>CM034356.1:21521603-22121603 GCA_019925275.1 Mytilus edulis
TTAGGGTAATACTAACTATAGAAGATCAGTTAGCAGCCTTAAAAAGTGATTAGCCTAAACTGTATTTTTTTTTAGGAGCATTAGCTACGAGATATATAAAAAAAAGATATTTTTTTGTTAAATCATTAATGAAATTGATATAGTGAAATTATAATTCACTTCTAGCAGTCAATCTGGATCTATTTTACAAAACATAAACTTAGAAACCCGCTTGATGAGATCTGTTGTGCACTTACAAGTGAATGATTGGACGTCATTGAATACTTATCTATGTAACCTTCAATTCAACCCCTAGCTGCAGATAGGTTACCGATGGATTCAGATTTAAAATTGTACGGGTTTCATGGAACCCAGTATATCGCCTACATTTGCTGTTAATCGCAGGCTCAACAAAAATGGAAAAAAAAATATCAAATTTTCCTCCATATACTATCTTTTGTCTAGGACTGTAAGAAGCTTTTGTCCAAATTTGGTTAAAATCCAGGATGGTTTATGAAATCTAATAAATGTTTTAGAAAAAAAAGATGAAGTCAATTTATGAGGAATATACGAAAAAGAATTTTTTTCACCATCTTTACTTCGGATATTATGTCATGATCATAAACAAGCTTCTGTCCAAGTTTGGTAGAAATCCAGGATATTTTGAGAAAGTTATTAAAATTTTAAAAACTTTAACCACAGTGTGAATGTAATGTTAACACGGAAAAACTTGATTTTATTTTTACAAAATTTACTTCTTGAAAAATTATCTTATTATCATAAGCAAGCTTCTGTTCAAGTTTGGGAGAAATATAGGATAATTTAAGAAACTTTTCTTCTCGTTTAATTTTTCTTATACATTGTATTTACTTCATTGAAAAGGTAGGGGTCCATGCATCATCTGCCAAAGTTTTACGGAAATTCACCGTTTCATTTTATGTTTAGGGTATATTGAATATGACCAGTTTGGTGTACCCTACAAAACGGTCGAAAACACTAGTAGGTAAAAATCATTGAGTGTTTTTGTACAGAGTATACACTTTTAATGTGCCTTATATTCTTTAATCCTGTTAATCCTTAATTAAGTAAGCTCTAAAATACCTACCATTTACGTTCTTATTTTATATCTTGAATTATAACTTTAGTTTTAAAACAAAAATATCAAGTTAGTAAATAGCTGTAAAAATTACAAAAAAAATCAGAGAATACCAGTAATCACCGAAACAACTAGTAAATACATGTAATTACTAAATTGTCTAGTAATTACAGGTATTTACTGAAATGTTTAGTAATTACATGTAATTCCTAATTTCACCTATTTACTGTAACAATATGAGACAATATCTGAAAAAGTCTAATTTTTGGAAATAAGAAAAAACAATTTTTTTTTTTTAGATCCAGTATTTTAATTGCACAAATCGAAGAACACACATTGGGGATTTAGGAACTGTTGTCTGTAATTCAAACAATTGTTTAATAAGGAAACAATGGCTATTTTAAAAATGGTACAAAACAGATCCAGTTCTTTCCTGTTACCAAAGTGAATCAATTTTAAAAAGTTTCTAATGGGAATAAGGAATAAGTTTAAGACAATATTTGTGGTTTACTAGTATATCCTGCAATAGTTAATCAAATGCCAATTATTAATTTTAGCATTTGCAATAAAAAAGGTTTAGAAATATACTTAAATATAGTCAGATATGTCGGTAACATGAAAGAATCTTGAGTAACAGCACAACGGTAACAGGACAGAGTTGGTAACAGAAAGGATTTTTCTGCTTTATTTTAAAGTTTAAGAAAAATACATCATTTTAAATTGGTCACAATTGGAAGATAACAGCAAACAATGTCATTTATCCTTTGAAACTGTATTTGCAAGATGAAAAATCTGCCTAGGTAAGGAAAAGTTCTAAAATAAATTCCTTTCTGTTACTATCTACTAAACTAGAATTGCACAATGTTCTCTGCTGTTATCAAAAGCAAAAAACCTATTTTTTTATTAAATATACTGTATATTATTTAGAAATTTATTTAATATGGTGGTGATAACTTATATTAAATAAAATGGTTGGTATATAGTAGATTAACTTTTCGATTCTTCAGTGAAATTGTCTTGAACATCCTTCCTGTTACTGATGATGGTTATGCTGTTACTTTTTATCAGGTAACATGACAGAACGTAACAGAAAGGAATTACGCGATAGTGTTTGTCCTTTTTATCACATTAAATGTAAGTGTATTTCCTGTGACATATAACTTTTAAAAAGATGATATAAAAACACACTTAATGCTGTGGTGCACACTTAAAAATATTCTCAGAAAGTGTAAGAAAACTTTTTTAAGCTGTAACAGGATAGAACACCAATAAGTATTTTTCTATAAATTCTTACCTTGGATGGGCTTGAATTTTCAAACCTGGCCGCCCCAACTATTTCTTTGTATTAATGCATTCAGGAAATGATGCTCTTCACAATACATAATGGGAAAATAACTCTTGGTCTTGTAAACGTTTCCTCAGGTAAAAAAACCCCAGTGGTAACAGGAGGGAAATCACCCCTGGGGACAAATTTTTTTTCTCTTAAAATTTGCAAAATTTTACTACATGCTATAGTTATAATATAAAAAGACAAATTAGGGGCAAGTTTATTATATAATATCATATATTTGAGAATCGGACACCTGTTTAATTAATTTGGATATTATTTGAATGATTTAGTTTTCCAAAAACACAGGGGACAAATGATTTTAGGGGGGGGGGTTGAACATTTAAATTACAATATTTTATTGGAAGAAATATAAGAATGAATGTTTAATTGGCAGGACTTGGTGCATTATATAATTTAGTTTACACTGAAACTTTAAATTTTCAAAAAAGATGGTTGAATAAATAAATAATTGCTGGTGAAGTGCGGGACATGGAAATTAGACTTTTTCAGATATTGTCTCATATATATCTTTTCTTCTAAAATAACGCGGTCTAATTTAAATTGTTAGCCAATCGGTCAATACTACTCAAATAACGAGGTCCAATTTGTTACCTGGTATGACATAAAAACTACAAATCAAAGCACTGGTACTTTATATATATAACTAATACACCCACAAAAATAACCAATAATTAACAAGGTTTCGGTAGAATCCGATACCGATACCAATAGTACCTACTAGAACCTTAATTATAACCACATCGCCAGTCCGCAACAGAAATTAAGTAACTATGCCTTATTTTTACCCTGGATCTAAAGTGTTCGTATTGTCCTCTGATAAAGTTAATATGCTGGTTAAAAGGAGCACAGTTTTCTCAGCTTTCAAAATTTTCTATTTGACCCCGTCCTGGTTTATTTACTACACGTAAAACCGCAAACGAACGAATTTAGTAGTGTCAATCCCTGAATAATAACAAAGTTAAGTAGTAACTTTAATGACCCGTATAGATAACAAATCCCCAAAACACCGTTTGCATGGTGGAGCGCCCGACCAATTATTTAGTCCAGTTAAAAAAATAAAAAAATATTATATTTTATAGAGGTGGTATACTTTTCTATAGTTTTAATATAATTTGTCCCCAAATAGGTACAAGTACCACACTGTTTAAATCTTATAAGATAGGTTAGATGCGATTTGTATGCTCCCGCTGTAGGCATCGATGGCTTGTAGTGTTACCCTTGACTGGCAGTCTGTCCTTCCATCCGTTGCTTTTTCGTGCCCGCACTCTATCATAAGTTTGTCAAATCCAGATTTTGTGAAAGTCATACACAATGCTAATTATCAAAACTTTCACAGTTCTTATTTAAACAGCGAGTCACTTACACATGTACTGTTTTATAGAATTTTTTAAAAATTGCTTTTTGTTTTTGTTTTCACACTTTTAACTTAATTTGCCTCATCCAGATATTATGGAACTCAATGCTAAAAAACCACAACACACAATTCGGATTTTTGCAGTGCGTCATTTTTCCGATCTATGTCCCTTTTTAACATGGAAAATTACAAAGCTTGAGTGGGGACATTTATTCCACATTTAATTCTGCATTTATTTTAGTTTTGATTTATTGTTTTTAAAAGTAATCCACTACGAAATAACTATTTTCTCGGGACAAAACAGTTACTGCTCGTAGTCAGGATGATAATTTGTGTTTTCTCTCAATAAGTTTCAATGCAGTACTGCATTACTAATTTTCAACCACTGCATAATTGTGTCGAAGGAAAACATGACAAAAACTAAGTAACTTTTGTACTTAGTATAGAAAGACGAACAGAGTGGGAACGGTCATACTTGGTCAGGCACGATCTTGCTTATGGCGATGCAGGTCAAAATAATAGGCATCCTTGCAAACGTAATATCTGTTTTAACAAACAAGTGTATAAAATGTTTGATGTCAAATTTATAGTCCAAATTGGAAAAGAGATGCTAGATTAGTCAACAATAGACACTTTCGAGTTCACGTCACCGAAAAATCGTCAATTATGCGTGCCTTTATGACGTCATTTACCTGATAGAGGGGCTCGCTGTATCCCTGCACTAAAAGTTCATTAAGCTCTTAGGGATCGTCGTTGTGTAGGATAAACAAGAAATAATGTTGTTCTGTAGGTACTTCCTAATGACAGCAGTGCTGATTGTCAATTTTGAGAATTCAATTTGCCAATATTCGTACAATACAGAATTATGGTTCAACCAATCGCTCAACATTAAAATGGAAGTGACGACGCCCCTAAAGCAACAAATGACGTTCCTAAAACAGAGTTTTGACGGAAATGCATCGAACTCGAAATTGTCTATTAGTTTTTATATATCTAGTAAAGGTTTTAATTTGACATTTGTTCCGTAACATGATAACAACAACTGTTTCATAATTTTAGAAATAAATGTCATATAAAACGTAGATCATTTATGTATTCATTAGAAGCAAAATTTAAGTGAAATGAACCTATTAAAATTCATATTTAATTTGAAATTCTTGATTATTCTTTGCGATATAATACTTATTGCAAAGTAATTAGTTTGGAACGAAGCATGCAATGTATTAAATTCCTCGCTTTTTGTTAATTTTCAATGTAACTTTACTATATAAAATTATATTGTATCTAAAACATTAAAATTCAATATCTGACAAACAACATCCTTGATAATTATGAACATGTAACCCGATTAGTAGCTGTATTATAGATTCATCCTTATATAATTATAAAAACCCCACAGTTTTGTATCAGGTGTTGTAAAAACCAAAGGGAAGGTAATGTATTAAGGATCAAATTGTATTTCGATTGTATAATCAAAAACATGCTTCAAATTGTAATTTTACCTGTCCTGTTTATCAGTAATTTGTAGGAAAATGATACTGTTTAAAACTGAAATGAAATAAAAAAAAAATTGAAAGAAAGTATGCATTGAATGATATATAATACTTATTGGCTTATACTAACATTACGTGTAATTTTCATCAGAATCATCCGTAATTTTGATTGGCTGACAACCGACGTGAGTCACTCTTAATATAATATTTCATTTCCGTATAAAATATAACAACTATGACTTCACGTGCTATCCGTGACAACTCGCTTTTCCACCTTAAGTCTTTAATTTACTTCCATCTGCATAGGTTTGAATTTGAAATATGTATAAGCAACAACCCTTTTACACCATTCTGACTTGAAACTCTTAACACTTTTTTCTCAATTTGATGAAAAGTATGCTTGATTAAAATAATTTACACAGAATTACAATTTACATTGCTCATAATTATACATTTTAGCATGTTTCTAACTTTAAAACTTCAATATCAAGTAATACGATATTGGATGGACCAATTTGAAAACTAAGATAAAACATCAACGCCGGTCCATCATGTAGCACCTTGCTGAATGTTTGGAACGCCATACATTGTAGCTCTCTTATGTGGCATTTGCTATTGTACATGTATGCTGTGGATATTTCATTATATGATGGTTGGTGCTTCTTTATTATATGTGGTGCTTTTTATTATGTGATGATGCCATCGTATTATATACAATGGTGCTCTTTTATTATGGGATGGTGTTTTTTATTTTTATTGATGGTGCTTTTTTTTATATATTGTAGTGCTTTTTTATTATTATGTATGATGGTGCTTTCATATTATAAGATGGTGCTTTTTTATTATATGGTGGTGCTTTTGTATTATGTGATGGTGCTTTTGTATTATAAGATGGTGCTTTTTATTATGTGATGGTGCTTTAAATTCATATTCCAGTAATATATTCTCGACTTTTATATAACTGTATATATATGCACTCGAATACTATGTAACTTCAGTCATTAGATTTATGAAAAAAAAAGAACGAATGCACGTCTTCATGGTATTGAGTATGTATAGATAGAAAAAAAGATGTGGATACTATAAAGCAACTTGCCAAGAAACGCTTGAGTTATCTATTGCATTTTTTTTATTTGCTAGCCAATAAATAAATTGGTTTTAGCTATAATACTTTTAGAATACTACCATAAATCACTCTTTCGACAGTTATCATCAAATAAAATACATTCTTTCAAATTATATGGGAATTTTTCTTCCATGCGCATACACTGATAAAAGAATCAAATTAAGCTGAGAAACATTGATGATGAATTACATGTATTCACTTGCAAGTGAATATTTCGACCTCATTGAATCCGTACGTATTCATGTGAAATTCAATTTAACCCCTAACACAGAGAGGAATTATGCATGCAGAGTGAGTTTTAGGTTATTTAAAGGAAAAGATGTCAACATTGAAAGTGAAACAAAGGTTAATCATTTGATTGACGGAATCGATCCACACACAAAATAAATTAATCTATAATATGAAATTAAACAGACTTAGAAAAATCCAATTGCACGAGTTCACTTTGTATTTATATCTTTATTTATGTTTATATCGCTAATATGACCACCGGGTGTCAACTCGATAGTTTTAAATTAGATGTCGTGAAGACCTAAATACACACGAAACGATGCTACATATTATCGAGTCCATGTCCTGTAAATTGTTTATTTTGACTTTTTATAATTTGGATAAATGTTTTACATGGTTATAAATCAAATATGAGAATTTGGGTTCGATCAGTGACATGAATTTGACAGCTGTAGTGCCCCTTTAAATCAAACTGTCTATATATTTTTAATATATTACCTGCAACAACCCAACGTTGAAAAGCTGCATACCACATATTAGCCCCAGTTTTTGGTAGAGTTCGTGCTATTTGTTTTATTTTTCTATGTTGTGTTTTGTTTATAAGTGTTTGTCTTTTTATTTTTTCTTTGATAAACCATGGCATTGTCAGTTCATTTTTGACAAGTACTAGTTTGAATGTCCCTCTGGTATCTTGGGCCTCTATGTAACAAGTAACACAGAACCAGGGTCACATTACTTTTCTCTGTGATCAACACTTAGATAGTTTATAACAATATTGTGAGTCTGTTAACTCTGATCTCTATCATTTTATCCCTTATTTGATTAAATTTTTGCCTATTTCTTATCAAGTTTTTGAAAGTTTTCTTTAGAAGAATCATAAAAAAACGGACATCGTTCCTGTACTTTTAAAATGGTCCTTTTTACCGTTCTGTTACACCACAGTGTTGAATTTTGCAATCAATTTTCTTCCCATGCTACTGACAATATCAGTAATTCTTTTATCTTTTCTACTCCAGAAATATAATCCCATAGCTGTATTTGGCAAACGTTTTGGGTTCTCAATACTTCCCAACCTCTGTTTGGACTTTTTAACCTTTTTTTTCGAGCGTCATTGGTGAGACTACATTAGACGAAACACGGGTTCAATTCTGGTACCCTATAGATTGGTTTATTTTCAATGTTTTTGTAGCATTTATGGAAACATACTGTTCCTCTTGTTAAATTTTATCATGTACGGGTCTGAGGGAGGTTTACCGTCATTACTTCATTCGCGTATTTTGTGGCAAAATGTGTACCAGGTTGGCCAGCCACCTCTATCAACTCAGGATTTAAGTGACTGAGTTTACTCCAATGCATTATATGTTATCCCAAGTTTTTGCTATAGTCAACATAAACGTTTTTAATATAAAATGCTAAAGTAAACAACAGGTGATCAAATTATTTCCAGTCACTATTTCCAAGGACAGTTAACCGATATTATAGAGCTTTATGTGTTTTCTCAACTGTATAATAAATAAATGAATTTAAAATATGATATTTTAGCTGAAATTGATAGTTTTTTTTACGGCCAATTTATCTTTTTATGAGAGTTATAAAAGGAAAGTTACAGATAATATATTTATTCAATATCCATTTTTGCATTAAATCCGCATTTAAAAACATAAAAATGCTACAACATCTATTAATTGTTGATGAGCAATATATATTTAACTCTTTCAGGTATATAAGGAGTTCTATGCTTTATTATTTGTTGTTTGGGCATAAAAATGAAAACAACTGGGCAATCATATTTTATCATCTTATTTTTTCTAGTATTCGGTGTTTTATAATGGAAATTTGTCATCAACACAGAAAGGAACCCGGATTTTTCTTTAAATTACAATCAGAAAACTGTCACAAAGCGAAGAGGAGCTCTGATGGTTCAACAAATAACGATCGTTATTATGTCAAAACTACGGAGAGAATAACTTATGTTTCCGAAAATAACTAAAATAACACAGCCCTTATGGCTCAACGAAAAGCAAGAAGTATATAACCACGGAGATACCTGATGAGTCTGTTTCATTTAAACAATAATACTGCTAACAATGACGGAGATGATTTTTATAAGAACAGACATATCCCATCAGAAATGAAGAATTTGGAAAGAAATGAAACTTTAAATTTACTCAGTAGTTTAAGCACTCTGTCAACAAAGCATCTACAAACTTTGTACGAACTTCGCCGTGATCCATGCCATGAATATGGAACTTGTTCCTTGGCACATAATAACACCATATGGTACTGTTACTGTGATAGCGACTGTGAAATGTTTAACGACTGTTGTAAAGATTATAAGGTAACTGTTAGAGACAACAAATGGACAACAATAGTCAACTATCATTTGAATGTTATCCCCCAGACTTACGTCGAAGGCATTGATGTTACGACTAGTTTTCTAGCAGTGGGATCTTCTAATTCTTACAAAACCAGAATTGTGAAGTCAAAGTAATCCTATTTTAGTACATGAATCGTTTGAATTGTATAAAAAATATTTCTCCTAGACTCAAATATTTCAAACGATATGTATTCGATCATATGTATATACGAAATATTTGTCAATGATTCACTCTTTACCGAACCATTATTTAGTATGTCGATACTTATTTCTTTGGGAAACCCAGCAGAAAGTTCAATCTCCGTACAGCGCTCGTTTCCTTTCCGTATACTAAGTAAACTGCAATACAATTTCATATTAAGTGTAGTGATACGAAGTAATGTACGGAACGGATGTGAGCTCCTGCGCCGGAGATTGCAGATGGTTATACTGATGAAAAGCAATGCATGGAATGGACAGAAGAGGTAAGAGAAATGATTCTGACTGTTCCCTTTGCCGAAACTATCGTTTTGATTTAAAGATAATATGTACAGTGAGTCTCATCGATAGTTTAGATACATTAAGCTTTTTTTGAACAATGATAAACACTACATATTAAATCTGATCAATGTAAATTATTATGATAAGGTTTCCAAAAATTGGTTCGTACAAAACTTTAATAGACGTAATGATCAATCAATCCGACAAAACATGTTGATATAAAAGTATTATAATGGACATACTTTACATACCCAAAAACAAAATAGTAATACACACAGTTGATCGCTCTTAATTTTGAACGTGTCAGAGACATTGCTCATATAAACTTTAACATAAAAAAAATCAATAAAAGAAACAAATACGAACGAGATAGCGCGTACGATGTACATATGCATATACTTATTTACTTTTAAAGGGACATGACTCTCGTAAATGATGATTGTTACGGTACTGGTTTTTAAACTCGTTGAGACATTGCTGGTATAAACCCTGGAAGAAACTTCATAAGAACAATTGATTAAGAAATGTATCACGCTTTGCAAAAAATCATTTGCTCAATAATATTAGAAGATGCACTATTTTTAGTATTGGACAACAATGACGATGGCTCACTAGCAAATGTTACATTCAAATCAAGTTCAAATCTAAAGTAGTAGTTCACAGGAAATTCTTCAGTTCACATGGAGATATTTTAACTACCTGGACAAATTATTCGAACCCAGCGCTGTCAATGTATGTTTTAGTTCTTACGTCTAAATGCTGCATGATTGAACGACTAAGATGTTTATAATCAAACCATTAAAGATCATAAAACAAACCTGAATAACCAACCCAATCAAACGATGTGGTATTATTCGTATACTCAGGACGCTGGAAACACAACGTTTAATAATCAGCAATACAACAGGAAAATTCTGCTAGGTTAGCCGACTATGATAAAGGGCCAAACAATTGTAGTGCTTCAAGAAATACAGATATGTTACAAAGAGGCATACATTTTGTTGTTAACAGTAAGGAAAACAATTGGCCTAACTTGTAATAAAAATAAAGTATTCCAAATAGGAATGGCTACAATCTGTGCTTTTGTTGTGGAAACAATATCCATTGAGTCATCAAAAATGTGGGCCCTGCGACTACCTTTGTATAGATTTGAACAATTGTCACTCTGACGCCTGGTGCAAAAAAAAGTAAAAGCACACAAATACTGAACTCCGATGAAAATTCAATCGGAAAGTCCCTAATCAAATGGCAAAATCAAATGACAAACACATCAAACGAATGTACAACAACTGTCATATTCCTGACTTGGTACAGACATCTTCAAATGTAGAAAATGGTGGATTGAACCTAGTTTTAAAGCGCTAAACCTCTCACTTATACAACAGCCGCGTCACATTCAATTATATTGACAACGATGCGTGAACAGAATGTCACAAATATGGGTACAACAACAACACGAGCCCAACTAAAAACTGGGGTTGATTTCAGGGGCTGCTCCCCATGTGGCACCTGTCGTGTTGCCCATGTTATTACAAAGCCGGTAAATAGTCTAATTTGTAAATTCACTTTCACGAAAAGGGAACAGGATCGTAGTTACGACATAAGGAACATGTCCGATATCATCTGTATAACGGATGTTCTATAACGCTCGATCAACTCGTGATGTATCTATGATGAGTATATTTGTAAATACATGTATACTGGGTCGATAGCAACTGCGAAGGGAGTCTTTCGTGACGAGTATGTTTGTTCCGGCTCAGTAGTCAGCACTTTTGTGTTGAGAGGAATTATCAATTATATTGTCATATTCGAAAAATAACTGTTTACAAACTTTTTAAAAATCGTTTGGAATATTAAGCATATTGTATAGAGTTGATTTCCTGAGCCGAATTTCGCAGATGTTAGCACTACAGGGGTAAAAAAAAGTAAAACAGATGCAATTACAGAGATTACAATAGATGTTAGCACTACACATGCTGAAGTCCAAAGTTTACACAAGGGAGCCTAAATGAATATTAACCAAACCTTATAAATTTACACACATTGTTTCGATTATATAATTTCTTTTCGTTATAAGGCTTAACGAATACCGTTATGCGTAGTAATTTGCACGGGTGGATTCACCCGTGCATACCTAAGCGGGAATTAAATCATTCGACGGTTTGCATTCAATCAGTCTACACGTTTAATTCAATTGCTGTTAAGGTCTGTTTGACTTTTATTTTGTTTTTGTTTAAAAAAAAAAACACCTTGTTGTTCTATAGGTACTGTCTTTCACACGTATATTAAGGTTATTCTTATAGAATTGTACAATTCAAAAGACGCACATGTATACTGTCCAAAGTTACAGTATTTAATCAATTTCTCTTTTCATTCATTTAAATGTAGTTGCGAATTGTTTCTAATTTTTGTAATTATATTTTGTAGATTGTTTAGGCTGTTGATCATACTTCTAGTGAAGAGAATGTGATAATGACCGTTTTTTGGCGTAACACCTGCCATTCTAAATTTTTTTTCCCACATGTTATTATGTTCCGAATGTATAATTAAAAGACTGGATGCTGCAAACCAACATCCCATAGTATATTTGTGTTTTGTGTTATTAAGCCTTGTATAGAAAAGAAATGCTTTATGTTCGGTTGAACCCGTGAAAAAGAACAGAATTAGATTTTAACAACATACAAATAATTTTTGAATTTGATTTCCTGGATTTATTCCCAACAACTATTACTTAAACTGTAAATATAAAACACTGGATGAACTCGAGTTTACATTTCATGTTTTCGAATGCTGATTTCTAGAAACCCTTACGTAATGTGTGTTACATACTGTGGAATGTGTATGACTTCTAGCTTCCCTTTAATAATGTGTGTCCTATACCAGAGGGACATTTAAACTCACCACTTGGAAATAAACTGACAAAGCCATTGCTTAAAAAGAAAGAAAACAAACAGAAAAAACAATAGTACACAAAACACAACACAGAAAAAAAGGACTAAGCAACACGAACCAATCTAAAAATTAGGGGTGATCTCAGGTGCTTCGGAAGGGTAATCATATCCTGCTCCACAATAGTGACACCCTTAGTATTGCTAATGTTAGTAAAAACCTAATGATAAGTCTAATTCAGAAGGTCACTTTCGTGAAAATGAAATAAGGAATATGTCCGCTATCACCTGTGAAACGGATATTTCATACCGGTTACCAAACTCGTGATGGTATTTGTAAAATTTACGAAAGGATGATTTCGACTTCACCATTTGCAACCCTCTATGACGGAAGTTATGTGAGGAAATATTGGCCAAGGAAAATCGTATCAATTGGAAGATATATATACTCTGTAAGCACAATTGGGAAGCTAAAATCATCTCTTTTGTCGTCAAGATTTGTTTTCAACCAAACTTCATCGTCAATGAAGTATTGTGTTTTGTTCATGATCACTGACGAATGTATTTTGATTTCTATAACTCTCATATTTATATTTATGTGTGTCTTATTCTGAGGACTGTACTTTGACTTCTAGATGTCCTGTGGGTACTAGTATATCAACTGTATTTTATAATAATGCTTCCTTTTCGATTAATGTCCAGATTTCATTAACACGTCCAGGTGTTACATTAAAATTGTGGTACATAACACAATACTTCATTGACGATGAGTTTCTTTCTGAAGCCAAAACAATATACCGCTAATCTTTTAAATGTGTTGTAAACACAGTTTACCTGTCAGTGGCTGAGGCATAGACACTTCTTCCTTTCGAAATTATTTTGACTTCGATTGATCGAGTTGATGGTAAATGTATACATTGTCCCAATAATTATTACAAAAAGGTACTTTCTGATCTGAACAACAGGGCAAATTTGCCCTCCTATTGAAATTATGTATACTTCATTATTATTCAAAAGAAACTTTCAGAAAACGGCTCTAAATTGATCCCATGTCTCCAAGTTATCATTTGATACCATAAATACCCAAATATATCACCTATTGACGACGGTACAGCTATTTTGTTTTTAAAAACTACTTTCTTGTATGTTTTGTCCGAATTTATGGTTTTATACCTACATGTATAGGCACCACTACTAGAAAGAAGGTTATTATAACTGGGAGCATTTTGAATCTTGGCATATTATACAGACACATGTGTAATTTGTAGATGTTTTATGACTTTTGTGTCATCGTCTTTCTGTTCCAGTGGCGAAGATGCATATGTTTTTTTCCTATAAAGTACAGATAAGCCTTAACATATGGTATTCTCGACAAGATATTGTCTTTTGTGGAGTAAAACTAAAGATTTTGTGTGATATTTATACCATTTGTATGAAAATCCAATTTACATGTTTCATTAATGATTTTCAAAAGATTTTCTCAAGAATTATGTACTGCGACATTCCCTTTCCTGATGTATCAACATATGCAACTTTTTTTTTTTTATATTTCGATATAGCTTCAAACCCATTGTACCAATACATTAAACATGTTGAAATGTTATGTAACTATAATCGATAACGAATGATAACAATTAAATTTTAATTAAATTTTAGTGGTGTTATATACACGAATGGTTATGTTTAATTGTTGTCTTAACTGCATAATAAAAAAACGACTCCAGAACATCATGATATTTCAGCTGAAACATATAGGTTCTTTGTTGGACTAATTATCTTTGTAATTTAGTTTGGAAAGAAAATTAGATAAGATGAAATGTTTACCAATTAACATTTCGTCATTAAATTAGCAGTTTATATTTATTGAACATCGAATTATCACAACAGGCAGTAAATATTTATTCTTTAATATCAATTTGGTGATTAACAGTGTTCACATTTTATTTGTACAAATTTCGTTTGAAACCAATATTTCTGTCCATCTATAAATTGTTATTGAGCAATATATCTTCAACTCTGTCGATCTGGTATATAAAGGGTCCGATGCTTTGTTACTAGTTGTCTGGGCATTAAAATGAAGACAATTGGGCAGTCACATTTACCCATATTATTTCTTCTAGTATGCGGTGTCTTATCATGGAATTATATCACGAACACAGGGAGTACTCCTGATAATTCTGTAAATTACAACCAGAATTCAGTCACAAGAAGGAAGAGGAGATTTGATGGTTCAGCCAATTCCATTCACACTACTGTCAAAACTACGGAAAAGACCCCAAATGGTTTCCCAAATAGTGATAAAAATACAGCCGCAGAGATGGAGAGGACTCCTTATGGTTCTATAAATTACAATCAGGATACTTTCACAAGGACGAAAAGGAGCTCTGCTGGTTCAACGCATTACAATCAGAATACTGTCACAAAGACGGAGAGGATCCCTGACGGTTCCGCAAATTACAATCAGAATACAGTAACAAAGATGGAAGGGATCTCTGATGGTTCTTTTAATTACAATCATAATACAGTTACAAAGATGGAAGGGATCTCTGATGGTTCTTTTAATTACAATCATAATACAGTAACAAAGATGGAAGGGATCTCTGATGGTTCTTTTAATTACAATCATAATACAGTAACAAAGACGGAAGGGATCTCTGATGGTTCCGTAAATTACAATCATAATACAGTTACAAAGACGGAAGGGATCTCTGATGGTTCTATTAATTACAATCATAATACAATAACAAAGACGGAAGGGATCTCTGATGGTTCTGCAATTTACACTAAAGACGACAAAAGATATCGACATGAAGTATTTACGTCACCATTGACGACCGTTAATGATGGCCTTTCGAAAGGATTGACTGAAAGTGATTCAAATGTCTCTACAGAAATCACGAATCTCAAAAGAAATGGGACTTTGGATTTACTCAATGTAATAAGCACTCAGTCAACAATGCACCTAAATACTGTTCAAGAACTTAGCCGTGATCCATTCATGAAATTGGAACTTGTTCTGTCACACAGAATAAGACAAAATGGTACTGCTACTGTGATAAAGACTGTCAAATGTTTAACGACTGTTGTAATGATTATAATGGAACTATCAGAAACAGCAATAGTCAACTATCATTTGGCTGTTATCGCCAGATTTACATTGTTAACTCTCCAGGTCAAACTGGTTTTCTTGCAGTGGATTCTTGTCCTGATTCGTACAAAAACATAACTGTGAAAGAAAGATGTTTACAAAATAATTTTGCAGAAAACGGTCTGTTTGTGTCAAATGGAAAGACCCTGACATTCAAGAATAAGTTCTGCGCATTATTTAATAATGTAACAGATGTTCAAGAGTTCGATATTGTGTTTGCTGCTATTGAAGGCGATTATGAATATATACTTGATATGAAGAAGGAAGACAAAATGACATTTTTTCTTAATAATGCGAATTTCAAGGTTATTCCACCGCGCAACACTAACCTTCGGTTTTGTCTGACAAATCTGATATCAACCAGCAACAACAATCTATGTCAAAGTCACAGCAATCCAATTTTTGTACGTCAATTGTTAAAATTGTATAGGAATTATTTCTGCCTAGAGTCAAATATTGCAAACGATATGTATTCGATCAAATGCATAAACGAAGTATTTGATATGAACAGCTTTTCCGAACAAGCGTTTAGTATGTCGATACTTATTTCTTTAGGAAACCCAACGGAAGGTAATACTGTTGAAAACCAATGCAGAGAATGGACAGTAGAGGTAAGAAAATTGTAAAAAACCAAGGGAATTATCAAGCTCCGGGGCAGAGTTCATATTCGTACCATACATACTCTGCAATACTGCACTTAATATTTAGTGTAGTGTTACAAAGTATTGAACAGAACGGATATGATCTCTGCGCCGCAGATTTGGGAAGTATATTTCATTTTTGGCCATGGCGTTGTCGGTTTATTTCCGATTTATGAGTTTGTCTGTTCCTCTGGTATCTTTCGCCCCTCTTTTTTATGCCATAAATGTACGACTGGGTTTTAGAGATACAGTCATCTGTGGACTCTTCCTATCCGGTGGTAAAGTCCGTGTTGTAGATGAGCATCCGATTTACTGTACGGGATGTTAAAATGCCTGCGATTTTACTACCTGCTTCATGTCAAAATGGTGACGTGAAATCAGGTGAATCATACAAGGAGCAAAAACTCTCCCAGGAGTCAGTAGTGTCTATGTTGCAAGGTCAAAATTTCTACTCGTAGCAGATAAATAACCATTGCCAAGTAACTACCAAAGCTTCCTTCCTTAATTTCGATTGTTCCATTTTGCCGAAACTACTGGTTTGATTTATAGTTGATTTGTTCGCATCCTGAAGATGCATGGATTTTCTTTCCACTGAATCTAACAGCAATCTTTCAATCTACGTCAACTTCTAATGATTATCTACACAAATAAAATATTTTACTTAAAAAACAATATTTTTGATCCACTTGTATTGGTGTAAAATTTTATATTGGCGTTTTGTTCTCATTTTTACTCATCTAATGTACATTGACGCCCGACGTTAGTAATATTGTTGCTTAGTTCTAAATCTAAATTCAGCATACATTTTAATCTTGCAGAATCAATATGTAAGTTTAAACATTAATTTCTTCCAGTCTTAAGTTTCCATGTAGTGTTTTGTGGACTTGCATGTCTTTTTGAAATCTTGAGTTGTCCATCTCTCAAAATTTGGTGTCTTCCTCTTTTTTCAGAGATGGGGTTTATTAAACACTATTTGTTTAAAACTACAACAAAATGGCATATAATCAAATCCAAATCATTGGCAACACTATATTTTTCAGATGGTTACAAAGTTAATAACTAAACTTATCTTCCGTGAGGTCCTCTTCATAGGAATCATCAACCTCGATGAAATACAAGAAAATGCTTATAAGTACATGGCTTTATACATGTTATAAACGTCAATCCGTGTTAAATATAAAACACCTGGTAGGTAAGAATAAATGTTGCGTATTGTGTACCTTCCCGAGGGTATCACCAGCCCAGAATTTTACTAATTACTAAGGATTTTCTATCCCAGTAGTAGATTACTTTTCCTGTATTTGTCAGAACCTTTCTGAATTTTTGGTACTAAATGCTCTCTATCTTCGTACTCAATAAAAAGTGTACGCCTGTTATCTATGATGCGTTTATCTGATTAGTATGTTCACCAGTTTTATAAACGTAAACGAGTTAGATTTTGAAATTTTATATGGACTCCAGTCTACTTCTGAGAAACATAGAATACAATCAAATGTCTTGGTTGTTTTTATCGTCGTTTTGCGGTCTCATTGATGTATACATTGTACACTACTCAAATACCTCGTTTATTTATATGTATTAAACACAGTATGATGGTATATATACTAGTATGTAGTAAACTGTAGGTAATGATATAAAAAAATATATAACATTGCTCTTCAAAGATAGTCTAGAATACATATAACCTTTTTTGCACAATTCCAATGTCCCTCGCACATATTTAATCTGTCCAATGGAAATTACTATAATAATTGTCTATTGAATTTGCAAAGAAAACTGCGGTTTCCAAGACATTGTCATATACACACCTTTGATATGCGTAATGGTTATAACAAAATGTTGGTGTAACGGTCTAATAATTCACTAACCATATAACTTACATTTACATGAACTTAGATATAAATTTGATAAAAATACAAAAACAAAATTTGAGCGAGATAGCGCGTACGACGCAAATATTTATATGATAAACTTTTCAAAGGGACTTAAAATTCCTGAAAGTTTTGCCAATTCAGCTGAGGAAATCTATTTTTGAAGTAGAAAAGCCTTAGTTTTTTTTTAAATTCAAAAGATTCGTAAACAGTTAATTCATAATAACAGTTTCATTCTTACTTCCAATTGCCGCGTGCTGCAAAGAAACGCATTCGATGTTATTTTTAAGTCTTTGGATTGACCAACTTGTGGATTGAACAAACGAACTCTGGCACTGCGTATGAGACTTACTAGGCCATATAAAAATCAAATTCCTATTCGTTTTCATTTTTCCTTATTCTATTGTCTTGCACACATATTCTGCAAATAAACTTTGACTATATCATAATTCAGATATATCTCGATAAATGACGGTAATGTATCGATCATACTTCTGAACATTGTCAGTTTTAAGGAATATTAATTTTGTTATTTAAATTTGCAATTTCTTTTTTTTTTCAGATACAACAACAGGGTATTTGCAGTCAGTTTGATGTATACACAAACATTAATATAGATTTGATATTTACTTTGATTTCGAACAAAGTGATACAAAAAGAAATCTTTCACCAAATTGCAGTAATGGTCAGCTTCAGCTACAATACAAAGAACTTTACAATACGAACATCGGAATTCAAGATACGGATAGATGAAAACGGACTTATTGCTACTGTACGAGTAAAAATGATTATACAAAAATCCGCGTTCCGCCATGAAATTGAAAACATTCGAAAATACTTAAGTGAAAGAAGAGTTAGAGTCATTTTAAAAAACGATACTTATAATCATACGATTGAAATACTTAACACAAATTATATGACAGGTAATGGCACATATACCTCTTCAATTTCTCAGCCACAAATATATAGACACCATTACATGAAATCAGATACACTAGAGACATTTCTCTCTGATAACGGAATAATCGGCAGTAACCAGATCGATAATTGGAGATGTGGCGAGGTATATATTGAAGTTCAGTTTGTGGGAGTAAAATTACACGTTAACCAAATGAGTTGTTTAGCAATTTTCAGTTTAAAAACTCCTAAAATATCTGGGAATTACATATCTGTCATTATAACATACGTCTCCTTCTCTGTATCCGCTATTGCGTTATGTGTACTAATTATAGTTAACCGACAGTTAAATCTCATCACTAGTATTCCGATCTCTAACATTGAAAACATATCTGTATCAATAATGCTATCAAACATTTTATTTATGGTTGGGATTGGGGCTTCTGGAAAGAAAACTCTGTGTTATGTTATTGGGGTTATACTTCATTATTTGTGGCTTTCTGTGTTTTCTTTCATGACTATTTCTGTCGCATGTATTACTTCATCGTTGTCGAAAATGACAATAATAAGATTAAAAACTAATGAGAGCTCCCGGAAAAGAAAAAGAAGATTAACAGTCTTAGGATTGATAACGCCTCTATTTTTAGTCATTCCATCCATCTTTATTGATGTATTTGGGCCTAGTTTTCTTTCTGCTGGATACGGTTCATATGCCTGCTTTCCAAATAATTATCCTACTAACCTAATCTTTTTCACAGGACCTGTTATGGTATCAGTATTTGTAAATTCATCCTGTTTGACTTTTGTAATTATCCAAGTTTGTAAAATTCGAACTGAAGCTGCCATCATTCGAAAACTGGACATATACCAAGACGCTAAAATGTACCTTCGGATGGTCGCTTTATCTGGAGTTTTCTGGTTTGTAGGTATTTTTAATGCACTTTATGACTCCGAATGGCTGGAGTATATGTTTACCTTATTTTGCGGACTAACGGGATTTTTTCTTGCAGTTGCAAATCTCACAACAAATAGAGTTAGATTTACGACGAAGACAGATTGTTCCTCAAAAAAAGAAACTTTTGATTCTCAAAAATGAGTTATCTACAACAGATCAGATGCAAATTTAGTTAAGTATGAACTTAAAAAGAAATTATATGCGTCTAATGGAAAAAGATAATCCGTGTAATTGCAGTTGTCATATACAAATTGAATACACATAAGATCGTTTGGGTGACTCTTAATAGCCACGAAAGATCTACTTAACGCCGTAAATAAGAAGGTACTCGTTGTCTGAACCGTCAATTAAAAGTAAATATTTTTGGTTCTTATATATCTACGGATTTTAAATACTTACTTTTGAGCGGTTCTGATCAACAAAAAATTCCGAAAAGCATTTCGGACGCATGAAATGTTTAAAGTATTATTTTCATTTTGTTTAATACGTTTATAAAGATTTATTGTAGTATTAATCTTTATTTTAATTTTCTTTTTAAATCAGCAGCCTTCACAAGGGAGATACATCTCAAATTCTTCTTTCTTACCCTTTAACAGCCAGTCAAACATGTTCATCGTCGTTAGTTCTAACCTATCGGAGAAACATATAAAAATAAGAAGATGTGGTATGATTGCCAATGAGACAACTCTCTACACGAGACCAAATGACACTGATATTAATAACTATATGTCACCGTACGACATTCAAAAATGAGAAAACCATATTGCATTGTCAGCTATAAAAGGCCCCGAAATGACAAATGTAAAACATATTTTCTTTAAATGTTGTTTTATATCATGTACTGATATATTGATTATTATGGGTGTAAACGATGTGTGTTTATTATAAACACGTACTATATGCTTGTAACTGTACGTCATTTCAGATTTTGTGTTGTTGTGTCATTCAAGGTTACCAGCTGTTTTTCGTTGTTTGCCTACACTGATTAGTTTTGTATATATTTTTTATCTTTCATTTTAAATAAATTACCGATTTTAGATGTAATTGTTTTTTGTTTATGAACTGTTTTCTTTTTATCATAACCGACCACAACGAATAGGTATTTTTAAATCTTTTCTCAGACGACTTTTTTTTAGTAGTTTGCTATCAAATGATGAAACCCTTTTATAATTTAAATAATTAGATGTTGATAACAGATTATAGATAAATAAAATAAACCTTAAAGACCAATCCCATCAAACGATGTGGTAATATTCGTATACTCAGGACGAGAGAAACACACCAGTTAATAATCGGTAATACAACAGGTACATCCTGCTAGGTATACTCAAGGACGAGGAAAACATATCAGTTAATAATCGGCAATACAACATGTATATTCTGCTAGGTAAGTCGAATGGGATGAAGTGCCAACACATTGTAGTGCCTATAGAAATGAAGATATTTTATGTTATGTTACATTAAGGGACACAATTGGCTCAACAAGCAATACGAATAAATTAAGTATTCCTGGGAGAATTTTTTTCAAATAAGCTGACTAGCTAAATTTTCAACTATTTTTATGTGGTTGAAGCAAAAGAGGGACGAAAGATACCAGAGGGATAGTCAAACTCATAGACTGAAAATAAACTGACAACGCCATGGCTTAAAATAAAAAGACAAACAATAGTACAGAAGACACAACATAGAAAACTAAAGACTAAGCAACACTAACCCCACCAGGAACAGGGGTTATCTCAGGTTCTCGGGAAGGGAAAGCAGATCCTGCTCCACATGTGGCACCTGTCGTGCTGCTTATATTATTACACATCCGATAAATAGTATAATTTGGTTGGGTCACATTCGTCAAAAGGGAAGGGTATTGTATTTACGACATAATGAACATATTGTGGATTCATTTATTTTCCTGGGTATCAATTTTCGTGGATAAATGAAAACTTGTATGTTCGTGGATATTTAATTTCGTGGTTTTGCCGAGGTCTGCATATATGCTCATGGATTATTTCTTTCGTTGAACATTTTATTATCATCTGTGAAACGGTTAGTCCATTACGGTCAACCAACTCGTGGTCGTGAGGGCGTCTGTAAAATTTACGAAGGGATGATTTCAACTTCACCATTTGGAACTCTTGGTTTAATAGCATCCTTGTTAGCAGAAAACCTGTATCAAGGAAATCCTGATATGAAATACAAGCCCAGGAATATACTATCAATTGGGAGATATATACTCCATATACAAGCGCTGTTGGAATGTTGCTAAATATAAATGGAAAGTTCACAATTGGGAAGCTGAAACCATCTTTCTTTTGTTGTAAAGTTTTGTATTCAACCGACCCTCATTGTCAATTTCTAGATATAAGTCAAGATATGAGGCAGACTTAACTGTTTCTGTAGTATCTTTTATCTCTAGTTCGATTGAATAGATTCGTTCAACATAGTCACCAAATTTTGTATTATTTAGTGAGAGAACATAATCTTTATAGCGGAACGTATAGTAAAAGTATACTGCTAATTTCTTATCTTTCTTCTTAGAAGTTCTTGTCTGACGTCAGCCTCATAATAATAAAGAAAAACGTCGGCAAGAAGAAGTGCACAATTGGTACCCATTGAAAAACCGACAGTCAGTTGAAAAACACGTCATCCAAACGTAACAAATATGTTGTCAGTCAAGAAATCAAGCATCTTGATAATGTCAGTTTCAGAGAATTTTTTATTTGAATCGGAGTGATTCTTTACAAAGTAGAATTCATATTCTTTTCTGAGATTAAAAGGGCCATTGAGTCGTCAAATATTTAGAACCTGCGACTAACCTTAAGCTTGTTTAGACACTCACTGAAGTCAGCTGGTATCGTTGATGAGTATTTTACACTGCTGTAAGAATGCATATCCCCGAGGGTTGATGACTTATCAATTATATTGTCATATCTGAAAATTAACTGTTTAAAAACCTTTGAATTTTTTTAAATACTAGGCATGTTCTACCCTAGGAATAGATTAACCTTAGCAGTATTTGACAACTTCGTACTTAAAATGGCATTTTACATTTTTTTATTCGAATGTCGCTAATGAGTCTTGCGTAATAAAGTTTAAGCCTGGTAGCCAAAATGATTATTTTTTATATACTATCATGTTTATGTTTCAAGAACCGAGATTACACTGGTATAGAGAAACACACAACACATTTTTTATAAAACACATTTGCAGATATTCAAATTTAGGACAGAGGCAATTACAGAGATTACAGTAGATTTTAAGAATAAAGGGATGTACTGGCATGGTGTACCCAGGAGAGCCTACATAAATATTAATGAACCTTAAAAGGTTCGATCATATAAATGTCTATTAGATTTATATATTTTATGAATTGAATTTATTCCCTCAACTATTTTTTAAACAGTAAATATGAAACACTGGACGAAATCGAGCTGAGATATCATGGTATAGAAACTTGTCTATACTAATGATTGGATCTTGACTTCTAAATATCCGTCAGTTATTTGTTTGTTATATTGAGGACTGTTTATTATCTTCTAGATATCTTTTTTTTTATTTGTGTCTTATACTGAGGACTGTACCTTGACTTCCAGATATCCTTTATTTATTCGTGTCTTTTACTGAGGACTTTATATTAACTTCTAGATATACTTTATTTAATCGTGTCTTATACTGATGACCCTATCTTGAATTTAGATATCCTTTAGTTATTTGTGTCTTGTATTGAGAACTATATAATGACTATTAGATATAATTTTGTTATATGTGTCTTTGCCCTTTATCGTATATTCCCAAAATATCATTATTCTTATGAAACTGGAATGAAACACCTGTATCTTTTAGTACGTAGTAGTTGACTAATATTACTTACTCCCAGATTAATCTTTCTGCAGAGCCAATCTTTCTGATTAATTGTTATTAAACGTCTGTTATAATAACAAAACACATAAAAAACAAACTCTCTCATTTAAAAAAAAGACGTATGAAAAAGTTATAACAGCAACGAACAACGAATTGTCCAGATAGCATAAACCCGTTCAGTCACCAAATGGTGTTGGACAAATAACCCCCATTGGCATATTTAAACAATATTTTGTAAAACTAAGACTGCACGAACAGGTGCTTTCGTTCTGAAAATACATAACAGAACTGCCAGCAGACGTTTAGCAAACCAAAAAATCAGTCCTGAATCAACCTTTCTGAAGCCGTTGAAATTTATAGTGATGTTATGATAAAATTAGTATTCTGAAAGAGAAATATTGTCTACTGCTATGAAAAAGTTGGAATAATACGTATCTTTAATGGCGGGAACAATGATTATACTTTCACTGAAATGAATGTGAATAAGTAATGCTGCCATTCAGACAAAATGAAAAGTCCAACGTCAAGCTTTTACAAAACTACAGCCTTCTTCATCTTATAAAAAAGAACAATTATACATCTATGAATAACAAGTCAGGAATATGACAGTTATTTTTCATTCGTTTGTTGCGTTTGAGCAGTTGTTTTTGACATTTGATAAAAGACTTTAACTTTTCGTCCCCGAGAGTATCATCAGCCCAGTAGTCAGCACTTCGATGTAGACATGAATATCAATTATATGGTCATTTTAATAAATTTCCTGTTGACAAAATTTTAAAGTTTTCGAAAAACTAAGGATTTTCTTATCTCAGTAATAAATTACCAAAGCCGTATATGGCACAACTTTTTGGAATTTTGGGTCCTTCCTCAATGCTCTTTAACTTTGTACTTGTTTGGCTTTGTAACTATTTTGATCTGAGCGTCACCAATGAGTCTTATGTAGACGAAACGAGCGTCTGGCGTAATAAATTATAATCCTGGTGCATTTCATAACAATCATGTTGATTAACAAATTAGAAGATTTTCGGATATAGAAAGATTAAAATACCGAATTTCGAAGGAAAATTGATATTCCTAGGCAAATTCAAAAATGAAAAGCTCAAACACAATCAAAGAAAGGATACCAACTGTCATATTCCTGCTTTGGTACAATTTTCACTTTCGTTCTAAGACAATAAGTGTTCCTGATTTATTGAGAAATGTCGTTTTGTAAAGTTACCTTGCAGTTACTTGTGTTTGTTTCTAACCCTTCAAATCTTAATATATCGCTTTTCATGACAAAATGTAGGTCAGAACTGCTATTGAAAACGTTTAAATGTGCCGTACAAGAGTCTTGGTCATTGATTACTTAAACAGGAATACTACTAAAAAATGTGCACACGATCAGCGATCAATTCTCATAACTACATTTTATGCCTCAACTGTGAAATAACAATATCTAGTTATGTCTCTTTACGTCATACTCATTTGTAATATATTTATTGCTGTGAATGAATTGAATATAAATTAGAAATAACACTCAATTAATTGTTGCAACCGAAGCGCTATTCTTTATCTAGACTCTCAAACATAAACATAAGAAAACCAAGGATGTCCATTATTTCAATGTATGCGTGCTATATATAGTTTGTTATCAAAGGTACCAGGATTATAATTTACAAAGGCAACAGTAGTATACACCTGTTCGAAATTCAGAAATCGATTGATGAAAAACAAATCCGGGTTACAAACTAAAACTGAGGAAAACGCATCAAATATAAGAGGAGAACTGCGACACAATATGTATTAGAACAAAGAATAGCCAAATTTATCGGAGGACATTTTGTCAGTTCCAACGTACTAACTATTGAAATGATAATACCAACAAGCAATGGCCTATCCCTTGTACTAGAAAATGTAACACAAAAGAGAAATTTGGAGCGACAAAATCGCTTTTCCTAATGTACCTTGTACGACCCGATATTTTTGTCCAAATTACAGATGACACCTCACAAATTATTTATAGAATATTCTTAATGTTTGAAACCTAAATTTTTGTAAACTTTGTATATTTTTCAAATGTTTTGTCAACTTTCACATGTGTTTCACTTATTTGTTTCATATATTGTTGCGGTAAACACCTCCAGATTCGCATTTTTTTTCTTTTCTTGCTTATCATTTTTACGATTTTTCAGCTTTATTTTTCATCTTCCTGTCAAGGTAATCATTGCATATCATACTGTGTCATATCAATTCGTCTCACCTCATATATTTTTATTCCATTTCGTATCATATCATGTCATTTTATATATTACTGGATTGTTACCACAAATAAATTAAGATTAAACATTATTATTGTAGCACTGTAATAGGTTACACTTAGAAAATACAGCTGTTCCACAAACCACGTCTCTTTTTGTGAACTATATAGTATTCATAGATATTTTTTTTGTTTACTTAATGGTTCCCAAATATGATCTCTATTTTTAGGGGTAAAAAACATATAGTTGCGGTGTAATTGAGTTCTAAAGTATACCATACATGAAGATAGTGTTAGTACAGAGTTTAAACTCTAACAAATTATGGCCATATAAATGTTGAAAATATTCCGCACAGACTTCTGTTTCAACATTTGAATAACATAGTAGTGCATATTAACTTTTCTTTCTAGGATATAATATTTTACGAAACTTCATAGTAAAAGTTGCACAATTTCAATAACAAATTGAGTTCCCAGGGGAAATTGCATTTTCTATATTTACAGAAATTATTATATAGACATGTGTGTTTTCTAATTATTTAATGACATTTGTGTCATCGGCTTTTTGTTCGAGTGGCGAATATGCAATCTCTTTTTATTTTCCTTAGTTTAAGACACAGATTCAAATTTTGAATAACAAAAACTGCTACTTTTCGACAATTGATTGTATTTAGCATATTTAAATAAAAGATGATATGGGCCCCAGGATATTAAAGTTTTTCCGTAATTATATATAACTTCAAACCAATTGTACCGATACATTGGAAATTTGCATTTAAAGATTATATGTAAGTAAATAAATAACGAATGATTACAATTAAATTTTGATTAAATTTTAGTCGTTTTATATACAGGGATGTAGTGGGAGATATTATGGACATAATTGTGCAAATCGTGATACAAGCATGAAATTTGGTATAAAGGTTGACTAAATGTAGAATAACTGCATAATAAAAAGCTACTTTAAAACATGATGATATTTCAGTTGAAACATATAAGTTCTTTGACAGACTAATTATCTTTCTAATTTAGTTTTAAAAGAAAATTAATAAAGATTTATCTTTACCAATATGCATTTCTTTTATTTTTAAATGAGAAATTTGAATGCACATCAAATTAACAAAACAGGCAGTAAATATTTATGATTTAATATCAATTTGTTGATCAACAGTATACACGTTTTATTTTGTACAAATTTCGTTTGAAACTGATATTTAAGGTCACTACTCGCAAGCTATTAATTTTTATTGAGCAAAATATCTTCAACTCTTTCAGGTATAAAAAAGGTTCGATGCTTTGTTACTAGTTGTTTGGGCATTAAAATGAAGACAACTCGACAGTCATATTTACCCATATTTTTTCTTATAGTATGCGGTGTCTTATCATTTAATTATGTCACCAACACCATGACCACAGGTAGTACCCCTGATAGTTCTGTAAATTACAACCAGAACTCAGTCACAAGAAGGAAGAGGGGCTCTGACGGTTCAACAACTTACAATCATAATACTGTCAAAACTACGGAAGAGATCAGTAATAATTCCGCAAATAGTATTAAGAATACAGTCGCAGAGATGGAATGGACTCCTTATGGTTCTGTTATTACTATCAGAATACTGTTACAAGGAGGAAACGGATTACTGACGGTTCGGCACATTACAATGATGATACTGTCACAAATACAGAGATGATCCCTGATGGTTCAACAAATAGCAACAAGAATACAGCCACAGATATGGAGAGAATTCCTTATGGTTCTTTAAATTTCACTCAGATTTCTGCAGCACAGACGGAGATTTATCTCATGGTTTAGCAAAGCAATCTCAAGACGAAAAAAGATATGGCCCGAATTATTTACGGCATCAGTGACGACCTTCAATGGTGATTTTTCGAAAGAATTCACGAACATTAAAAGAAAGATCCCTTCAAGAATCAAGAATCTCGAAGGGAATGAGACTTTGGATTTACTCATTGGTTTAAGCACTCAGTCAGCAATGGATCTAAATACCTTTCAAGAACCTAGCCGTGATCCATGTCATGAATTTGGAACTTGTTCCGTCGCACAGAATAAAACCAAATGGTACTGCTACTGTAATAGTGACTGTCAGATGTTTAACGACTGTTGTAGTGATTATAATGGAACTATCAGAGACAGCAATAGTCAACTATCATTTGACTGTTATCCCAGACTTACATCGTTGGCCATTGAAGGTAAAACTGGTTTTCTTGCCGTGAATTCTTGTCCTGATTCATACAAAAACAGAACTGTGAAAGAAAGATGTTTACAAAATAATGTAATGGAAAACGGTCTGTTTGTGTCACATGGAAAGACCCTGACATTCAAAAATAAGTTTTGTGCATTATGTAACAATTTTACAGATGTTCAAGAATTCGATATTGTGTTTGCTACTGTTGAAAGTGTTTATGAATATATGCCTAGTTTAAAAAGGGAGAACAAAAGGGCATATCTTCTCATCAATGCCGATTACAAGGTTATTCCACCCCGCAACACCAACCTTCGGTTTTGTCTGACAAATCTTATATCAACCAGCAACAACAACCTATGTCAAAGTCACAGCAATCCTATCTTTGTACCTGAATTGTTAAAATTGTATAAGAATTATTTCTGCCTAGACTCAAATATTGCAAGCGATATGTATACTATATTATGTATATACGATAAATTTGACATAATTAAGACCGAAGATTCCTTCAGTTTGTCGGTACTTATATCTTTGGGAAACCCATCAGGAGGTCATAGTGATGGAAACCAATGCAGGGAATGGACAGAAGAGGTAAGACAAATATTTCTGATTGTTCCACTTTGCCAAAACTTATGTTTTGATTTCCAGTTTATTTATTATCGGACTGAAGGTGTTCCATATCTTATTCACTGCATCAAGCAGCAATCTGCGTCAACTTCTTATTATTGTCTTCGTCAAATCAAATTCCCGTTTAACTTGGTCACGATATATTTGTAAATATTTCAAACTAAATATTTTATTTCTGATGCACGTGTCTTGATCTGAGATTTATGTTAATACAAATAATGCGTACATGTACTCTGTTTAAAAAATAGGATTCAGTTCAATTCGTGGTATAAGGAAAACACTTGTTACGTTTAAATACGTAGACATAAAATCATGTTGAATCAAACTTTATGTCATAAATTGCGTGCTGTAAAATGCTTTTCTTAATTTACATTCCTCAGCTACGCTCAAAGCCATATATGCTCAAGCCATGATAAGTACCGAAACAGTCGTAGAGGCTAATGGCCGAAAAGGACATACGCATAATTCCATATAAATAAAGGCAACAGTAGTTTACCGCTGTTCAAAATTCATAAATCGATAGAGAAAAAACAAATCCGGGTTACAAACTAAAACTGAGGGAAACGTATCAAATATAAGAGAACTAGAGACACAAAACCGAAATGTAACACACACATAAACGAACTATAATGCAACAATGACCATTTTTCTGACTTGGTACAGGGTCTTATAAGCTCGTAAGGTTTTATATAAGCTCAATTTTGACTGAGTGAATTGAAATCTTACTGTCTTGTAAATCCTTTTTTTCAGATACAACAACAAGGTGTGTGCAGTCAGTTTGATGTATACACAAACATTTGTATAGATTTTATATTTTCTTTGTTTTCAAACCAAGTGATAGAGGAAGAAAGCTTTCAACAAATCGCTGTGATGGTAAGCTTTAGCTACAATGCAGGAAACTTTACAATAAGAACATCGGATATCAAGATCTGGATAGATGACAACGGACTTGTTGCTACTGTACGAGTGGAAATGATTATACAAAAATCCGCATTCCGCCATGAAATTGAAGAAATTCGAAAATACTTAACGAAAAGAAAAGTTAGAGTTATTTTAAAAAACGATACTTATAATCCAGAGATTGAAATACTTAACTCAAATTATATGCCCAATAATGGCACAAATATGTCTTTTATCTCTCAGCAGCATGAATATAGATACCATTACTTTCCATCTGAATCACTCGAAATATTTCCCTCTGATAACAGAGTATTCGGCTTGAACCAGATCGACAATTGGAGATGTAGCGAGGTTAACATTGAAGTTCAGTTTGAGGGAGTAAAATTATACGTCAATAAAATGAGCTGTTTAGCTATTTCTAATTTAAAAACTCATACAATATCTGTCATGATAACATACGTTTCCTTCTCTGTATCAGCAATTGCGTTATGTGTGCTGATTATAGTCAATCGCAAATTACGTTTGACCACTAGTATTCCGATTTCTAACATTGAAAATATATCTGTATCAATCATGCTATCAAATGTTTTATTTATGGTTGGTATTGGGGCTACAGAAACAAAAACATTGTGTTATGTAATTGGGGTTATACTACATTATTTGTGGCTTTCTGTGTTTTCCTTTATGACTATTTCAGTCGCATGTATTACCTCAACGTTGTCGAAAATTACAATTAGGAAACTTAAAACTAATGAGAGCTCCCGGAAAAGAAAAAGAAGATTAACAGCCTTAGGATTGATAACGCCCTTATTTTTAGTTATTCCATCTATCTGTATTGATGTATTTGGGCCTAGTTTTCTTTCTGCTGGATACGGTTCATATGCCTGCTTTCCAAATAATTATCCTGCTAACCTGATGTTTTTCACAGGACCTGTTATGGTAACAGTATTTGTAAATTCGTCCTGTTTGATTTTTGTGATTATTCAAGTTTGCAAAATTCGAACTGAAGCTGCCAACATTCGAAAACTGAACATATACCAAGACGCTAAAATGTACCTTCGGATGGTCGCTTTATCTGGAGTTTTCTGGTTTATAGGTATTTTCAACGCCCTCTATGACTCCGAATTGCTGGAATATATTTTTACCTTACTTTGTGGTCTAACAGGTTTCTTTCTTGCAGTTGCAAATCTGACAACAAATCGATTTAAATAGAACAAGAAGACAACTTATTCCTCCACAAGAGAAACTACTGATTATGAAAAATAAGTTATCTGTGAAAGATAAGATGAGCATTTGTTAAGGTACTAAATAAAAAAGAAATTATTTGTTTTCGTGATTGTTCTTTATTTAAAAAAAAAAATCCAGGTAATTGCAGTTGCCCAATAAATATTATTTCCAATTATAATACGCCTACGATTGTTAAGTTGACTTTCAAAGCCTCGAAAGATGTCATAAAAAAAAAAGACACTTTTTGTCTCTACCGTTAATTACTAGTACATATTTTCGGATCTTATATAGCGTTGGAATACCTGGCTTTTAGACTTTGTGATGTAGACAAAGTCAAAAATGCAGTTCGGAAGCATGCAATGTATAACTGATAAAGGTGATTTCTCTAATTCTATAGAAAATTATCCCTTTCCGAACCCATTGTATAAAAAAATTAATCAACGTGTGGTTGCCGGTGATCTCAAAAGATCATTAGATGATTTTAAGGGTCATAACCTTTTTAGCTAACTGGATGAATCAAAATATGCTTACAGGTGTTAATTAAATTAACAACTTCGTGGAATGTGAAAGGCACTCGAAGGGGATTTTCGTTTAACAAAAATAGAAAATTCACTTTTGAATCATTAGAGAAACAGATTCTTCATGCTCTTCCATAGTTACTTGTGGATTATCGAATTTATCCAATCTCGATAGTTAAATCATAAATTTTAAAGTCCTCGCCGAGGCTTGGACTTTAAAATTGATAATTTAACTATCACGATTGGATAAGTCCGATAATCCACTGGTATCAATGTAAGAATCTATATATCTCTTTTTTTTTTTTTAAATACATATAAAAGATTAATATAAGTTTTTAATTGCACTTAGACATCATTTTCGTTTCGCAGCTTTTTTCAGAATATTCAAGACTTCTTAAAAATCAAACGCTGTATTTTCAGTGATGCAATAACCAGTCAATATTGTTCACATGCGTCAGCTCTAACCTATCGGAGCAATATTTATTTTCTTAATACTATTGATGGCATATACTGATAAATTAATTATGCATGTAGATGTAGACGATAGTCAAGTGTGTTCTTACTTATTGCATTCTATTTTTCCTTGCTATATTGATTTATTACTTACTGTGGATGTAAATGCTTGTCAAGTGTGTTCTTACTAATTACATTATATTTTTTCCTTGTTGAAATGATATCTTAACTTGTGTTGGTATAAAATGTAGTCAAGTGTGTTCTTACTAATTACATCCTATTTTTTCCTTGTTGTAATGATATCTTAACTTTTGTTGGTATAAAATGTAGTCAAGTGTGTTCTTACTAATTACATTCTATGTTTTCCTTGTTGTAATGATATCTTAACTTTTGTTGGTATAAAATGTAGTCAAGTGTGTTCTTACTAATTACATCCAGTTTTTCCTTGTTGTAATGATATCTTAACTTTTGTTGGTATAAATTAAATGTAGTCAAGTGTGTTCTTACTAATTATATTCTATGTTTTCCTTGTTGTAATGATATCTTAACTTTTGTTGGTATAAAATGTAGTCAAGTGTGTTCTTACTAATTACATTCTATTTTTTCCTTGTTGTAATTATATCTTAACTTCTTGTTGGTATAAAATAGTAGTTAAGTGTGTTCATATCTAATTACATTTTTTTTTCTTGTGTAATGATAATTAATTATTGTGGTGTTAATATAATCTAAGTAGTGTTATAATGAATTACATTCTATTTTTTCCTTCCTGTAATGATAATCAAGTACTGTGGGGTAAAACAAGAGTAAATGTGTTCTATGTTTTTGCTGTAATGATATATCAGGAATTGTGGATGCAAACGCTAGTCATGTGTGTTGATGCAAATTGCATTTATTTTCTGTGTTTAGAGTTGCGATGTAAACGATAGTCAAGTGTTTGATACTAATTGCATTTTCTTTTTCTTTGCTGTAATGCTATCTTTAGAGTTGCGGATGTAAACGAATGTCAAGTGTGTTAATACTAATTGCATTCTATTTTTCTTTGTTTAGAGTTGCTGATGTAACGATAGTCAAGTGTTTGATACTAATTGCATTTCTTTTTTCTTTGCTGTAATGCTATCTTAGAGTTGCGGATGTAAACGAATGTCAAGTGTGTTAATACTAATTGCATTCTATTTTTCTTTGTTTAGAGTTGCTGATGTAAACGATAGTCAAGTGTTTTGATACTAATTGCATTTTCTTTTTCTTTGCTGTAATGCTATCTTTAGAGTTGCGGATGTAAACGATAGTCAGGTGTGATCTTTCTTAATGTGCTATATTTTTCATTGCTTTTATGATATCTCAAATATTGTGTGTGTTAACCATAGTCAAGTGCGTTATATTAATTGCAATTCCTTTTTTCTTGTTGTAATATTATCGTAAGTAGTGTGGATGTAAAACATAGTCAAGTGTGTTCATACTGATTACATGATCTTTTCCTTGCTGTAATTATATATTAATTATTGTTTGTATGATTTCAGATTTTTGTGTTGATGTGTCAATTAACATTACTAGCTGTTTTTCGTTGTTCGTTTAGACTGATAAATTCAGTATAATTTTTAACTTTCGTTTTAAATAAATACATGATTTTAGATTATATTTTTATCCTTGTTTTCTGAACTTTTTTTTATGATTACCGACTTCAACATGTACAACGAACAAGGTATAAAACGTTTCTTACACGCCTTTTTTTAAGTAGATCGTCGTCAATCTATGCAATACAACAGGTACATTCTGCTAGGTAAGACGACTGGGATGAAGTTGTACTGCCAGTAGAAAGGAAAATATGTTAAAAAGGGGTAGATTTTTATTCCTCATATATATATAGGATAAAATTGGCTCTATTTTCAATTAGATTATAGCATCCATTGAGGCATATTTTGGAATGAGGTCATCAGATTATCAACTATGTGGAAACAATTTTCTTGTCTGAAGTTCAAAGGGTCATTGAGTCTGCAAAAATATATACATGTAACCTGCGACTAAGCTTGTATATATTTTAACATGTGTCACTCTCTCACGACTGGTATCTTTCATAATATGTTTTCTTAAACTGAGTCGATGCTACTGATGTTGGATTTGTTTTCATCTGCGAGGGCAGAGAGCCTAGAAGTCAGAACATGTGTGTTGACCCCAATTATCATTGATATTGTAATATTTGAAAATTTAATGTTATTAAACCTATGAATAGTTCGAAATACTAAGAATTTTCTATCCTTGGAATAGATTACTTTTAGTCAACAATTTGTTGCAGAACGTATTGGAATTTTTGCCATAAATTTTAAACTGCCAGCCAATCACAATGACGGATTCTTAAAAAACATATACATGTTCGTTTTCGATACGTATACCGCTCTGAAGTCTCTGGCAAACAGTATTTTCTTAAGCAAAATGGTCCATGACGGCAAGATAAAAAAAAGACTTGAGCGTTCCTGATGAAGACATTTCCACACATAAGACTGTACATACAATTAAAATGAAAAATAAATAAGCCAAACAGTTTTGAGAACTTCCTTGTTGCTGTATCTTTATCTGTTTCATCTGCTCTTATACAAACAACAAACAAAAAGCCATATTGTGGAGATCCAACATGGAAAAATACACATAAAATGATTTCTGAGTGTGCATACAACACCTCCTCATTGTTCCTTTTTATGAATTTGAGGAATGTCGGTACTTGAATAATAGGTGTAATTAAGTGTATTCGCGTTATTCTCCTTAAAAAATTAAGTTAATATGAAAAAACATGTTACACCTCCGGTCAAAACTGATACACCATCTAACAGAGATACAAAACATACCAAAAAGAACTTTCAAACTCGTTAATTTAAAAAAAAATGACAATGAAATGGTTTTAGTTTATAGATAATAAAAAAGCAGGATGCAGGATAATGGAGAGAAAAAAAAACCAATCTCTACTGAATGTCGAGTTTTAACTGTTTGTTTCAAAGAGTGTTAACAGAAGTATGTTTTAACTGTTTGTTTCGAAGAGTGTCAAAAGAAGTATGTTTTAACGGTTTGTTTCGGAGATTGTCAAAAAAAAGGCACAGTCAAATTCATAAATCGAAAATAAACTGACAACGCCATGGCTAAAAATGAAACATATAAATAATAGTTCACATGACACAACATACAGTGGAGATCACTTCTAACCTCTCATTAGAACTGTCAGAATATTCTGTCGTAGAACTGTTCTAACCTGTCCTAGAACAGTTCTACCTAGAACAGTTCTACCCTAGAACTGTTCTAAGTTGAACTGTCAGAATCAGTTCTAGGTAGAACTGACTAAATCAGTTCTAGGTAGAACTGACTAAATCAGTTCTAGGTAGAACTGTCAGGATCAGTTCTAGGGTAGAACTGTCTAAATCAGTTCTAGGTAGAACTGTCCAAATCACTTCTAACCGTAGAACTGTCAGCAGAACTGACTAAATCAGTCAGGACTGTAGAACAGTTCTAAATGACGTCACTGCAGTAAGGGCACTTTAGAATTTAGAAGAAATAGATCACTCCCAATTACTTTGCTATATATTAAATAGCAGATTTTCTATATTTTTTACTGATCAAACGACTTTTATTACGTTACATGTACATGTACAAATATCGAAGTGAATAGAAGTTACCCAACTCATCGGAGAAATATTTTTATAAGATTGCATACGGAAACATCATTGTTTACGTTTCTTCGTTCCCCGTTTTTAACAGTCTCTTCCTAAATAAAACTCTGCATTTAATTCATGGAATTTTAATCGTAATTTTCCTTGTTTGCCTTGGATTTACATTTATTTTAGATTCTGTTTTGACAAATGTTCAAACGAAAATTGTACAGTGGATGAATTCTGGGATATTAATGAAAAAAGTGTTGTACAACGTAAAAAAAAACTATATATACATTTGCACCATCTCGTCAATTTAGCCAGACTTATCCATAACGATTATAAATGATAACTCTGCAACTCAGAAAAATATACTGGATCTGAACATGAATGAAACATTTTCCCCTTGACGTTCGGCTACAAACAAAATCATGCATTTTTCTTTGCCTTCTTCAAATTATATTATCAGTATACTATTCCAAGAAGAGAACTTCCCATACATGTACTTTTTATTTTATTTTTAATGAATCAGTCATGTGAGTGTTGGATGATGCCATTAAATAGTTCTGTTTAAAAAAAAAACATCAATAACTACTGACTTAAACATGTTAAAAAGTCACTTTAGCATGTTTAATGACGGTTCATTATTATGGATACAGAGAGGAAAATAACAGCGCGCTAAATTCTTAGATATGGTATAATACACCTTGTCGCTATTTGTCTGCCATGACTGGATATCACACAGGTTCCCGTAAAATTTTGACGTCATAAAACAAAATATCTGACGCGCAATGGAAAAGTCATTGTTGTATGCTTCAAAAGTTCAAGAGGCCGGGTCAGCCAGGATTAGCGATAAGGTGTATTGTGTTTCAAAGTTGGTGTCATTTTTATCATACTATCCGTCCTCACATAGAAATAATATTGGTTTACAATGTTTACAATGAGGCCATATACATGTATATTTACATGATAAAGTGTAAATAAGTTCAGTTTTGGTTGATGCGTTCAAATAATTTTGTTAAAACAACTCTCACTCAGTCTGATATATCAAAACCACTGAAATTTGTTTACAATTCAATATTTTGATAAAAAAGAGGACTTGCTGATATTCTAAATTGATGTGGAATTTTTTTTGTGGCCAATGTGTTCCAATATTCATTGATATTGCTGTCATTTGAATTATACAATCCATCGTAATATGTATTACTATAAGTGATTACTATAAGTGATTCTGAGGTACGAAAACTACTGATATTTGTTTATGATGCAATATTTTGAATAAAAAGAGGACATGCTGGCATTCTAAATTGATGCAAATGAAATTAGGTAGCATTGTGTTCCAATATTTCTATCATTTGTATTTTCATGATTTTACAATCCATCCTTACATAAAAATATTACAGATTTACTATGCGACTCTCTCAATTGATGCGAGAAAAAAAATTGTGGTCATTGATTTCCAATATTGTAGTTATTTATATACTACAGTCCCTCTTGACCTAAAATTATAACTGAACTACTGTGCAGCTATTTAGATTTACATAAAAAAAAAGCAAATATGGTAAGTTTTGGTTGATGCGGTCAAAAGATTTTATTATACGACTCAGTCTGAAGTATGAAAACTACTGATATTTGTTTATGATTTAATATTTTAAATAAAAAGAGGACATGCTCATTGGCAGATCAAAGGGGGGGGGGTTCAGGAGTCGGAACCCCCTTTTTTTTACGATCAATGCATTTGAATGGGAACATATAGTTGGAACTCCCCCCTTTTTTAAAATGGCTGGATCTGCCCCTGCATGCTGGCACTATAAATTGATGCGAACAAAATTGTTTTCCAATATTGCTGTAACTTGTATAGTAAAATTAAAACTGAAGTACTGTGCAGCTATATAGATTTGCAGAAAGAAAGAGTAAATAATGTCAGTTTAGATTGATGTGGTCAAAAGATGTTTGTTAAACAGCTCCGTCCGAGGTATGCAAACTACTCGTAAACAGATATTACATTTGGTTAATGAGGTCAGATAATTTTGCTATGTTATAACGAGCCATCCTGACTCCCAGATTAACAAATGTAAAACAATACAAATAATATCCCCCCCCCCCCCATAATACTAATTAACGGCCTAATTGATGTACAAAAAATGAAAGAAAAACAAATATTTTATGTGACACATCAACAAAAGAAAATCACTGAATTACGGGCTCCTGACTTGGAACAGGCACATACATGCAGAATATGGCGGGGTTAAACATGTTCTCTTGCCGATTATAAATCTTAAATGAAACCGGCAATATAGCAAAACTCTATATAATATTAATCTCTATTTTGCCGAAGCCTTTATATTAAGACAAATATTTCTTAAAACTTATAAATCAATTCTAGCCGTAGAATTTATAAATCAATTTTAGCCGTAGAATTTATAAATTAATTCTGGCCGTAGAATTTATAAATCAATGCAAAGCCGTAGAATTTGAAATCAATTCTAACCATAGAACTGTTCTAGAAGTAGAACTGACCAAAGAATTGGTCAGTTCTAGCTAAAACTAGACTAAAACTCTTCTAGGGTAGAACTGTCAACAGTTGTAATCAGTTTCTTAGCTAGAGACAGTTCTAACCTAGAACTGACCAAAAGGTGTCAGGCTGACAGTTCTACATACTGTTCTAGAACAGTTTCCTGACAGATTCTCACAGAATTTATGAGAGGTCAGAACTGATCTCCACTGTAGAAGACCAAGCAACAAGAACTCCACCAAAAACTGGGGTTGATCTGAGGTGCCCCGGAAGGGTAAGCAGATCCTGCTCCACATGTAGCACCCGTCGTGTTGCTCATGTTATTACAAACCCGGTAAATAGTCTAATTCGGTAGGTCACATTCATGTAAGGAAGGGGATTGTAGTTACGACATAAGCAACATATCCGTAATCATCTGTGAAACGAACTCTTGGTTTAATAGTTTCCTAGTGAGCAAAACCTCTATCATAAAAATCAGCAGTCCACAACATACAGTATGCACATACAAAGGACGTATAACTTATATACGTCCTTGGCATTTAGAAAAAAATCCGTATAAAATGAAAGATTTACAATATTGAATTCGAAATGTTTTATTAAATCTTAATAATATCATTATTGTTTGACGTAAATTTTATATAGAGGTTCTGCAAAAGGAAATCACGAATTCACCAACATTCCAAAACGACATCTGTAACAAATACAAATTTTAGCTACTTCTTTACAAGCAGAACCAATTACAATGAAAGTCCCAACTATGTACTGGCTTCCGAAGCTACACAAAAAAACATTACAAATATAGATTTATTTCATCTTCAAGCCATTGTTCCACTACTAAGTTGTCTGTTTTACTTACTTGTACACTTGGTACAATAAAAAACCTGATAATAAATTGTTCAAATAAAGCCTTTGAAAATAGTGGAATTAATTACTTTTGGAGTGTCAAAAACTCGTTGGAAGTACTTGATAAATTGCATGCATATATTGGTGATTTTGAATCTGTTCAAAGTTTTGATTTGTCTACCCTTTATACCACTTTGCCTCATATTCTTATTAAGAAAAATTCACATCCCTTATTAACTGGGCATTTATAATAACCCTATACTAACAATGACCACTGCCCTTTCCTCGATCTTGATATCTATATCATTAACGGGAAGCTTAATACAAATATTTATGATAAAAGAGATGATTTTTCATTTTCCTATCGTTAATTATCCATTTTTAGATGGTGACGTTCCCTTGTCACCATCTTATGGTGTTTATATATCTCAACTTGTACGATTCGCTCGTGTGTGTAACAACGTATTGGATTTTAGCGAGAGAAATTTATGTATTACTGAAAAATTATTACACCAGGGTTTTCGATATCACAAACTGGTCAAAACATTTACTAAATTTTATCACCGGTATAAGGAAATAATTCGTAAATATAACTCAACATGCAGACTTCTTATACGTTCAGGTATTTCACATCCAATCTTTTATGGTAATATTCTTAACAAAGCACAAAAATGTCAGGGCAGTATTCACCTCAAAAGCTTACGAAACCTTTAAACAGACTTATTAAGAAGTGATATAGATACGATACTGTTGTCAGGGCATTAACGATTGCATATTTTGGCTTTAATATTGATTCACTTATAGGGTCTTTGCATCGGAATAAACACATTTATTTAAAAAAAAAACAGTTATTGGCATGACACGGGTTATGTTCTTCTCATATATTTTATGATAGTATGATACTAAACCCATAACGGGAGGGATTGTGCCTGATATTCATATGATGAAGCATAATCTTTCAATTAGTTTAATTGAGGTCTGGAGCTGGCATGTCAGGTAACTGCTAGTAGTCTGTTGTTATTTATGTATTATTGTCATTTTATTTATTTTCTTTTGTTACATCTTTTGACATCGGACTGGACTTCTCTTGAACTGAATTTTAATGTGCGTATTGTTATGCGTTTACTTTTCTACATTGGCTAGAGGTATAGGGGGAGGGTTGAGATCTCATAAACATGTTTAACCCCGCCGCAATTTTGCGCCTGTCCAAGTCAGGAGCCTCTGGCCTTTGTTAGTCTTGTATGATTTTTAATTTTAGTTTCTTGTGTATAATTCGGAGTTTAAAATGACGTCCATATCACTGTACTAGTATAAATATGTTTAGGGGCCAGCTCAAGGACACCTACGGGTGCGGGAATTTCTCGATACATTGAAGCCTGTTGGTGATCCTCTGCTGTTGTTTTTTATTTGGTCGGGTTGTCTCTTTGACACATTCCCCATTTCCATTCTCAATTTTATTTAGGTACAGTGTCTGACGTATAAACATTTTCTTGATTATTTAACCTATTTCAAATATAAATTTGAATGAATTTATAAGCCTTTTTCTGCTATAATATTCAAACTTTATTTTTTAACGAAGGCTTCTGGTATGTAATTTTTTTTACAAAAGGTTCTCGAATTATAGACACATTAAAAAATAACCCATTGGTGGCCTTCGGCTGTTGTCTGCTTTATGGTCGGGTTGTTGTCGCTTTGACACATTACCCAATTCCTTTCTCAATTTTAAATATGAAAAATTTTCATTTTATTAATTTCAAATGCAACCCACCTCCCCAGCCGAATAATTTTTACTTAATTATATACCCCAAAAAGTACCATGACGTTTAATTTGAGGTACATGTATAGCAGTTATGTCCAATTTCTACCGTGTCAGCTAGGATAACAGCAAAACTGAAAACAAAATAAAGTCAATATGATTAAATCTATAAGGTTTAACTATTTACTAAGGCCCTTTCCATCTTGGAAAGATGATTGATTTGTTAGAAGGATAGTATAGATACAACTCCTTGGTTTAACGTCACAGTCAAATATACATATCTTGATATTTGAAAGAAAGAAAATACATAAATCAAAGGTAAAACATTATGTTTGATACCAATAATGACCAATCGGTATATATATAACTGCTTGGCATATACAGCTTGCATCCTCTGGAAAATGCATGCATGAACTATTTTGCTAACAACAAATCAATCATCTTTCCGAAATGGAAGGGGGAGTAAAAGCACAATCAGTTGTTGTCAAGATAAACACAATATTCGCTATTGTATTGATACTGACAAATCAGTGATTTGTGTACCACCCCCACCGTGACCCCATTAAAACCCCGATTTTGTTGATATAATACACAAAGCGTGTATGTCAATATATATGAAGTGGCCGTGAGTGGCGTATCTAGAAATTTTCACTGACTGTCTCAGAGGTGCCGATGCGGTCTGTTGTGGTTATTCCCTATATAATCAGCCCCCTATATTTTTTCCGATTAAAAAAAACGAGAGTGGTGCCACCAATAGGCTGAAATTAAAACTTGCTTTTTAAAATAAATGGTTTTGAGATTTATAATGCTTCTTTTATACCAAAAACAATATGTATTATTTTTTTAACCAAGGATTTATATGGATATACTTATAGAATCCTTATTTAAGATACAGAAGTTTTACACATTCAATGAAAATGTTTTGTTCATCTCGCTTTTAACACAAATCATTCCTAAATGCATAAATAACATGAATAAAAGATAAAACTTTTCTCTTTAGAATAAAACAGCACGACACACGTGCTCTTCGACCACGTTGTTGTTATTGAAGTAAGGGAGGAGTTTATTATCCGTCATGAAAATACCATCCAATCGTGTATTAGGAAAAAAATCTAAAAATCGTATCCGAGGCTCATGAATATAACATACATCTCAACAATTGCTATCAGACGTTATTGTTGGCTGTAAGAACGATAACTCTGGTGCATCGAGACTATATGTATAAAAGCTATTTCATTATGTGCAAACACCTATTACGGTATGTGCAAATACCTCTTAAATTATGTGCAAACACCTATTACGTTAAGTGCAAATGTTTATTACATTATGTCCAAACATCTATTTCGTTATGTGCAAACATCAATTACGTTATGTGCAAACACCTATTACGTTCTGGTAAACGCTTTTTTGACACATATTAAAACAAAACGCATCAATGATATGCATTGTGAAAATTAAGAGAAATCCAAGTTTGAGCTTTCTACAAAGCTGTGGACTGCTTCGCTGTATCCTAATTGAAGGTAATATGTTTGCATCGGATTATTGATTTAGTATTGGAAATGTGGAATTTTTAGATATTGATTGATATAAAAATGCTATTTAAATATATAGTTTGTAGGGGAAATTATTTTGTTTTACCGAGTGTGCGCTATACACCCATGTTTTTTACAATTTTGTTCACTTTCTTAAGCTTGTTGAAAATTAGAAGAAAAAAAAATATACAGACACGATTCTGGAGTTGTGTCTCTCTGTAGGTGTGCCTAGATTGGCAAAATATTAACCTGATATGAATTTTATTGACCCGATAAATTCTCGTATACGGACAATTGCACACTTTGTAACTAATATGATGATGCTTCAAGTTAAACGGATGAATAAGAGGGTTCCGAAATTTTAACAAAATTTCAAAACCATGACAAGTGAACATTCTTAATTTATAATCAGTAGCAGGAAAATGACAGAAGAATTTAAGCCTTATCTTTCATGTTAAAGTCTGTCCCAGTTTTCTTTTCGTTATTTAGGTGATTTTTTTTTTTAAAGAATTTTGATTAAAAATGTTACGTCGATTTCAAGGCGAACCAGATTGAACCAATTTAAGAGGGATTCATCATTTTCAGGATAATTTGGATTGAATCATATGAACTATATGCCTCGCTAGCTATTAATACATTTTTTCACGCATTGACAGCAGCTGAGAAAAGGGGAACCGATTTTTCTAAAAATGTCAATATTTAACGGAAGCTATCAAAACAAATTGAATGTATATTTTAGAATGATAACATATAATTCCAATAGAATATATTTGTATGCAATTTAATGTTTTTTAAAAGATGATTTCTCAGATGTGCAGTAAATCCCTTTGATGAACATTTGGTTTAGTTGTGTATTTAGCTAAATTTATCAAACCTATCGCGTTCATAACTATAAACGCATCGAATTTAACCGTAAATACCGTATCCCACAATAATATTCATTTATTCTATGACTCTCCGTTCGGAAAATAAGTAGAACAGACTCTATTTTAAAAGAGTAAAATCCATTTTATTCCTTTTTTTAATCTTTTTCCATGTTTACTATAAATGAATGCAGATTTGGTGCCACATGTGGAGCAGGATCTGCTTACCCTTCCGGAGCACCTGATATCACCCTATAGTTTTTAATAGGGTTCGTGTTGTTTATTCTTTAGTTTTCTATGTTTTGTCATGTGTACTATTGTTTGTCTATTTGTCTTTTTCATTTTTAGCCATGGCGTTGTCAGTTTATTTTCGATTTTATGAGTTTGAAAATATTGGTATCTTTCGTCCCTCTTTTGTAGATATTTTATGACTTTTATGTCATCGGCTTTTTGTTCAAGTGGCGAATATGCAAATCTCTTTTCATTCTCGTTAGTTTAAGACACAAAAGTACAATTCAAATTTTAAAGAACAAAATCTGCTATATTTCGTTAATTAATTTATTTAGCGGAGTTAAATAAAAGACAATGTCAGATATTTAAGGTTTTCTGTAATTGTATATAACTCCGAACCAATTATACCGATACATTTTGAATTTGCATTAAAAGATTATGTGTCAACTAAATGAATGACGAATGATAACAATTAAATTTTAATTAAATTTTAGTCGTTATATATACAGGGATTACTGAATAACTGCACAAAAAAAAACCTACCTTAAAACATGATGATATTTCAGTTGAAACATATAGGTTCTTTTATGGACTAATTATCTTTCTATTTTAGTTTTAAAAGAAAATTAATAAAGATTGAATGTATGTTTCCAAATATGCATTTCTTTTTTGAAATCAGCAGTTTGAATGCACATCAAATTACCAAAAACAGGCGATTTAATATCAATTTGTTGATTAACAGTATACAATTTTTTTTGGTACTCATTTCGTTTGAAACTGATATTTAAGGTCATTGCTCGCCAGCTCTAATTTGTAATTGATCAATATATCTTCAACTCTGCCAGGTATATAAAAGGTTCGATGCTTTGATACTAGTTGTTTGGGCATTAAAATGAAGACAACTCGACAGTCATATTTACCCATATTATTTCTTCTAGTATGCGGTGTCTTATCATGGAATTATCTCACCAACACCATAAACACAGGGAGAAACCCTAATAGTTCTGTAAATTACAACCATAATGCAGTCACAAGAAGGAAGAGGAGCTCTGATGTTTCAACAAATTACATTCATAATACTGTCAAAACTACGAAAGAGCTCAGTAATAATTCCGCTAATAGTAATAAGTATACAGTCGCAGAGACGGAATGGACTCCTTATGGTTCTGTTAATTACCATCAGAATACTGTTACAAGGAGGAAACGAAGCTCTGAAGGTTCAACACAATACAATAATTATACGGTCAAAATTACGGAGATGATCCCTGATGGTTCAACAAATAGCAACAAGAATACAGCTACAGATATGGAGAAGATTCTATATGGTTCTGTTAATTACTATCAGAATACTGTCACAAGGAGGAAACGGAGCTCTGATGGTTCAACACATTGCAATAATGATACGGTCAAAAATACGGAGATGATCCCTGATGGTTCAACAAATAGCAACAATAATACAGCTACAGAGATGGAGAGGATTCCTTATGGTTCTGTTAATTACGATCAGAATACTGTTACAAGGAGAAAACGGCGCTCTGATGGTTCACTACAATACAATAATTATACGGTCAAAATTACGGAGATGATCCCTGAGGGTTCAACAGATAGCAATAAGAATACAGCCACAGATATGGAGATGACTCATAATGGTTCTGTTTATGTCACTAAGAATACTGCAACAACGGAGATGATATCTGATGGTTCGGCAAAGCAAACCCAAGACGAAGAAAGATATCGCCCAGAATTATTTACGACATCAGTGATGACCTTTAATGATGGTTTTTCGAAAGGATTCAATTACATTAAAAAAAAGATTTCTCCAAAAACCAAGAATTTGAAAAGAAATGAGACTTTGGATTTACTCAGTGGTTTGAGTATTCAGCCAACAATGAATCTAATTACCGCACAAGAACCTTGCCGGGGTTTGTGTCATGAGTATGGAACTTGTTTTATTGCAAAGAATAAAACCAAATGGTACTGTTACTGTGATACCGATTGTCAAATGTTTAACGACTGTTGTTATAATTATAATGGAACTATCAGAAACAGCAATAGTCAACTTTCATTTAATTGCTATCCCCAGACTTATATCATTGGCATTGAGGCAAAAACTGGTTTCCTTGCAGTGGATTCTTGTCCTGATTCGTACAAAAACAGAACTGTGAAAGAAAGATGTTTACAAAATAATTTCACGGAAAACGGTCTGTTTGTGTCACATGGAAAGACCCTGACATTCAAGAATAAGTTTTGTGCATTATGTAACAATATAACAGATGTTCAAGCATTCGATATTGTGTTTGCTACTGTTGAAGGTGTTTATGAATATATGTCTAGTTTGAAAAGGGAGAACAGAATGGCATATTTTCTCATCAATGCCGATTACAAGGTTATTCCACCAAGCAACACCAACCTTCGGTTTTGTATGACAAATCTTATATCAACAAGCAAAAACAACCGATGTCAAAGTCACAGCAATCCTATCTTTGTACCTGAATTGTTAAAATTATATAAGAATTATTTCTGCCTAGATTCAAATATTGCAAGCGATATTTATACTATATTATGTATATACGAAATAGTTGACTTTAATTTCTGGAAAGAAAATTCTTTCAGTTTGTCGATACTTATATCTTTGGGAAACCCAGCAGGAGGTTATAATGATGAAAACCAATGCAAGGAATGGACGGAAGAGGTAAGACAAATATTTCTGATTGTTCCACTTTGCCAAAACTTATGTTTTGATTTCCAGTTTATTTATTATCGGACTGAAGGTGTACCATATTTTAATCACTGAATCAAGCAGCAATTTGTGTCAACTTCTGATCATTGTCTTTGACAAATCAAATTCCTGGTTAACTTGAGCATGATCTATTTGTAAATATTTCAAACTAAATATTTTATTCCTGATGCACTTGTCTTGATCTGAGATTTATGTTAATGCAAATTATGCTTACATGTACTTGGTTTAATAAATAGGATTCAGTTCAATTTGTGTTATATGGAAAACACTTGTTATGTTTAAATTTGTAGACAAAAATAAATGTGGAATAAACAATCAAACTATATGTTATAAATTTTGTGCGTATGAAATGCTTTTCTTAATTTACATTCCTCAGCCACGCTCAAAGCCAAATATGCTCAAGTCCAGATAAGTACCGAATTAGTCGTAGCGGCTATCTGACCGAAAAAGGACATAAGTCCATATAGGCTCAGTTTTGACTGAGTGAATTGACATCTTACTTTCTTTATAATTTTGATGTTCAAAAACGGACAATTTTAGTTCTTGTCAGTTTTAAAGAATATAAATTTTGTAATTTAAATTTGTAAATCCCTTTTTTTTCAGATACAACATTAAGGTGTGTGCAGTCAGTTTGATGTATACACAAACATTTGTATAGATTTTATATTTTCTTTGTTTTCAAACCAAGTGATAGAGGAAGAAAGCTTTCACCAAATCGCTGTGATGGTAAGCTTTAGCTACAATGCAGGAAACTTTACAATAAAAACATCGGATATCAAGATCTGGATAGATGACAACGGACTTGTTGCTAATGTACGAGTGGAAATGATTATACAAAAATCCGCATTCCGCCATGAAATTGAAGAAATTCAAAAATACTTAACGAAAAGAAAAGTTAGAGTTATTTTAAAAAACGATACTTATAATCCAGAGATTGAAATACTTAACTCAAATTATATGCCCAATAATGGCACAAATATGTCTTTTATCTCTCAGCAGCATGAATATAGATACCATTACTTTCCATCTGAATCACTCGAAATATTTCCCTCTGATAACAGAGTATTCGGCTTGAACCAGATCGACAATTGGAGATGTGGCGAGATTAATATTGAAGTTCAGTTTGAGGGAGAAGAATTACACGTTAATCAAATGAGCTGTTTAACTATTTCTAATTTAAAAACTCATTCAATATCTGTCATGATAACATACGTTTCCTTCTCTGTATCATCTATAGCATTATGTGTGCTGATTATAGTCAATCGCAAATTACGTATGACCACTAGTATTCCGTTTTCTAACATTGAAAACATATCTGTATCAATCATGCTATCAAATATTTTATTTATGGTTGGCATTGGGGCTACAGAAACAAAAACACTGTGCTATGTTATTGGGGTTATACTACATTATTTGTGGCTCTCTGTGTTTTCTTTTATGACTATTTCTGTTGCATGTATTACTTCAACGTTGTCGAAAATGACAATTAGGAAACTTAAAACTAATGAGAGCTCCCGGAAAAGAAAAAGAAGATTAACAGCCTTAGGATTGATAATGCCTCTATTCTTAGTTATTCCATCTTTCTGTATTGATGTATTTGGACCTAGTTTTCTTTCTGCTGGATACGGTTCATATGCCTGCTTTCCAAATAAATACCCTGCTAACCTGATCTTTTTCACAGGACCTGTTATGGTATCAGTATTTGTAAATTCGTCCTGTTTGTTTTTTGTAATTATTCAAGTTTGTAAAATTCGAACTGAAGCTGCCAACATTCGAAAACTGAACATATACCAAGACGCTAAAATGTACCTTCGGATGGTCGCTTTATCGGGAGTATTCTGGTTTATAGGTTTGTTTAACGCGCTCTATGACTCCGAATGGCTGGAGTATATTTTTACCTTATTTTGCGGACTAACGGGATTTTTTCTTGCAGTTGCAAATCTCACAACAAATAGAGTTAGATTTCCGAAAAAGACAGGTTGTTCCACCAAAAAAGAAGCTTTTGATTCTCGAAAATGAGTTATCTACAACAGATCAGATGCACATTTAGTTTAGTATGAACTTAAATAGAAATTATATGCGTCTTATTGAAAAAAAATTATAATCCGTGTAATTGTAGTTGAATTGAATACACATCAGATCGTTTGGGTGACTCTTAATAGCCACGAAAGATTTACTTGAAGCCGTAAATAAAAAGACACTCGTTGTCTGTACCATCAATTACTAGTACATATTCTTGGTTCTTATATATCTACGGATTTGAAATACTTACCATGTATTACTTGCGGTTCTAATGAACAAAAAATTCAGAAAAGTATTTCGGAAGCACGAAATGTTCAAAGTGTTATTTTCATTTTTTTCAATACTTTTAAAAGATTTATTGAAGTATAAATCTTTATTTTAATTTTCTTTTTAAATCAGCAGCCTTCATAAGGGAGATACATCTCAAGTTTTTTCTTTCTTATCCTGTAATAGCCAGTCAAACATGTTCATCATCGTCAGTTCTAACCTATTGGAGCAACATATAAAAATAAGAAGATGTGGTATGAGAGACCAAAATGACACTGACATTAACAACTATATGTCACCGTATGACCTTCAAAAATGAGCAAAGGCGATACTGCATAGTCAGCTATAAAAGGCCGCGAAAAGACAAATGTAAAACATATTTTCTTTAAATATTGTTTTATATCATGTACTGATATATTGATTATTGTGGGTGTAAACTATAGTTATGTGTGTTCATACTAATTTCATTTTATTTTGTTTCCTTGCTGTACTGATATTTTACCCGTTGAAAGTATATTTGTAAATATAAACATCATATTCTTGTAATTGTACATCATTTCAGATTTTTCTGGTGATGTGTCATTCACGACTATCAGCTGTTTTTCGTTGTTTGTTTACTTTGATTAAGTTTGTATATATTTTAACTTTCATTTTGAATAAATTACCGATTTTAGATTATATTGTATTTGTCTTATGAACTGTTTTCTTTTTATCATAACCGACCACAATGAATAAGGTATTAATAAATCTTTTCTCACACGACTTTTTTAGTAGTTTGCTATCAATCGATGTAACCCTTTTATAATTTAACAAATAAGATGTTGACAATAAAACCATTATAGATAATAAAATAAACCTGAATGACCAATCCAATAAAACGATGTGGTAATATTCGTATTCTCGGGACGAGGGGAACACACCAGTTAATAATTGGCAATAAAACAGGTACATTCTGCTAGGTAAGTCGACTAGGATGAAGAACACACTGTAGTGCCTCTAGAAATGAAGATATTTTATGTTATGTTACATTAAGGGACACAATTGGCTCAACTTGTAATAAGAATAAATTAAAGTATTTCTCGAAGAATTCTTTTGAATAAGGTGACAAGCTAGATTATCAACTATGTTTATGTGGTGGAAGAAATATTATTGTCTAAGATTAAAAGGGTCATTGAGTTGTCAAATTTGTAACCTGCGACCAACCTTAAGCTTGTTGAGATTTTAACAAGCGTCACTAACTGAAGTCAGCTGGTATCGTTGATGAGTTTTTTTACACTGCTGTAGGAATTTATCTCCCGAGGGCTGATAACTTATCAATTATATTGTCATATCTGAAAATCAACTGTTTAAAAACCCTTGAATTATTAGAAATACTAGGCATGTTCTACCCTAGTAATAGATTACCTTAGCAGTATTTGGCAATCAATTAGGAATGTCAGGCCTTTATTCTTTACAACTTCGAATGGCCGTTTTCATTTTTCATTCGAGTGTCGCTAATGAGTCTTGCGTACAAAAGTTTAAGCCTGGTAGCAAAAATGATTACTTTTTATATACTTTCATCTTTATGTTTTAAAAACCCAGATTCCACTGGTATGGAGAAACACACAACACATTTTTTATAATACACATTTGCAGATATTCAAAATTAGGTCAGAGACAATTACAAAGATTACAGTAGATTTTAAAAGAATAAAGGGATATACTACATGGTGTACCCAGGAGAGCCTACATAAATATTAATATTTTATGAATTTGACTGCTTGGATTTATTCCCTCAACTATTATTCAAACAGTAAATATGAAACACTGGACGAAATCGAGCTGAGATATCATGGTATAGAAACTTGTCTATACTGAGGATTGTATGTTGACTTCTAAATATCCTTCAGTTATTTGTTTGTTATATTGAGGACTGTATATTGTCTTCTAGATATCTTAAATTTATTTCTGTCGTATACTAAGGAATGTATCTTGACTTCTAGATATCTTTAAGTCATTTATGTCTTTTACTGAGGACTTTATATTATCTTCTAGATAAACTTTATTCAATCGTGTCTTTTACTGATGACTGTATCTTGAATTTAGATATCTTTTAGTTATTTGTGTCTTGTATTGAGAACTATATAATGACTACTAGATATAATTTTGTTATATGTATCTTTATAACGGTTTTATTGTCCCTTTATCGTATATTCCAAAAATATCTTTATTCTTATAAACCTGGAATGAAACACCTTTTATCTTTTAGAACGTAGTAGTTGACTAATATTGCTTACTCTCAGGTTCATATCTCTGCAGAGCCAATCTTTCTGGTTGATTCTTATTAAACGTCTGTTAGAATAACAAAACACATAAAACACAAACTTCCGACTCATTTAAAAAAAAAGACGTATGAAAAAATTATAACAGCAATGAACAACATAAAATTGAGAATGGAAATGGAGAATATGCCAAAGAGACAACAACCCGACCATAGAAGAAATAAAACAACAGCAGAAGGTCACCAACAGGTCTTCAATGTAGCGAGAAATTCCCGCACCAGGAGGCGTCCTTCAGCTGGCCCCTAAACAAATATATGCTAGTTCAGTGATAATGAAAGAATGGTCCAGAAAGCATAAACCCGTCCAGTCACCAAATGGTGTTGGACTTAAAATGTTTTATGGGCAAATAACCCCTATTGGCATATTTAGACAATATTTTGTAAAACTAAGACTGCACGAACAGGTGCTCTCGTTCTGAAAATACATAACAGAACTGCGAGCAGCCAGACGTTAAGCAAACCAAAAATCAGTCCTGAATCAACCTTTCTGAAGCCGTTGACATTTATAGTGATGTAATGATATAAATTGTATTCTGAAGGAGAAATGTTGTCTTCTGCTATGAAAAAAGTGGGAATAATACATATTTTAATGGCGGGAAAAGTAATGATATTTCACTTAAATGAAGGTGAATAAGTAATGCTGCCATTCAGACAAAATGAAAAGTACGACGACAAGCTTTTACTAAATTACAGCCTTCTTCATCTTATAAAAAAGAAAAAATATACAGCTTTGAATAACAAGTCAAAAATATGACAGTTATTTTCCATTCGTGTGTTGCGTTTGAGCAATTGTTTTTGACATTTGAAAAAGGACTTTAACGTTTCTTCCCCTAGGGTGTCACCAGCTCAGTAGTCAGCACTTCTGTGTAGACATGAATATAAATTATGTGGTCATTTTTATAAATTTCCTGTTGACAAAACTTTTAAAAATTTCGAAAATCTAAGGATTTTCTTATCCCAGGAATAAATTACCTAAGCCGTATTTGGCAAAATTTTTATGAATTGTGGATCCTTTCTCAATGCTCTTTAACTTTGTACTTGTTTGGCTTTATAACTATTTTGATCTGAGCGTCACTAATGAGTATAAGGTAGACGAAACGCGCGTCTTGCGTAATTAATTATAATCCTGGTGTCTTTAATCATGTTGATTAACAAATTGGAAGATTTTCCAGTATTGAAAGATCAAAATACCGAACTTCGAAGAAAAATTGAAATTCTTAAGCAAATTCGAAAACGAAAAGCTCAAACACATTCAAAGAAAGGATAACAACTGTCATACTCCTGCTTTGGAACAATTTTCACTTCCGTTTTAAGACAATTAGTGTCCCTGATTCATGGAGAAATGTCATTTTGTAAAGTTACCTTGCAGATACTTGTGTTTGTTTCTAACCTTCCAAATCTTAATATTTGACTTTTCATGACAAATTGTAGGTCAGAACGGCTATTGAAAAAGTTCAAATTTGCCGTTCAAGAGTCTTTGTCATTGATTACTTAAACAAGGAATACTACTTACAAAATGTGCACACGATCAGCGATCAATTCTCATAACTACATTTTATGCCTCAACTGTGAAATGACAAGATCTTGTTATGTATCTTTACGTTATGCTCAATTATAATATATTCATTGCTATGAATAAATTCAATATAAATTTGAAATAACACTCATTAGTGGTTGCAACCAAAGCGTTATTCTTTATCTAAAACTCTCTAACATAAACATAAGAAAACCAAGGATGTTAATTATTTGAATGTATGCGTGCTATATATATATTGTTATCATATACTTAGACTAAATAATATATGATTTTTACCGTATGATAATAGCATTAAATTAACGTATACTCCATATTTTTCGAATTGGTGCTTAGCGGGCTGATATGAAAAGTTTATCACATGCTTCGATTGTTATCACATGCCTTTCCGTAAAGTTATGGCATGGCATTCCGCTGATACTCAGCAAATTCAGGAAAATACACCTTAATGCTACGTTTTCAGTGAAAAATATTACAAATTAGTGTACTAAACAACTATTTGGGTACTAGAAAGTATACTGTGTAAAATAATAAAAAGAATTACAATAAAAAAAAAAATTAAAACAAATTAAAGTTTGAAACATAATTTTGAAAGTTATTTTTAAAAAAGTTGACTTTTCCAAACAATGTTTATTATGTATATTGTTGAATTGTTTTTTTGTCGATTCGTCCATATAAAAAAGTTGTTTTTTTCTCTGTTGAGGCATATGATAGAAAGATTTCATATCATATCTATCAAATATGGGGTCCGACGTCCGTGAACTTTTCACTCTTTGAACTTCTTTTCGGGAACCACGTAAAAGGATCAATATATGAATCTGTTATTTTTCTCTACTGTTGAAGTATATGATAAAAAGATCATAACATGTCATTTTTCATATCACATGAAGTATCACCCCTCGGTCAATATCAGCCCTCGAGCCATGTGGCTCTTGGGCTGATATTGAACCTAGGGCTAATATTAAATGCGATATGAAAAACGCCATGTAATGATATTATCAAAGGTACCAGGATTATAATTTATAAAGGCAACAGTAGTTTACACCTGTTCGACATTCATAAATCGATTGAGTAAAACAAAATTCGGGTTACAAACTAAAACTGAGGGAAACGCATCAAATATAAGAGAAAAACTGCGACTCAATATGTATTAGAACAAAGAATAGCTAAATTTTTCGGAGGACGTTTTGTCAGTTCCAAAGTACTAACTATTGAAATGATGATACCAACAAGCAATATACCAGTAGTGGCCTATCCCTAGTACTAGAAAATGTAACACAAAAGAGAAATTTGGAGCGACAAAAACGCTTTTACTAACGACAAGGTACAATACGTATGAGAAAACGACCCGATATTTTTGTCCAAATTACAGATGACACGCCACAAATTATCTATAAAATAGTCTTATAGTTTGAAACCTAAATTTTTGTAAACTTTGTATATTTTTCCAATGTTTTGACAAATTTTACTTATTTGTTTCATATATTGTTGCGGTAAACACCTCCAGATTCGCATTTTAGTCTTTTCTTGCTTATCATTTTTTACGATTTTTCATCTTTATTTTTCATCTTCCTGTCAAGGTAACCATTGCATATCATCCTGTGTCATCTCAATTCGTCTCACCTCATATATTTTTATTTCATTTCGTATCATCTCATATCATTTCATATATTACTTGATTGTTACTTCAAATAAATTAAGATTAAACGTTATCATTGTAGCACTGTTATCGGTTACACATAGTAAATACAGCTGTTCCACAAACCACGTCTCTTTTTGTGAACTATATAGTATTCATAGATATTTTGTTTTGTTTACGTAATGGTTCCCAGATATGATCTCTATTTTTTGGGGTAAAAAACATATGGTTGCGGTGAAATTGAGTTCTAAAGTATGCCATACATGAAGATAGTGTTAGTACAGAGTTTAAACTCTAACAAATTATGGGCATATAAATGTTGAAAATATTCCGCACAGATTTCTGTTTCGACATTTGAATAACATAGTAGTGCATATTAACTTTTCTTTCTAGGATATAATATTTTATGAAACTTCATAGCAAAAGTTGCACAATTTCAATAACAAATTGAGTTTCTAGGGGAAATTACATTTTCTATATTTACAGAAATTATTATATAGACATGTGTGTATTGTAGATATTTAATGACTTTTGTGTCATCGGCTTTTTGGTTCGAGTGGCTGGCGAATATGCAATCTTTTTTCATTCTCGTTAGTTTAAGACACAAAAGTACAGATTTAAATTTTGAAGAACAAAAACTGCTATTTTTCGACAATTTATTGTATTTAGCAGATTTAAATAAAAGATAATATGGGATATTAAAAGTTTTCCGTAATTATATATAACTTCAAACCAATTGTACCGATACATTGGAAATTTGCATTTAAAGATTCTATGTAACTAAATAAATGTCGAATGGTTACAATTAAATTTTAATCTAATTTTAGTCGTTTTATATACAGGAAATGCTGAATAACTGCATAATAAAAAGCTACCTTAAAACATGATGATATTTCAGTTGAAACATATAGGTTCTTTGATAGACTAATTATCTTTCTAATTTAGTTTTTAAAGAAAATTAATAAAGATTGTATGTTTACCAATATGCATTTCTTTTTTTTTTAAATCAGAAGATTGAATGCACATCAAATTAACAAAACAGGCAGTAAATATTTATGATTTAATATCAATTTGTTGATCAACAGTATACACATTTTATTTTGTACAAATTTCGTTTGAAACTGATGTTTAAGGTCATTGCTCTCAAGCTATTATTGTTATTGAGCAATATATCTTCAACTCTGTCAGGTATATAAAAGGTTCGATGCTTTGTTACTAGTTGTTTGGGCACTAAAATGAAGACAACTCGACAGTCATATCTACCCATATTATTTCTTATAGTATGCGGTATCTTATCATTGAATTATGTCACCAACACCATGATCACAGGCAGTACCCCTGATAGTTCTGTAAATAACAACCAGAACTCAGTAACAAGAAGGGAGAGGGGCTCTGACGGTTCAACAACTTACATTCATAATACTGTCAAAACTACGGAAGAGATCAGTAATAATTCCGCAAATAGTATTAAGAATACAGTCGCAGAGATGGAGTGGACTCCTTATGGCTCTGTTAATTACTATCAGAATACTGTTACAAGGAGGAAACGGATTACTGACGGTTCGGCACATTACAATAATGATACTGTCACAAATACAGAGATGATCCCTGATGGTTCAACAAATAGCAACAAGAATACAGCCACAGATATGGAGAAAATTCCTTATGGTTCTTTAAATTTCACTCAGATTACTGCAGCACAGACGGAGATGTTATCTCATGGTTTAGCAAAGCCAACTCAAGACGTAAAAAGATATGGCCCAGAAATATTTACGGCATCAGTGACGACCTTCAATGGTGATTTTTCGAAAGAATTCACGAACATTAAAAGAAAGATCCCTTCAAGAATCAAGAATCTCGAAAGGAATGAGACTTTGGATTTACTCATTGGCTTAAGCACTCAGTCAGCAATGGATCTAAATACCTTTCAAGAACCTAGCCGTGATCCATGTCATGAATTTGGAACTTGTTCCGTCGCACAGAATAAAACCAAATGGTACTGTTACTGTGATAGTGACTGTCAGATGTTTAACGACTGTTGTAGTGATTATTATGGAACTATCAGAGACAGCAATAGTCAACTATCATTTGACTGTTATCCCAAGACTTACATCGTTGGCATTGAAGGTAAAACTGGTTTCCTTGCCGTGAATTCTTGTCCTGATTCATACAAAAACAGAACTGTGAAAGAAAGATGTTTACAACATAATATAACGGAAAACGGTCTGTTCGTGTCACATGGAAAGACCATGACATTCAAGAATAAGTTTTGTGGATTATGTAACAATTTTACAGATGTTCAAGAATTCGATATCGTGTTTGCTACTGTTGAAAGTGTTTATGAATATATGCCTAGTTTAAAAAGGGAGAACAGAATGGCATATTTTCTCATCAATGCCGATTACAAGGTTATTCCACCTCGCAACACCAACCTTCGGTTTTGTCTGACAAATCTTATATCAACAAGCACAAACAACCGATGTCAAAGTCACAGCAATCCTATCTTAGTACCTGAATTGTTAAAATTGTATAAGAACTATTTCTGCCTAGACTCAAATATTGCAAGCGATATGTATACTATATTATGTATATACGATAAAGTTGACTTAAATATTAAGACCGAAGATTCCTTCAGTTTGTCGGTACTTATATCTTTGGGAAACCCAGCAGGAGGTTATATTGATGGAAACCAATGCAGGGAATGGACAGAAGAGGTAAGACAAATATTTCTGATTGTTCCACTTTGCCAAAACTTATGTTTTGATTTCCAGTTTATTTATTATCGGACTGAAGGTGTACCATATTTTATTCACTGAATCAAGCAGCAATTTGCGTCAACTTCTGATCATTGTCTTTGACAAATCAAATTCCTGGTTAACTTGAGCATGATCTATTTGTAAATATTTCAAACTAAATATCTTAATTCTGATGCACTTGTCTTAATCTCAGATTTATGTTAATACAAATACTGCTTACATGTACTTGGTTTTATAATAAATATGATTCAGTTCAAATCGTCTTATATGGAAAACACTTGTTACGTTTAAATACGTACACATATATAAATCTTGAATACAAAATCAAACTGTATGTTATGAATTTCATGTGCGTGAAATGCTTTTCTTAATTTACTTTCCTCAGCCACGCTCAAAACCAAATATGCTCAAGCCAAGATAAGTACTAAAACAGTCGTAGAGGCTAATGACCAAAAAGGACATAAGCATAATTCCATATAAGCTCATTTTTACTGAGTGAATTGAAATCCTACTTTCTTTATAATTTTAAAATTCGTAAACGGACAAATTTAGTCCTTGTCAGTTTAAAGGAATATAAATTTTGTAATTTTAATTTGTAAATCTTTTTTTTTTCAGATACATTAACAAGGTTTGTGCAGTCAGTTTGATGTATACACAAACATTTGTATAGATTTTATATTTTCTTTGTTTTCAAACTAAGTGATAGAGGAAGAAAGCTTTCACCAAATTGCTGTAATGGTAAGCTTTAGCTACAATGCAGGGAACTTTACCATAAGAACATCCGAATTCAAGATTTGGATCGATGACAATGGACTTGTTGCTACTGTACGAGTGGAAATGATTATACAAAAATCCGCATTCCGCCATGAAATTGAAGAAATTCGAAAATACTTAACGAAAAGAAAAGTTAGGGTTATTTTAAAAAACGATACTTATAATCCAGAGATTGAAATACTTAACTCAAATTATATGCCCAATAATGGTACAAATATTTCTTTGATCTCTCAGCAGCAGGACTATAGATACCATCACTTTCGATCTGAATCACTCGAGACTTTTTCCTCTGATAACAGAGTCTTCGGCTTGAACCAGATCGACAATTGGAGATGTGGCAAGGTTAACATTGAAGTTCAATTTGAGGGAGTAGAATTACACGTTAATCAAATGAGCTGTTTAGCTATTTCTAATTTAAAAAACTCATAGAATATCTGTCATGATAACATACGTTTCCTTCTCTGTATCAGCAATTGCGTTATGTGTGCTGATTATAGTCAATCGCAAATTACGTATGACCACTAGTGTTCCGATTTCTAACATTGAAAACATATCTGTATCAATAATGCTATCAAACATTTTATTTATGGTTGGCATTGGGGCTTCTGGAAAAAAACCACTCTGTTATGTAATTGGGGTTATACTACATTATTTGTGGCTTTCTGTGTTTTCCTTTATGACTATTTCAGTCGCATGTATTACCTCAACGTTGTCAAAAATGACAATTAGGAAACTTAAAACTAATGAGAGCTCCCGGAAAAGAAAAAGAAGATTAACAGCCTTAGGATTGACAACGCCCTTATTTTTAGTTATTCCATCTATCTGTATTGATGTATTTGGGCCTAGTTTTCTTTCTGCTGGATACGGTTCATATGCCTGCTTTCCAAATAATTACCCTGCTAACCTGATACTTTTTACAGGACCTGTTATGGTATCAGTATTTGTAAATTCGTCCTGTTTGATTTTTGTGATTTTACAAGTTTGCAAAATTCGAACTGAAGCTGCCAACATTCGAAAACTGAACATATACCATGAGGCTAAAATGTACCTTCGAATGGTTGCTTTATCGGGAGTATTCTGGTTTATAGGTATTTTCAACGCCCTCTATGACTCCGAATGGCTGGAGTATATTTTTACCTTACTATGTGGGCTAACGGGTTTCTTTCTTGCAGTTGCAAATCTGACAACAAATCGATTTAAATTTAACAAGAGGACAACGTATTCCTCCACAAGAGAAACTACTGATTATGAAAAATGACTTATCTATATATATATAAGCTATGAAAGATAAGGTGAAATTTGATTAGTTTATAAATAAAAAAAAACATATTACTTGTTTTCGTGATAGTAATTTAATTGAAAAAACATCCGGGTTATTGCAGTTGCCGAATAAATAAATTTCCAATTATAATACACCTACGATCGTTAAGTTGACTTTCAAAGCCTCGAAAGATGTCAGTAAAAGACGCTCGTTGTTTCTACCGTTAGTTAAAAATATATTTTTTCGGATCTGATATAGCGTTGGAATACCTGGATTTTAGAGTTTTTGTTGGAGACAAATTCAAAAAATTAACTTTGGAAGCATGATATCTATAATTAATAAGGGGGATATTTTTTTTTCAACAATACATATAAAAGATTAATAAAAGTATTAAACTGAATTAAGAAATCTTTTTCGTTTAGCAGCTTTTCTCAGAATATTCAAGACTTCTTAAAACCTCAAATGCTGTTTTTCCATAAAACAATAGCCAGTAAATCTTGTTGATATGCATCAGCACTCACCTATCGGAGCAATATTTATTTTCTTAATATGTTTGATGGCATATACCGATAAATTAATCATACACGATAGTCAAGTGTGGTTTTACTTATTGCATTCTATTTTTCCTTGCCATATTGCTGTATTACTTATTGTGGATGTAAACGCTTGTCAAGAGTGTTCTAACTAATTGTATTTTTTTTTTCTTTGTTGTAATGATATCTTAACTTCTGCTGGTATAAAAGTAGTCAAGTGTGTTCATATCAATTGCATTCTATTTCTTCCTTGCTGTAATGATATATTAAGTATTGTGGATGTAAACGCTACAGTTAAGTCGGCTTCATATCTTGACTTACATCTAGAAATTGACAATGAGGGTCGGTTGAAAACAAAACTTTACGACAAAAGAGATGATTTCAGCTTTCCAATTGTGAACTTTCCATTTCTAAGTAGCAACATTCCAGCAGCACCTGCATACGGGGTATATATCTCCCAATTGATACGATATTCCCGTGCTTGCATTTCCTATCATGATTTTCTTGATAGAGGTTTGCTGCTCACAAGGAAGCTATTAAACCAAGAGTTCCAAATGGTGAAGTTGAAATCATCCCTTCGTAAATTTTACGGACGCCATCACGAGTTGGTTGACCGTTATGGAATAACCGTTTCACAAATGATATCGGATATGTTCCTTACGTCGTAACTACAATCCCCTTCCCTTTCATGAATATGACCTACCGAATTAGACTATTTACCGGATTTGTAATCACTTAAGCAACACGACGGGTGCCACATGTGGAGCAGGATCTGCTTACCCTTCCGGAGCACCTGAGATCACCCCTAGTTTTTGGTGGGGTTCGTGTTGTTTATTCTTTAGTTTTCTATGTTGTGTCGTGTGTACTATTGTTTTTCTGTTTGTCTTTTTTATTTTTAGCCATGGCGTTGTCAGTTTGTTTTAGATTTATGAGTTTGACTGTCCCTTTGGTATCTTTCGTCCCTCTTTTGTCAAGAGTGTTCTAACTAATTGTATTTTTTTTTTCTTTGTTGTAGTGATATCTTACCTTCTGTTGGTATAAAAGTAGTCAAGTGTGTTCATATCAATTGCATTCTATTTCTTCCTTGCTGTAATGATATATTAAGTATTGTCGATGTAAACGCCAGTCATCTTAACTTTCATCTTAAATAAATAAATGATTTTAGATTATATTTTTGTTTTTGTTTTCTGAACTTTTTTTTATCATTACCGACTACAACATATACAACGAACAAGGTTTAAAACGTTTCTCACACGCACTTTTTTAGAGTAAACTGTCGTCAATCTATGCAACTTTTTTTATCATTTAAAAAAACATGATTTTAGATCATAAAAAAAAAACGAATGGCCCGTCCCATCAAACGATGTGGTATTATTCATACCCGTACTCGAAATTAGCACATGACCAACATGTCTTTGAAAATATAATCGTTCCGGTGGAGTTTTGTTAATTTTGTAATACATTCCTATGAAATATCTGAAAAATCATCTATTCGGTCCTGCGAATGCCAAACCCCAATTTCTATGACTGACGTGAATGGAAAGAGAAACTTAACAGTCAATCAAAGGCAATACAGCAGGTACATTCTGCTAGGTAAGACGACTGGGATGAAGTTGTACTGCTTTAAGAAAGGAAGATATTTTTAAAAGGGGTAGACATTTTATTGCTCATATATATAGGATACAATTGGCTCCATTTGCAATTAGATCATAGCATCCCTTGAGGCATTCTTTAGAATGAGGTCATGAGATTATCAACTATGTTTATGTTGTGAAAACAATAGTCTTGTCTGAGGTTCAAACGGTCATTGAGTTGTAGAAAATATGAAACCTGCAACAAGGCTTGTATAGATTTTAACAAGCGTCACTCCCTCACGCCTTGTTATCTTTCATAATATTGTTTTCTTACACTGGGTCGATTCCATTGATGTTGGATTTTTTTTATCTACGAGGGTATCAACGGCTGAGTAGTCAGAACATGTGTGTTGACCCCAATTATCATTGATATTGTAATATTTGAAAACTTATGGTATTAAAACTATGAATTGTTCGAAATACTCAGAATTTCTACTCTTGGAATAGATTTCTTTTAGGAAGCAGCTTTTAGCAGAACGTATCGGAATTTCGGCCACTAAAACTTTCAGTCAATCACAATTACGGATTCTTATAAAACATATACATGTTTGTTTACGATACGTATATCGCTCTGATTTCTCTGTAAACCAGTATTTTGTTAGTAAAATCTGTTTCATCTGCTCTTATGCAAACTACAAACAAAAAGCCTTATTGTGGAGATCCAGCATGGAAAAATACACATAAAATGATTTCTGAGTGTGCATTCACAACCTCTGCATTGTTCCTTGTATATGAAGATTGGCGAATATCATATTTAAACGAATTTGATTTAGTGTCTAAACATTACTCTCCATCTGAAACAAAATATTTAGAAGAAAAGTTGCAAAATTTACTCTTCCGGTCACAACTGATACACCATATAAAAGAGAAGCAAAAGATACCAAACATTTGCCAAAGGGACATTAAAACTCATAAATATAAATAGTCGGACAACGCCATGGCATTAGAATATGTAGAAAATAAAGCGGGATGATGGTCGCTGAATTCGTCGATTTTTTTAAGACTCACTTAACAATGAAAAAAAATGAATGCCATGACCTAATGTTAATCTTTAGACAGGTTGAAATTGTTCGTATCGAAGAGTATAAAAAAGAAATATATATTTTCGATACTACAGCTTTGAACATTTCATGACACGAATTTGTATTTTAACAGCTTTTTAGTTCAATATATTTAGGTTTCTGTTTTTTGTTGGTCAAATAAATAATTTTGTTGGATATTTTTTTCGGCGGAATTTTGATCTAGTATAACAACATGAATTTTAACGGAGATCTTTACGTTTATTCTGATCATTTATAAATCTATTTAACATTCTTATTAATTAAATTGTTTGATGCATAAATGCTACATATATTTTTTTTTCGAATTTCATCGTTTCATTCAAAATTGAGATGAAAACCACTACAACTAATCAAAGAATAAGAGGCAGAAGATACGTGAAATGAAAAATTAAATAAAAATCATCAATTGATGAGCGACAACAACATTGGCAAAAACGTATAAAACAAAAACATGAGAGAAAAAAATCCAACAACAGTCTCCAAAAAACTGCATATAGAATTGAAAGCTGCGAAACATAAACCCGAAAATTACTGGTGCTGCGGCAGGGTAGACAGCTTCAGCCTGCATGTGCCACCCAATGTTTTATGCATTGTAATTTTGATGATATATATCGTTTGGTGAGGTTGCAATCGACCAAATCTAATCAAAATATGGATTTCCGGTTACGTTATACTACATAGCAAAACGTAATCAGAGATCAATATTTAAATTAGATTGCAATCGACCATATGAGGATCAATATGTGGATACAATCGAACACAATATATATACATGTTACAATAAGCAAACAAATTTATGGATATATCTGCATTTTGTCTATTCTTTTTGTTTGTTTTCATTTGACGAGGCTCGGTGCTTTAAGAATAACAGTACTGTAGTTCAAGAATTGTCATCGTCAATTGTTGATTTGACAGTGGCAAATGCAGTTTTTCTGGCGACGCGTAGCAACTCTTCAACTACAGTACTGTTATTCCGATTCTAATCATTACAATAAGAAATAATATGTTAGAGCTTGGAAAATGTATAAATTTGAAATAAATTAAAATTCCACTAAACTTTATGAATGATTTGGCATAAAGATGTTAGGGCCACACGTGACGTCATACAAATGAAAACTTACAATCTGGAGGTTATAACGTTACCTCTTCGATTCACATTTGGATGAAATCACATCAAAACGGCAATTTTGAGGTATTTGTTGTTTTATTTCCGATTATATTATAGAAATCGAACATTAGTTGATCCAATCAATTCAAAATGGCGGGTCCCTTCTTAGTAAGGACTGGTCAACTGTGGATTTGACGGTAGCTTTAAGCCAATTAAAAAAAGGTTGTTCCATAAAAATTGCATTATAATTACATATCACGTTATTGTGTTATTGTTGTATGACAATTCTCATATTCTGGTTTTTCATTTTTGCTAATGTGCTTTGTCTATATGCCTTTTTATGTGTCTTTGAACCATATACGACGTTGCTCTGTACCTACACATCCCTTCATTGTGTTATTGTTTTATGTTAAATTTGTGTATTCTTATCTTTAAATTTTGCTAATTCGCTTGGTCTATATGCAATTTTGTGCATCTTTGTGGGTTTTTTTTAATAGTGTTTAAGATTATAACTCAATGTTGACTGCTCTAATTTAATCATTTCTACCTAATATGTCAGTTTTATTTGTTCACAAATCGTTGTCAATATAAAGGAATTTTATGCGACTGTCATACAAGTGAGATGTTTAGCTAGCTTCAAAACCACGTTAAATCCACCATTTTCTACATAAGAAAATTCCTGTTCTAAGTCCGAAATATGACAGTTGTTATCCATTCGTTTGATGCGTATAATCCATGGCTTTTGATTTTGCAATTTGATTAGGGACTTTCCTTTTTTAATTTTCCTCGGAGTTTAGTTACTAGTATTTTTGCGATTTTACGTTTACTAATTTCTTTTCCCTTGATAAATGTTTTATCCAAATATTCTCTATTCTTTGATTTATTTGTCATTGTCTTCAATCATAGTTTTATCAGATTATTTCTTTTAGCCAAATCTGTTCGATCTCCTTTGAAAGATTATACATGTTAAAATTGATTAAAATTCGACATCCTGATTCCTTTATGTGTACGCCATAATACTTATTTCGTCTTCACAATGTGTTTCTTTATTGTGACTTCTTTTTGAAAAGCAAATATTAGCGTCTGAAGAAAATAAACTACAAACAAATAAACAAACAAACAAAAACGAAAGGAATAGTTTCACTTGATACAAAATTAATCCACAAAGATGCAGAGAAAACTATTTCTTCATTTATTTTTTGATCATTTTAGTTGAGGATAAGCAAACCATTTCAATATTAATTAAAGAAATTTATTTACTTCCCGTACAAAAAGTTAAAAAAAATACCGAACTAAAAGTCAAATTAAAAAAAAAAAAAAGTCCACAAAAACTGACAAAATCAAACGCTTTCAATCAACGGAACAGAAAAAAAGCAACTGCCATAATACTGATCTGGTACAAGCATTTTCAGACGAAAATGGTGGGATAAACCTATTGTTTTGCACAAGGCTTGCTAATTGCTACCGAACGGAGAAGTGTATATCTTGCAGAGCAAAAAAGACTCCACAGTTTTTATTCACTATTAAATTGTTTTGTGTACAATGAGAACATGACCAAAAAAGTATTGTATTGAACTAGACTCCTGTTTTTGTGGAACACCGAAAAATGACATCAACACATTTGAGAAAAAAAGGCTTTGTTCCAGAAAAAAGAATGGCCTACGTAGATACAAGTTTCTTGTTTTAAGGAGGGATAAATACAGTAAATTTACAAGTTTTTTTAAGACTGTCACATTAGATTGTAATTAGATATAAGAAGATATGGTGTGAGTACCAATGAGATAACTCTCCATTCAAGTCACAATTTAAAATGTAAACCATTATAGGTCAAAGAACAGTCCTCTACACGGAACTTTTGCTCATATCGAACAGCAAGCTATAAGGTAGCAATAAACAGTTAGAAAAAATAATAAAATTTGCCCTTATGAATTTTACCATTCCCTTTTCATTGCTTTCTTGCAATATCAAGCTTACTGTTTGTGTCATATATGGGCATATGTATGTAATCAGAATCTTTCATAGATTTTATTTCCAGTATATAAAATGGTAAAATATAATTTCTTTTTGGTGTATCCATGGCAACAATCTGCATTTATTTGTTATAAAATATTGCAAAAAGGGGGGAAAGATGTCACATATTTCCCCAAAATTTGACTAAAAGTAGAATTTCAATTGCTTGAAGTAATACCTTTTCTGAAACTGTGTACATATATCATTCAGCAAATCCAATGAAAGTCATATGTCTTTCATCTCATTTTTTTGTAAAATTGCGTCAAAAACTTCGTGTAGAAAAAGAGTGTTTGTAAACAGTACATTAATTTCTGGACCGATGGCCGGTCTAGCTATGAAAATACGGACTGTCAAACAGAAAACAGCCCATAAAACATGTAAAAAATAATCTTGATGCTCTTGTAAACCACCTTTGAAGGCTAAATTAGCACTCATCTGTCTAAAAATGAATTTTATTTCACAATAACTTTCCTATTTGAAAAATCCACAGGGGCCATAATGCGAAACTAAACTCCTAACTGTGTATTGCTACCTTAATAGTAAATATTTTTTTCAAATTCTCCCTTTTAACTTATGTTCTGAGTTCTGCTAGCTAAAACGAGTAAATTGGCCTTTTATTTTTGAAAATTGGTTGAGTAATGAATATTTTATGAAGGTTAGCAGTTGACACTGAAACGCGACAAAAACTGATTTTAAGAAAGATGCCAAGTCAAAGTGTAAAATCTTGTCTCTACCTCAATGTTTAGCCAAATCTTAAAAATTGTACCTCTTTTGTCAGTTTTTTAATGTTGAATATCATAATAAGATCTCTGATGATGCACCATTGTACAAAATTGAGCAATTTTAAGCATAAAAATGTTAATCTTTATGCTTATTGCATACCAAAGACTTGATTAAAAACTTGGTGATAGGGAATCAATTTCTTACATCTGATTTAACTATACATCTAATATATGCCAAAATGTGACATGAAATCTTGATAAAAACAATAATATGATATATTCGCAAGAAAAAAACCAACGCGTTCAATACTTGGGCTACTACATGCAGCCCAATCCATCAGAAGCAAGCGTTAAGCCGATAGAGTACAAATATAAGCCTAGTGTCAAAATGTCTAATTTTGGTTGCTAAGGACTGTAAACAATAAAATTGACACATATTGTCATTGTTAAACACTTAATTTACTCAGAAGTTGATTTTGAATCTAAATATCAATAGATTTGTGGCATGAAAAGTCTTAAATTATACAATTCTGAGCTTGGTAAGTATGCCATAAGGTAGCAATAAACAGTTAGAAAAAATAATAAAATTTGCCCTTATGAATTTTACCATTCCCTTTTCATTGCTTTCTTGCAATATCAAGCTTACTGTTTGTGTCATACAGTTGGGTGCAGACCAAGCATTACATGTAGACGGGCCGAAAAAGTTAACGCGGCGTTTACTCGCGTGCACTTCATGTAAACGCCGCGTTAACTGTGCGTTAACTCCGAAATTGCAGTAGACATTAAAAGTAAACGGGCGTTTACTTTCGCGTTTACCTCCGCGTTAACGCAAAAACGGCGCGTCTTCTAATTTTGTAAAGAGTAAACGGGCGTTTACTTTCCCGTTTACCTCCTCGTTAACGTGGAAAAATGCGCGTCTTCTATTTTCGTAGTAAGTAAACGCGCGTTTACTGTTTGTAGTAAACGCCCGTTAACACAGATTGTCATCGTAACCTGGATACACTGACCTAAAATATGAAATGATAAGGAACATAAAAATTAATTGACCAACTGGTCATTTCTGCTTGACATATTGACGATTAAAGTTATTTAAAAATGTCACACATTTGTATTTAATTGAACAATAATTATAGTAAATTTCTTGTTCTTCGCAAATAATAGTTTAAGTATGTTTATTCAAATACATGTAATTTAATCATCACCAAAATCAAACAGTTTTCTCATCTTAGACAGACTGACTCGTAAAACAAAATTATTTGATATCATTAACCAAAACTGACAATATTAACCTCTTAACAAGTTATCTTATTCTATATAGAAGTAATTCAGTTATATTTTTATGCCATAATTGACCAAATAATACAATTGACAGCAATTTTTGTACCAGCCTGACGGCCATGACCTCTTTTTATTTAAAATATTGAATAGTAAACAAAATTCAGTAGTTTTCATACATCAGACTAACTCATATAATTATTTGTTCGCAACAACCAAAACTGACCATATAAGCAATTTATTATGTAGATCTATATAGCCCGCATAGTAAATGAGTTATATTTTGATATAAAGATTGATTGTATCATAAAAAAGGAAGCAATATTTGAATATTATGACATAAAAATTTTGTTTGCATCAATTTAGAGTGACAGCATGTCCTTTTTTATTCAAAATATTGAATCGCAAACAAAATTCAATAGTTTTCTTACCTTAGACTGACTCATATAATAAAATTATTTATCCGCAACATTCAAAACTGACCATATCAGCATTTCATTATGTAAATCTATATAGCCGCATAGTAAATGGGTAATATTTTCATGTAAGAATTGATTGTATAATGAAAAAGATAGCAGTATTTGAATATTATGACTAAAAAATTTTACTCGCATCCATTTAGAGTGTTAGCATGTCTTTTTTTTATTCAATATATTGAATCGTAAACAAATTTCAGTAGTTTTCATACCTCAGACTGACTCGTATTATAAAATTATTTGTCCGCAACACTTAAAACTGAATATATAAGCATTTTATTATGTAAATCTATATAGCTGCATAGTAAATGAGTTATATTTTCATGAAAGGATTGATTGTATAATAAGAAAGGTACTAATATTTGAATAGTATGACTAAAAAATTTTGTTCGCATCAATTTAGAGTGCCAGCATGTCCTTTTTGTATTCAAAATATTGAATCGTAAACAAAATTCAATAGTTTTCATATCTCAGACTGACTCATATAATAAAATTATTTGTCCGCAACAACCAAAACTGACCATATAAGCATTCTAGTATGTAAATCTATATAGCCGCATAGTAAATGAGTTATATTTTCATGTAAGGGTTGATTGTATAATAAAATAGGTAGAAATATTTGAATATTATGACTAAAAAATTTTGTTTGCATCAATTTAGAGTGCCAGCATGTCCTTTTTTATTCCAAATATTGAATCGTATACAAAATTCAGTGGTTTTCATACCTCAGACTGACTCATATAATAAAATTATTTGTCCGCAACAACCAAAACTGACCATATAAGCATTTTATTATGTAAATCTATATAGCCGCATAGTAAATGAGTTATATCTTCATGTAAGGATTGATTGTATAAGAAAATAGGTAGCAATATTTGAATATTATGACTAACAAATTTTGTTTGCATCAATTTAGAGTGACAGCATGTCCTTTTTTATTCAAAATATTGAATCGTAAACAAAATTCAGTAGTTTTCATACCTCAGACTGACTCATATAATAAAATTATTTGTCTGCAACAACCAAAACTGACCATATAAGCATTCTATTATGTAAATCTATATAGCAGCATAGTAAATGAGTTATATTTTCATGTAAGGATTGATTGTATAATGAAAAAGGTAGCAATATTTGAATAGTATGACTTAAAAATTTTGTTCACATCAATTTAGAGTGCCAGCATGTCCTTTTTTTATTCAAAATATTGAATCGTAAACAAAATTCAGTAGCTTTGCATACCTCAGACTGACTCGTATTATATAATTATTTGTCTGCAACAACCAAAACTGAACATAATAGCATTTTATTAAATAAATATGTAAATCTATATAGCCACATAGTAAATGAGTTATATTTTCATGTAAGGATTAATTGTATAATGAAAAGATAGCAGTATTTGAATATTATGACAAAAAATTTTTACTCAATTTACAGTGCCAGCATGTCGTTTTTTTATTCAATATATTGAATAGTAAACAAATTTCAGTAGTTTTCATACCTCAGACTGACTCATATAATAAAATTATTTGTCTGCAACAACCAAAACTGACCATATAAGCATTCTATTATGTAAATCTATATAGCTGCAGAGTAAATGAGTTATATTTTCATGTAAGGATTGATTGTATCATAAAAAAGGAAGCAATATTTGAATATTATGACATAAAAATTTTGTTTGCATCAATTTAGAGTGACAGCATGTCCTTTTTTATTCAAAATATTGAATCGCAAACAAAATTCAATAGTTTTCTTACCTTAGACTGACTCATATAATAAAATTATTTATCCGCAACATTCAAAACTGACCATATCAGCATTTCATTATGTAAATCTATATAGCCGCATAGTAAATGAGTTATATCTTCATGTAAGGATTGATTGTATAAGAAAATAGGTAGCAATATTTGAATATTATGACTAAAAAATTTTGTTTGCATCAATTTAGAGTGACAGCATGTCCTTTTTTATTCAAAATATTGAATCGTAAACAAAATTCAGTAGTTTTCATACCTCAGACTGACTCATATAATAAAATTATTTGTCTGCAACAACCAAAACTGACCATATAAGCATTCTATTATGTAAATCTATATAGCAGCATAGTAAATGAGTTATATTTTCATGTAAGGATTGATTGTATAATGAAAAAGGTAGCAATATTTGAATAGTATGACTTAAAAATTTTGTTCACATCAATTTAGAGTGCCAGCATGTCCTTTTTTTATTCAAAATATTGAATCGTAAACAAAATTCAGTAGCTTTGCATACCTCAGACTGACTCGTATTATATAATTATTTGTCTGCAACAACCAAAACTGAACATAATAGCATTTTATTAAATAAATATGTAAATCTATATAGCCACATAGTAAATGAGTTATATTTTCATGTAAGGATTAATTGTATAATGAAAAGATAGCAGTATTTGAATATTATGACAAAAAATTTTTACTCAATTTACAGTGCCAGCATGTCGTTTTTTTATTCAATATATTGAATCGTAAACAAATTTCAGTAGTTTTCATACCTCAGACTGACTCGCTTTATAAAATTATTTGTACGCAACAACCAAAACTGACCATATAAACATTCTATTATGTAAATCTATATAGCAGCATAGTAAATGAGTTATATTTTCATGTAAGGGTTGATTGTATAATAAAATAGGTAGCAATATTTGAATATTATGACTAAAAAATTTTGTTCGCATCAATTTAGAGTGCCAGCATGTCCTTTTTTTATTCAAAATATTGAATCGTAAACAAAATTCAGTAGTTTTCATACCTCTGACTGACTCATATAATAAAATTATTTGTCCGCAACAACCAAAACTGACCATATAAGCATTTTATTATGTAAATCTATATAGCAGCATGTAGTAAATGAGTTATATTTTCATGTAAGGATTGATTGTATAATGAAAAAGGTAGAAATATTTGAATATTATGACTAAAAATTTTGTTCGCATCAATTAAGAGTGCCAGCATGTCCTTTTTTTATTCAAAATATTGAATCGTAAACAAAATTCAATAGTTTTCATATCTCAGACTGACTCATATAATAAAATTATTTGTCCGCAACAACCAAAACTGACCATATAAGCATTCTAGTATGTAAATCTATATAGCCGCATAGTAAATGAGTTTTTATATTTTCAAATAAGGGTTGATTGCATAATAAAATATATAGGTAGCAATATTTGAATATTATGACTAAAAAATTTTGTTCGCATCAATTTAGAGTGCCAGCATGTCCTTTTTTTATTCAAAATATTGAATCGTAAACAAAATTCAGTAGTTTTCATACCTCAGACTGACTCATATAATAAAATTATTTGTCCGCAACAACCAAAACTGTCCATATAAGCATTTTATTATGTAAATCTATATAGCCGCATAGTAAATGAGTTATATTTTCATGTAAGGGTTGATTGTATAATAAAATAGGTAGCAATATTTGAATATTATGACTAAAAAATTTTGTTCGCATCAATTTAGAGTGCCAGCATGTCCTTTTTTTATTCAAAATATTGAATCGTAAACAAAATTCAGTAGTTTTCATACCTCAGACTGACTCATATAATAAAATTATTTGTCCGCAACAACCAAAACTGACCATATAAGCATTTTATTATGTAAATCTATATAGCAGCATAGTAAATGAGTTATATTTTCATGTAAGGATTCATTGTATAATGAAAAAGGTAGCAATATTTGAATATTATGACTAAAAAATTTTGTTTGCATCAATTGAGAGTGCCAGCATGTCCTTTTTTTATTCAAAATATTGAATATTGAAACAAATTTCAGTAGTTTTCTAACCTCAGACTGACTCGAATTATAACCAAAACAGACCATAATAGCGCTATATATAGCTGCATAGTAAATTAGTTAAATATCCATGTAAAGATAGCAATATTTGAACATTTAAATTGACGAGATGGTACAAATGTACATATATATTACACTTTATTGATATCCCTTTCAATACACTGTACAATTTACGTTTTTTTTTATCATTTGTCAAAACAGAATCTTATCATGTTAATCCAAGGCAAACAAGGTGAATTTCGATTAAAAATAATGTATTAAATGCACCGAGTTATAGTTAGGAATTCGAAGAGACAATTATGAATGGGGAACGAAAGAACGTAAACCATGATGTTTATATCCCAACGTATAAAAATATTCTCCCGATGTCTCGGATAACCTTTCTTTCCGTATCGATATTTGCACATGTAACTTTTGAAAGGAAAATATAGAAAATCTGCCAATCAGTAAAGTTAATGGACTTAATGAAAGTGATTTTGTGTAATTTAATATTTCGAATTAAAAGAGTTTTTGAATTGTTCTGGTTTGAAACACATATACGTAAAGTATTAAGACTAAAGGTCGTTTTTATAAAATAAATGTGCAAATGAACTTGAAGTTTATTTCTAAATTTACCCAATCAGTTAACGCGAAAAGTAAACGTGCGTTTACTTTCAAGTGCACGTAAAAATACACTTGTAAAATCTGTACTAAACGCCCGTTTACTTTTAAGTGCACGTAAAAATAAATTTGAAGAATTCTGAAGTAAACGCTCGTTTACTACTGACTAAACAGACACATAGTAAACGCCCGTTTACTAGGATAGACATTAGAAATTTCCATTTCGACCACGTTAACGTAATTATAGTAAACGTGCGTTTACTAGTAAACGGAAGATTTAAAGTTAACTAACGAAATATGTGCACGCGGCGTTAACTTGCGTTTACTTTATGTAATGCTTGGTCTGCACCCAACTGTATATGGGCATATGTATGTAATCAGAATCTTTCATAGATTTTATTTCCAGTATATAAAATGGTAAAATATAATTTCTTTTTGGTGTATCCATGGCAACAATCTGCATTTATTTGTTATAAAATATTGCAAAAAGGGGGGAAAGATGTCACATATTTCCCCAAAATTTGACTAAAAGTAGAATTTCAATTGCTTGAAGTAATACCTTTTCTGAAACTGTGTACATATATCATTCAGCAAATCCAATGAAAGTCATATGTCTTTCATCTCATTTTTTTGTAAAATTGCGTCAAAAACTTCGTGTAGAAAAAGAGTGTTTGTAAACAGTACATTAATTTCTGGACCGATGGCCGGTCTAGCTATGAAAATACGGACTGTCAAACAGAAAACAGCCCATAAAACATGTAAAAAATAATCTTGATGCTCTTGTAAACCACCTTTGAAGGCTAAATTAGCACTCATCTGTCTAAAAATGAATTTTATTTCACAATAACTTTCCTATTTGAAAAATCCACAGGGGCCATAATGCGAAACTAAACTCCTAACTGTGTATTGCTACCTAAAAGACCCCTAATATTACTAGTGTAAAACCATTCAAACGGGAAAAACGACGGTCTAATCTATATAAAAAACCGAGAAACGAGAATCAGTTATTAACCACATCAATATACGACAACCAGTGAACATCAGTTTCCTGACGATGGCGTGGTAAGTTTGTTTTTTTGACTTAATTATGACTTTGAATGTTCCTCTGGTATCTTTCGCCTCTCTTTAATCACAACTTTCAACAGGTGAATACGTTGTTTTATTCAACATCCAATTATATATAATAAGACCTACTTTTTGCAGATATGAAATAAACATAATGATGGTTATACAATGGGATATTCTTTTCTTATTCTTATAAAGTAATATGCACTTAAGGCCACACCAATTTAATTCCTTGTTCGACGGACCCGCCCGCACCTATTTTTTTCAAAACAGATTTTTTTTATTTTTTTTTATATTCCCGCTTCCCGCATCCGGAAATGTAATCATGTCCATTTCCCGCACAGTTTTGTTTTTGTGAATATTATAAAAAGATATCAACATTTGTTTTTAAAATAACAGTCTTACCTGTATATAACGATTTTAAACATAAAAGCACCCTACCACACTGTGTAAATATATGTGAGAATATTTGTTGCAGCATGAAACCTATTTATCCAAAGTGGGAGTGCTACGATATAAATTTATAACAGCGGAAATACCTGTAAAGAACAAAAAATTGGTTTCTTTCCCCCTTACTTATATTCCCTATCAAAACATGTTCGTTGTTAGAATGAAATACAAAGAACTTCTGAAGGATTTGCCTTCAACTGCAATTATATTGTATGCTGGCGAAACAAAACTATCCATAGCCGCTGCATGTTTATGCACCTGTCCTGATTGATTCAGGGGCCTGTCGTTCAGCAGTTATCGTTTGTTGATGTTGTTCATGGTATTTACCCGTTTGGATATATAAATAAGATTGTTGGTTTTCCTGTTCGAATTGTGTACGCTAATAATTTTGGGGTCCTTTATAGCTTGCTGTTTGGTCTGTATCAAAGCCCTGTGTAAAAGTCTGTACTTTGACCTGTGTTTGTTATTATCAGGTTGAGAACAACCCTCCATCAGACAAGGGGTCATTTTACTGATGTAGAAAAGAAAATAGAAATACCAAGGATTTGTATAGTTCTTCTATACAAAACCTTTGAAAACTTAGAATTTTGTACTCAAAAAGAGGAGAGTTACATCATATTTTAAACAACTTTTTCTGAAAGAGGGGTCCACTTACATGACTTATTTTCTAATAATATTAAACTGTTAAAGTAAACGTGTTGACATATATGGTTAAAGTCCAGGAATATTACAAAATTATTGGACATGTTTTGACCATCTAATACGAGATAGATATATAGTTCTTTGAGAAAATATGAGCCCTTTTGTACAACCAAATATATTATAACTTATATTGATTCCTCATAAAACATGTAAAAGAGATATTTATAACATTAAGGGGTTGCCCCCAAACTGATTATGACTTAGATGGAGAATTGTCTCATTATCAGTCACACATACATAGACCAGATTTAATTATTTCTTGGTGAACAGGGAAAAAATACTTCAGAAATTAAAGAAATCTTAAAGTACAAGTGATAAATCAAGTTTTGATATTGTCAAAACCTACTATTTGATGTTCACAAAAAAAAATTATAATCGCTCGCCTTTACTTTTCAAGCTTCGCCTCAAAAATTTGCAAATTAAATATTTTTTTATTAAAATTTTCAAATCGCTCGCTCGCCCCAAATTTTGGACTCCAAAAATCCGTAGAACAAGAAATTAAATTGGTGTGGCCTTAGATAATTGTGAATATTACAGACTTATATTGACCAAATATGTACTTCCTATTTTCATTGTTTGCATATTTTTTTATCCGAATTACAATAAATAGAATCATATAGTTCACATCCGACTAGGAAATAGGAAACGGGATTGCAGACAATACAATACTAAATTAAATTTTGATAAGCCATTGACCACAGGAACACAATGGATGTTTATTTATTATATTCATACGTTCTGCTCAACTGTAAGTTAATTATTGAGCTATTAAACACGTTAAGAAACGTAGAAAAGTTAACTATATAATCGTTGAAGGATTTATCACCTTTATCTATCATCACGTACTGTCCGATTAAAATTGTGGTTATTTCTGTTTTCCTTTTTACATTTATAATACTATTATACATCTATTTTAGTGTAAGGGGTATAGTGCTAGCATTTTGTTTTGTTACTGCAATGTGACAGAATCGATTGGATATTACGTGAAATTACAAAAGTCGAATTCAATAAAAGTTTACCAATATAGAACCTGTTTTACTCATAATACGGAATAAAAGAAAAAATATACTATTTTGGATATTATTTTTATAAAGGGAACAATTAGCGCGTGATTGTAAAACCGGCCTTATGATATAATCTGGACTTCATCAGCTAAAATATACCACCTTGGATATTTTTTTATCAAGGGAACATTTAGCGTGTGATTGTAAAACATCTTTGTGATATAATCTGGACATTGACTTCTCCATCTTTATGCGGCTGGCACTCATTGATATGTTTAAAAAGATAATTTTCACATGTAACTCATTTCCAAATAGAACAAGTTGTATACTTTTAGGACAAAATGTAGGGTTAACTGTAGTCTGTTATTAGCTCTTTCCACTTTTCTGTGGAAAAACCCATTGTTTTTCTTCTGATTTTTTTTTTTTTCTTCCACCCTGCAATAAATATTTGTTTCACAATATGTCGCTTAGATATTTGGTATATGATATCGAACAGTTTATGTGCCTTTGAAATTTAAGATCTTTTGATTGAAGGTCATTGGTAAAAAAAATGAAAATAAGGTCAAGGTCAAAGGTCAAGGTCATATTCTAATTTTTAAATTTGGCTTATTTTCACTTATTCCCAAAAACCGTATAAGATAACAACAAATTATTTTTACTAAATTGTTAGTAGCGACATGTCCTTACACGTAAATTTAGATGGCAAGGGAACGTTGAACGTAAAAGGGAGTTTTCTCCCCTTTTGTATTTAAAAATACGTGTATGGTGATATAACTCATTAACCAAATATTATTAAGACCTATGGTCTTTTGATTTGAGTTCCTTGGTTTATGACCTTGAAATTGGTTTTTAATTTTCATTATTTTCACTTCGAATGGTGAATGGTCTTATATTAAATAAATGAGGCCGTGACGTTCAAGATTTAGAACAAATAGACTGGCCTGTACTTTTTTTTAACAAGTACAAGCCCTAATAGCCCTGAAAGTGGTTTCGAGCTTGTTCAAAACATATCATATAATATCGATATCATTAATGTTGAAACATTACCTGCTGGACTTATAGTACTGCCCTTCCAATAATATTAATCGCTGATATAGTTCTGCATGCTTGTACTGCTTTCACATTATCGTCATACATATTACTATATTTATAAATCCTTTATTTCTTACAGTATTGATGTCAGCGGTTTTCTATGCATCAATGGTTATTTATTTTTTTTCATATTGTTTTCTATTTTCAAGTAAGGATTATGGAGCATAGAATCGATATGAAAAAGTTGTGAAATATTCTCCATCAATTGTTTTAAAACAATATAATTATATATATTTCTATAATTTTACACTTATTCTAGTAACTTATCCGTTCGTGGTGATACACAATGCGATAGTTATAGCGTTTAGATAATGTTTTTACTGATTATATACAGTTTGTTTACCGAATACAGCACAAACAGATCTTTTTCTAAATGAGTTTTATACTGTAGTGTCTACTGTAATTGTAGAAAATAATATAATTAATTGTTCTATTCATTGCCACCAGTTTTATTGGTGGAGGAAGCCGGAGTGCACCCGAGAGAACCACCGACCCGTCAGTAGGAAAACTGACAATCCTATACAATCAAGACTGCAACCGACCGCACCTGGCGTTTGCGGGTACCGAACTCGCAACCTCGGTTTGATCATTTTAGTGATACAGTAGTTCGACTTCTTAGACTATCCTCCGGGTGCGGGATTTTCTCGCTGTGTTGGAGACCCATTTATGGCCTTCGGCTGTTTGTTTTTTTTTCCTCTTTGGTCGGGTTGTTGTCTCTTTGGCACATTCCCCATATCGATTCTTAATTTTATTCGGCCATCCAGGCCCCTACGACATTCGAATGATGACAAAATAGCATTGCAAAACACTCATTTAAAACAAAACACAAATCAACAAAAAGAATCTGATGTACAGTAGTTGTCGTTTTGTTTTCTGTAATTTATACGTGTTTCTCGTTTCTCGTTTTTTTATATAGATTAGACCGTTGATTTTCCCATTTGAATAGATTTACACCAGTAATTTTGGGGCCCTTTATAGCTTGTTGTTCGGTGTGAAACAAGGCTCCGTGTTGAAGGCCGTACATTGACCTATAATGGTTTACTTTCATAAATTGTTATTTGGATGGAGAGTTGTCTCATTGGCACTCACACCACATCTTCCTATATCTATTTTAAACTAAATTAGTACAAATCAACATTCATAATATATAGACGTTACTGTGATTTTCTAAACCGGTACCAGGGCTTAAATAGGACTACAGAACCCTAACCGTTTTTACATCGTGAAAACTTCCAAGTATAAAAGTACAGAAATATATAAAGTTTATATCATCTGCATATGAATATTGCATGAATTCAATGATGGATGGACAGCTTCGATTTATCTTTAGTTAAAAAAGAATATGTCCTAGAATTGTTTTTGTTACTTATAAATAATGTTTAATCAACAGATATCAGCCAAATCTGTGGATATATGTGCGTCAGTTGGAGTTTATACAGTAATCAGCTTGAAATAGTATGCAAAATACGTCCTTTATACTTTTCTGTCTATTTTTACGATCCGTCTGGTAATAAGGTAGCGTTTTGCTCGCCACCTATTGGAATTTATTCAGAATGCTTATCATCTAATATTGAGAGAAGGGACCACATAAGCCAAAACATATCATCTGGTGAAACGGTATATGTTGTTACTAGAAATCGGAACGATCATCTGCTAAGTGGTTTATGGACGTGTTCTCATGGACGTAGCCATGAAAAGGCCAGTGTCAATGTTGTATTTGCAAAGAGTTCAGGTAAACCATAATGACTTATTGTTATATAAGTATGATTTATTTGTTTAACTTTATGGCAACAGTAATAATCTTAAGTTAATAAGATTATGACTGAGCTAAATATTTTATGTTTCACAAGGAGAAGCTATGATTTAGGATCAAATATGGACTTATATCAATTATACTTTTTTGTTCGTTGGATATATTTACCTAAACATGGGATATTGCACATATTCTTGTTCGCATAATTTATACTTGTTGTACAAATCGATTAGCATATCGAAACCCTAGCCCTTAAAATATTCTCATTGAGGACTAGTAATGCGTGTTTAGCTTTAAGATATAAAAACATGTTTTTGACGACGCCGTAGGTCTTTGTTTTGTCTTGAACAAATCCTTATTAATTTGTCAAATTTTGCTTCAAAATGACATACTATGTTTACTAATGGCGTTACAATCATAATTTTATTTTAATTATGATTCAGCTAAATTATGCTTACATTTTTTATGCTGTTATTTAAAATTGAAACTTATGCAACACAATGTTTATTTTCGATACATTTGTAGGCCAAAATCAGCCCTTAAATGTACCGGTGCTTTAAATTTGCATGTATTACTATTTTAGGTGTTTTCGTAAGAAAATACATCATTAGCGCATACATATGTCATGTATATCAAATGTATATAGTACCGATGTATGTCTCTGATTTATGCGCGGATATTTGTTACATTTGCGCGCATTCGCTTTATAAGTTAACAAGTGCACAGGTAATTTTGTTCGAAATATCAGGGAAAAAATATTTCATTATTTTAATAATTATGATAGAAAATCTTGTAATCATAACCTTAAAGACAAATCCTTCTATTCAGATCTACCAATAATATCTTCTTTATATTTTATTTTTACTTTAGGCTAGGTAAAAGCTTTAAAATAAGCAAATAGAAAAATGGGGTCACCGACCTCGTTTTCGATTTAAAACGCTATCTTTTTCACGGAATTTGGAAATTGGGACTTCTAGTCAATAGCAGTGTAATATTTTTTTAAAGTCCGTATCCAATAAAAACTTGTCTGTTTTGTTAACCTAGTTGTTAATACAAACTATTTAAATAATATCACCATTTTCTGAGTGGAAAATAATAACGATAAGTTGCTATAATAGTTTTCCCGCCTTTTTTTTATTGTGAAATACCTATAAAAAAATTAAGTTTAAAAAACATTGACCAATAATTCTCCATGAGTCTTTAATAGAATGTGCGTTGTTTATATCTAAACAAAATAAGGAAATAAAAAGATGGGGTCACCGTAATGGAAAAAGAGATATTTCTTAAAAGGGGTTAACAATTTGAATTGGCGGGAACACATTGCCCCAATTCTAAAAACAACGTCGAAAGACGTTCGGCCGATTTAGGCTATATTCTTACAAATTAGGGACAACCCAGTTCTCGTTATTTGCTGTTTTGTTGTTTGTTTGTTTTAAACTACGATAAATTCAAATTAATCTACACATGATAGTACTTAGTTTTCAGTCAGTATCACAGACACGTAATATAAATGCGGTGGTTGGAAAACAATGCGTTGTACAAATGTACACACGAATGCTTCTATGAACATTTCATTTCAGGTTATTCATAGTGCTTATGTGTTGAACAGAAATTCTTTTTAAAATGGTGAAGACATTTTTATATAATATCATTGTTCAATCAAATTATATCTGAAAGACAAGACAGAATTTTGCTTCCGATATCATGAATTTTAATTTCGTTTAAGAATGTTGTTCCTTTTTATTTTGATGATAATTACTTAAAATCATTAAAAGTCTAAGACTCCGTTTCCACTAACAATAAAGATCGATCATTTCTGAGATCGCCGATCTTCAGTATTGCAAAAATGAGAAAGATCGATCTTAAATCGGACGTAAACATTCCATCTCCAGATGTAGTTTTAAAAGACCGATTTTTCTTCAAGTGAAAACGCTTAAGATACATCGCGATCGACTTTTCAATCAATCAATCGATATTACATTCCAAGTGTTTTATGTAGATATGAAAATAAATCTGCGCATGGTCAGTTTAAACAGAGACATATAATACAATTGTATTATATGTCTCTGGTTTAAAAATATTCTTTAAAAAGCTGATTTCAGTGTTAATTATCAAATGATTTGACAGAACGTGCCATGGAGATAATAAAAACCAAATAAATATATTCGACGTTTTTGTGTCATTCTTCTGAAAATATATTAATAAAGAAAGAAGATGTGGTATGATTGCAAATAACACAATTCTCCACAAATGACCAATTGACACAGGAAATTATTAACTATGGGTCACTGTACGGCCTACAACAATGAGCAAATCCCATACCGCATATACAGCTATAAAAGGTCCCGAAAGGACAAATGTAACACAATTCAAGCTAGAAAATAACAAAAAACAATAATGAAAAACAAATATGTAACTATTTTGCAAACAACAACCACTTAATTACAGACTCCTCAGTTGAGACAGGACCCGTTTCAGCGCTCGACTGATACCGTTACTTATTCGTTCCTTATTTGCTTATACGTTGAAATACATTGCACCTATTACGAAACAAATCTTTTCAATTGTTTTCTTGTCTCTGGTGTTAGCTATGGGTTCTTAAAAGTGAAACATACCTATTAGCGCGTATGTACCAGTTTAAGCGCTAGACTGATGACCTGCTACTTATTCGCTTACAATATGTTTGTTATAGTTCGCACCTTTTTAAACAAATCTTTTCCAATTTTATTTTTCTTGCCTCTGATGCTATATATTGGTTCTAAGAGGTAAAATAACCCTATACTAAGGCGTAAATACTCGTGTCAGTGCTCGACTGATGCCCTTTTACTTATTCGTTCCATATTCGCTTACTTTACGTGTGTTATTCGGTGCACCTTTTAAAAAATATCTTTTCAATTGTATTCATTCATTATTTTTTTTTATTTTCTGTAAATTACTCATCTTCAAACGAAATGACCGTTATATGTAATTTTTTTCTGACAATTCTTTGTTTTTAATTACTTATGACATGTTAATCAAAAATAAAATTAATAAATGCAGAAGCATATAATGATTTAATGAACCAAATATTTCCTTATTCAATTTTGTACGATTTTTTGTTAACGAAATGGTTAGACCGATTATTTTAGATATGCAATGTATACTAAATGTAAATGCACAAGTTCTTAAAAGATCGAAAACACGAGATGCTCTTCAGAGATCGATTTTATTTCAATTCCGTGTTAACGGGGTCTAATTAACATCATTTCTGGTTTGATCATTCATCCTTAGGCATCTATGAATATCGAAATATTCCGTAATGTTGCTAGAAACTCAGTCTAATTATACTCATACAGCTGTCATACCGTGAGTATGAATAGAACCTGGCCGACCTTTTTTCTCAAATCTCCAGTTAATTGATTTTTTCCATATGCATTCCTCTGCAATTCTTCATTCCGACGACTTTTAAACACAGGCACGATTATTTTTTTTTATACAAAAATTGCGCACCTTATACATAAATATCAAATTTGGTAAATCGGAACATACTCGGAATGGTCATATAAAAAAAACCTACAATGTTAGAAGCTTATATGTTAACTTCTCTAGATGTACTTTGTTTTACATGTATGCGTCGTTAGGTTACTGTTTTGTTGGTGTTTATCAGAAATCTAATTATTATATTCATGTAAAAATGTAAGTGCCGTACACATTAAAAATACGTCAGTGCAATTTGCCTTATCCATATAGGTACGTAATGTACCTATTGCTAAAGATACATTGAATTTTGAGGACATGATCAGAATGATTGATGATTTTCGTTCTTTCTTAATGATTTGTAAATCATCGATATAATTAAGAACCTACGAAAGTCTATACATGTAGAAAATTAAGGAAAAAAGTATTATATTATAATTTGATTGGCTCATCTTGTGGTCGAGTATCCATATTCTGTTTTGTTTCTTTACAGTCATTTTTGTGTATTTTTTGTTGTTTGATTGCTGTATAGTTGACGCTCTTTTCATTCTCATATTTTATCCAATTCTGGAACATGTCTATTATATAAAAACAATTTCCATTTCTTCTCGGCAAATTAACCTATCAAAACGATTGTCACTCTCTCCATCGGCTCAAAGAGGAATAATTCTAATAAACGTTTCCAGTTCGCGGAAACCGCGACGTCATAAACCGCGGACGGCATAGTACTGTTGCGCTTGTATATGCGCATAAACAATAGAGGGATGTGTCTTTTAATATTTGGGTACTTTTTAAATCAAATGAAAGTTTAAACCCTTGTTGAAAGTTTATTTTAAATAATTAAAAGATATATATGAAATACTGATATGAGGGCATATTTGCCTTGTTGCTCAGATCAGAAGGTAGTTAGATATAAAAAGATGTGGTATGAGTGCCAATGAGACAACTCTCCTGTTTTTGTTCTACCAAACTTCCTATAACCAGTGCACTCTAATATGCAATTAAAGAATTTTTCAGCACAAGTTAAGATAAGGTATAGTTTCGACATGAAAGGACTGTCACTTCATTTGAACAAAGTAGCCATTAAGGCTTGAATTGCAGAATATAAAATAGAACACAACGGGACTATGAAGTAGTGGTTTTATTCCTAGTGAGATATTAACGTCGTGAAGTCATGTTGAATATGCTAAATAAACAGCTTTGATGAAATGACTTCGATATTTGTTTTCCATCTGATTAACGAACATCTTCCTGACGTTTTTCATATAATCATAAACAAGCTATATTTGTATCACACGGTCGGTGTTAAACTGTAAACCAAATACAAAAACAGTTGTTGGCTTTTATCATACAATTAAATTTCTATTTAACCAAATTTGAGGTATGATTATTTTTGGTGCAATGGGTCCTCGGTTCTATCATTTGTCTATTAAACCACAAGGATGATTAGTTATTGTTGGTGACTCTATGACAAGATTTTTGTTTTTGTAAAAGAACCTTCGTTATGTTCGCTCGTAATCAAGCAAAGGATGCCATAAATATGAAACAACAGAATTATTAATTTTACTCACTAATTCAAAACGGAAAGTCCGTAATCAAATGGTAAAACCAAACGCTGAAACATATCAAACAAATGGATAACATATATCATATTCCTGAGTTAGTACAGGCATTTTCTTTTGTAAAAAATGGTGCATTAAACCTGGTTTTAAAGCTAGCTAAACTTCTTACGTGTATGACAGACGTATAAAATTCTATATATATGTAAACGTTTTATTATCAGCAAAGTATTGCTTTCAAAATTACAAGAAAATTAGGCTTAACAAAAGCTTTCGTACATTTATATGATCTTTGAGATTTCAAACTTTTTTCAGGTAATATAGTACCAACAAAAGTCACTTTAAACGGACCAAGATATGTCCAAACCAAACGAAAGCTCTCATTGATTTGTACCTCTAATACAGATTCGGTAGATTCGGCTGTTTCTTTTCAACTTAACAATCAGTTTTACGCAAAAATATATAAAAACTCCAGCGGTTGCTTTTCAAGCTTGGAAGAATCTTTCTGCCAGGATGATTTGTGCCAGTGTTTTTTGGATGGCAGAACGTTTCTTTTACAGTATGTTACACAGATAAATGATGATGTCTTGGCATTCAAATGTTCTATGGTTTTCAAGAACTTTGGTACATTATCGGATAGCCTTTATGTGTCTGTAGTTGGTGTGTATATATATTTAAATTTTGGGTATCATTATGCTAATAGTATGAAGATATATCAATGAAATATGTTATACAACCAAAAACTAAATTAATCCTTGGGAAATACTGAATCAAGTCGACAGTGTTTAAAGAAGTTGATCGATCAGGATTAATGAATCAATGTAAAACGACAACTAAGGGAATATCATGAACTTTTAAAGGTATAACTTATGCGTTGATGGGGTAAGCATATCTGTACATGTATCACCTGACAAATGAGACAACAAAAAAACAAAAGCTTCATTTAAGAGAGAACCCAAGACTTAAGTATTGTAGTGGAACGTCCTGAAATGTCAGTTATTCATGAGTTATTCGTCTTTTGTCCTTCATCGTTCGTAGTCCCACTTCCGGCCTACGTACCATTTTTTTTATCTTCTTCTCGGAATTTTCAGGGCCAAATATAACATATTGAACATACTTCCTTAATGATCTTTATTGTTTATTGTATTTGGCCATTGTTGCTAACAAAATAGAAATAGGGTGAATGCAGTTTTTGACCAAACCTTAAAACGTAGAATTTATAAAAGCAAATATAAATAGGTTACAATTATTAGCAGATACACTTTTGTCTGCCGTTTAATTTTAAGGGTTTATTTTGAAGTTGTATTGCCACTTTACTAGTTTTTGATATTTATCTCAAACATTTTCCCATTTAGGGAGAAATTTATGAGTGGCAAAAAAGACTAAATAATAAGATCTCCAAATTAGAAAAAAATTCCTAACCTGTGACTTGACAGTTCATAACAGTAATTTCAGTTGAAAGTTGGCTTGTAATAAGAAATAGAAAAAATTGTATCAAGATGACCTATAAATAAATCATATGGTTGAAATTGTTATCAGACCCCTTAAATGATTTACTGCCTTTGAAAGATGATTTGTTTCTATTTTTGCGTAACCCATAGTCTAGTTTATTAAAGAAAAATCAGCCGCAAAAGACTGTGTAAGAGGAGCAAATTATACACAATATTAATTACAACATAGTTCATAATACAAACAGTATACATTTTTAAATTATACATTTTCATAAATAAGTCTGTGTTTATTACAGTTTTAAATTAGGCAAGCATCTTTTCTACCTTTTGAATAAAAATTGACAGCTTAGACAGCACATTACTATTACAATATTTAAGCATGCCAGTTACTTTTTTTAATTTAGATATTTTAAATAATATGGAGGTAAAAACTTCCACCTTAAATCCTTAATAGGTAGAGAGAAACAGTAAACATGCAAAAATGTACGGCACAGTAAGATCTAGAAACCAATCAATTTAATTTATCCGTAATTGTTAGCCGACTCCTATAAAGGTTATTTCACCCGAATGATGGGTTTTATCGGATTTTGACATTTTTGACAAAAAAATATCGGAAACAAAAAGAAATTGTAATAAGCAAAAGCAAATCAACAAAAAGCTCATCCTAGATACCAATATATTTTTCTGAATTTTGTTTAAAAAAGGAGTAGCTGTAACACTCAAATAAGAAAAGTAAAAATCTATTTGCAACTTGTAATCCGATTTTAAAGAACACGACAGAAAATGTCACAATTAGATACTGTTTGTGATTAAACGATACGTTTAGAAGGATTTATCATTTCATGGTAAAAAGTTTTCATTTTCTAACATTTTTATTGATTAATAAAGTTGTACACTCAATCATGTTTAGTCAACCCAGCATTATATACAGATGTTTATATATGATAGTATTGATCTTATTCAAATACGTATGTGCTATATCTATTGCAACAAATTATGTAACTTCTGGTTATAGATATTAGTGGTCCTTTCATTACATCGGATAAAGAATTTCCATTGTTAGCAGGTAGTTTTGTTGAAATGACATGCAAAACAAGTTCAAGTGGTGCAGTAACTAATATTGTCATGAATTGTCTTGACACGATAGTTAAATCAAGAAGGGAAATCAAAAATGAATACATTGCTAAAGTTTTCAAAATGGTGACGTCATTAGATAACGGAAGAAAGTGTTCATGTAAAGTATCGGGTGACATAACAAGTTTATCGTTAATCACACTACAAGTAATCAGTAAGTACTTAAACAACATTTATGTGAAATCATTCAGATTTTTTTTTTGTATTCGTGTCTATATATTAATGAATACCAGAATCCACTCAAAAAGCTCTCAAAAAATTTATTGGAACTTGAGATAATAATTTTCAAAATTTTAATTGTTTCATAATTCGACATCGTACATTACATTTGTGAGAAAGTGTTGATCAGTAATTCATCTGGATCCTGACATCAAAATACTTTGGGATAACGATTCCATACATTCGTACTCACGAATGCAATCCCTGATAACAAATTTAATAATACGTTCAGAGATTTTTATTATAATTCATGGGACCATATGTAATCCGCAATCAGCTTTTTAAAATTCGGGAATTCAAATTAAATCGTAAAATTTGTAAATTAAAAAAAATGTGCTTCAGTAGTTCACGGCTGTTCTAATAAAGTAAGTGAATGAATATTAAAACTATTCAAATAATCACGAAAGACGATCAAAATGCTTTACTAATCACAATTAGATTGATAACTATTGTGTTACGAGCTCTTATGAAACATTTGATTCGACGGGAATTGTGTAGTTCGAGTTGTACTAGCTAGTAACCCGATTGAATTCAGTTATTCTCCGTTATCGATCTCTCCTTCCTGTGATTGCTTAAAATTATATGTGTTAGTTGTTTTTAAACTAATAAAATCAATAGTTTCAGTCCTCTGTTTAATTGTTTACAGTAAGCTCTAAAGATTTTCTATTCTGTAAGGGTATGTCGCAAAACTGTTTTCTGTAATTCCATGGTTTCGTTGGTTGTATTCTGTTTATAGTGATTGGAATTAATTTAAATCAAACCTTCAGTCGCACTATTTCAATTTGTTCACCTTTGCTATTTGAAATCCTTTCCAGGCTAAACATTGGGCATAGCTATTGTTCATTTTGAAATGCCATATTATTACCTGTTGTTATTTACAAATTGATGATACATGTATTCGGGTTATCGTTGTTTTGATATCAATAGGGACTAGCTGGATAAAAATTACTGCATATATGTAATACATGTACCAAATGTATGTGGTTATAATGTCAATATCATAATACTACCGGAATCTATATTCCAGGAGCTCCGATTCTCGAAACAGTTGATAAAGTGTTCTGTAACAACACTGACTTTGTTATTCTATCATGCCGAATCAGTGGTGAACTGTCAGAATTTGGATTTTCGCAATGGGAGCACAGATTTCATGATACATTTATCAGATCTGTCACTGGAAATATTTCTGGAAATGTTTCATTTTTGTCGATCGATTCTTGTAACTATAAAGACAATGGTGAATACATATGTAAGGCATGGAACCAAGACTCCAAACAGCTCTTCCGTCGAAAAAGTTCTATCAGTGTGATCGTTACAGGTAGTTAGTTATTTTGTCGTTCTTTCTATCTAGTCTTTCAAGACGTCAAAATTATTAAGACTAGTTGTAATCTAAGTATTTCATTATTCTTTTCATGTCATTGAAAATGGTCAATAAATGTGAAATAGATAATAAATGACTCTTTCTAAACAACTGTTAAAAATATATATACTTTATGCATACAATTTGAACAGTAAAGTTATACAAGATGCAACCTTGTTAAATTATGAGAGAAATGCACATAATGTATGTCTTAACTAAAAATAACAACTGGTAAACAAATAAAATAAAAGTACACTTGTATCATTTTCTTAATTTCATATAGGTCCTCCAGTTGTGATTGACAACTTTATAACAATGGATACAAATGTAACATTAACTGTCAAGTTTCTATCAATGGAGAGACCGTACAACCTGAAGTGGTATTACGAAGATAGTCTGCTGTCAAATCATACACTTTACTTTCAAAACTCGTCGAAAGATGTTTTTGTGATAAGAATGTATGGTCAAATTGTAATATACAACGGTTACATCGCAAACCTCACCATGATCAACCGAGGCTACGGGACAGTCAAGTACCTGTTATTGCTTGAAAATGAATTTGGAACAGCGAAAGTAAAATTCAAAATTAAATTTCAGGACAAAGGTATAACTGTTATGACACTGATTCCTTTGTAAAATTATACTTGCAAACAAATTTAAACGATTATGAGTAAATACTGGTTTTGTTTTTATAATTTATTTTACCACTCACCATTTTCAAATCGGATTATATAGTTCAGAAAACACCTTTTTCAGTTTAATATCAACTGACGGTGTTTACCACTTTTACTCTTAAAGATATCTGCAAGTTACATATTATATTTGTTTTGTTCACGCATCGTTCACATTATAATTGAATTTGATGCGACTGTTATACAATTTTAGCGCTATAAAACCAAGCTCAATGCACCAGTTTCCACATTTAACAATGCCTGTACCAAGTCAGGAATATGACAGTTGTTGAAAATTCGTGTGATGTGTTTTATTATATAATTTTGCCATTTGATTAGGGACTTTCCGTTTTAAATTGTCCTCGGAGGTTTTTTTTGTGATTTAACTTTTTATTACAAATACAAAAACATAAACAGTTACAGTAGCTTACCGATGTTAAGACAAAACAAAAACTGTAGGAATCGAAGGAATTCCGAAAAAGAAAGACCGAGTACGTCCACAGAGAAAGCAACTCCTTCTATGCATGCATCAACTGCTGTGAGATTTGACACTAGGTCAAAATATCATAATTAAGGAATAACAGTACTTTAGTTGAAGAGTTGCCACCGTCAATTGGCGATTTATATAAATATTATCAAAAGTGTGTTTTATTATATATATTTTTTAAAATCACCAGATTTCATTTTACAGGGTCTGCAATTCTTCATACAATTGATGAAGTTTTCTGCAACAGAACTGAGTCAATCATTCTTTCATGCCAAATTAGTGGTGAGATGTCAGAATTTGGGTTTTCCTCTTGGAAACACAGATTTCATGGTACATTTATAAGATCTATCCCAGGAAATGTAACAGGAAATGTTTTATTTTTAACTATCGATTCATGTAACTATGAGGACAATGGTGAATACATTTGTGAAGCATGGAACAAAGCCTTTCAACAGTTATTCCGTCAATCAAAGTCAACTACTGTTATTATCACAGGTAATTATTTTATTAATTTATTCTCTTATTAAACAGCGTGATGGTTGTATGATACTAAGAGATCTTTTTTTTTTTTTTGCTATTTCAAAGTCGGGGCTCTAATATAGAATTTCTTCAAAGCCCAATATAAATTCTAACGATCCACAAGCAATAGATAATCTAGATTTACCATATGACTATTCTTTGTTTTAATTTTGCAACTTTTATCTTCATTGTACGAGAGGCTTCTATTGTAATTTTAAAAGTTATGGAATTATGCTTTGATCTCGCTTTTCGCTATTTTTCTAGGTAAAGCAAAAGTTGACTATGGTGAAAGCTCTATCCGAAAGAACCTAAAAAACAATATATCTAACATTTAAGTCTGCCTCCTATATTACATTGACAAATTTACAAAAGAGGTTCGTTAAGTAGAGAAAAGAAACTTTTGCCGTCTTCCCATTTATGTGTAACAATATTCCAGCATCGAATGCTTTTGAATATATACATTCCAACTTATATAATAGTCCAGTGGATTTTAAATGGTACAGTTTAAGTCATCCGTTTTGCAGTATAAAGGACGTGATCTCGATTTTTTTAACCGTTATGATAGGCCTCTGTCACTTGTGAGCACGGACATACTAGTAATTCACTTGCCGTAACCACAATCTCTACTTTTTTTTCTTTATTGTGACGTTTCTGGGTTAAGAAACACGACAAAAGCAAAATGTAGACGGAGATTTTTATCGTTTTATTTCAGTTATTGAATATCTGTATCATCTTCTCTTCCTCAATTGTAACCGGGTGAAAAAAAAACGTATCCTTTTGTTATTTTCATACAGGTCCTCCAATTGTTATTGACAACTCTATAACAATGAACACAAACATAACATTATCTGTCAAGTATCTATCAATGGAGAGACCGTACAACCTAAAGTGGTACCACGGAGATATTCTGCTGTCAAATTCTACACTTTACTTTCAAAAATCGTCGAAAGATGATTTTGTAATCCAAATGTATGGTCAAATTGTTATCCACAGAGGCTTTATTGCAAATCTAACTATGGTAAAAGGGGACTATGGAATATTTAAATGCCTGCTTGAAAATAATTATGGAACAGCGGCATCAAGATTTGAACTAGATAATAATGACAAAGGTATTACATATATAAAGCATTGCTATTAGTACTTTTAAAACTCAAAGTCCCTTAAACATCTGGCTTAGCATTTCATGATATCGGAACAACCCCATCTCCGACTTCTTGAGAATATCCAATATGCAAAGATGCTTATACCAAACAGTTTAAAAAATATGAAAAAAAAATATTCTGACAAAATGTCTTCAATATTAGTAAATTTATAAAATGTACGTAAGTTTTAAAATCATTGCGGTTTTTCGTTAGTTTTTTTCAGATGTTAAGCAAATTAATCCTTTCCACACATTCACCTTTATTAAATACGTATGACGACTTTCTACCATGCACCAATCACGTAATTTAAACGTATCAAAAGAAATAAGCATGTAAATTGATATCAACGATAAAAAAAAAAAAGCACATAGAGGAAGTTCAATTTCAGCAGTTTGGTTAATCTAAAAAACCTTTTGAAGTTTTATTTCTATGATTATCTTACAGGTAATTAAATTTTTCTTGATTCCATAAATTTAACATTAACCAATGTAGCGTAAAACATACATATATATATACAGTTATCATTGTCATTATCTCTAGAGTAATAGATTATCAATTAAAAATGTTATAATTATTTTTAAGGTTCAGATGATTTCAACATGAGACTAATTGGCTGGATATCACTAACAACTGTTTTGTTTTTGGTGTCAATTTTTTTATCAACGGTATTGGTTTACCGACATAGAAAAGGTATGTATAAAGTAATGAAACATAAATATCATTCAGGTGAAATTTATATTATCGTATTGGATTATATAAAATTGCAGTGCAAACTCTTTTGCATTGCTATAGCCAGAAATGCCTGTTGCTTAGTTCCGTTGGTGTATGTTATAATCTGAAGTATTACTAACATTTGAATTGAACGTTGTGTTAAATTTCATCCTTCGTATTCGAAAAATGTAGATATAATTATTAGTAAATATGCCTTTTAAATGAGAACAAAGATACAGAATTGATCTGATTTTTTAATATTTCAATATAAGTGTTTCTGTGGCATATACAAGAGTAAACCGAGGTTACAATGTATAAAGCAGAAAAAGTAGTATGCAAATCTTTTTAAATATATAGATCCTTGATATAACCTAAACCTATTTCTTCATTTTTTATTACACAAGTGATAGATAATCTATCATTGGTGGTCAATGTATTACGTGTTTGGTTTTTGTTAAAAGATATGTTTAAATCAGGAGAAAGGTACAACTATACCACAGGTTTCAAATATAGAATATTAGGATATTACTTGTAATACAAAATGATACATATTTTAGCATATCGCATTATAAGCGAGGAAATTATGAGTCCTCATGATCAATTATGCATGATTTTTTTTAAAGACTGTTTCGGTAGATTTTGTCCAGAGTTACTTAACAATTTTATGACTGTCATACTTATGAGAGGTTGAACTACAGTTGTAGCTTTAAAACCAGGTTTAATCCACCATTTTCACATAATGAAATGCATGTAACACGTCAAGAATATGAGAGCTGTTTTAGAGATTTTGAATTTGTCATTTGATATGGTACTTACTATTTTGAATTCGATACTTTTATAAACGTTTTTAGCAAAACTCACCTCATTGTTACATTTGTAGGTTCACATATAAATGCTGTCTCAAGAACAATGTGAGTAATTTGACAAACGTTATATATGTGTAACATAAAGATTGTCTGTGGTTTGTCTTTTTAAAGGAAAATTCCTCTTTTTTAAATTGTTCAAACAGACATTTATTCTCTTTACTTGTTCCATTTCCACTAACATTCTCCCAATTCTTTATATTGTGTTCTTGTACTATGACATTCTTCGTATCAAATAGCTTTTCAAGATGGTTGTAATTAAAATATTAAGATGTATAAATTCCATATTTACCAGAAAACAATGTATGAGAAGGTATTACAAAACAACAGATGTCAAACATTCACATTTAATTAAAGTAAAATATAAATTATTACTTTCTTTTGATAGTTGGACTGACTCAAAAGTAAATAATGTAGATGAAATGATAATTTTGTTTGTGAATAGCTTGCCAAGGATAAATGAAAACAAGTAATAGTTTTCCGGGGCAAATAAAAAATTGAAAGTGAATCAAAAGCAATTTGTACTTCATTGTTAAGAGTTCTTATTTGTATGGTTGTTTGTATGTTTGATACAATTGATTTAGTTATAAGAGCAGCAATGTGTTGCTCATAAAGGCGACTTCTTTGCAACATTTACTTCAGTGTCAAATTGAAAAAAATCTTTCGTCTGAGAGCTGTAAAGAAATCCGAGCGTTATACTAAAGGGAAACTAAAAAAACAATATTTCCTGTTCGCTCTAGAATATATTTCCTTGTATGCTCTTATACTTTATATAGATGTTTACCTTCCAAATTTTGGGATGGAGGGTAACTGATGAGGATTATTACGAAAACATTTTTGTGAGGAATAAAATCGTTCCACGTCTTTTTCTTGGATCCATAAAACAAAAAAAACATAATGGTAAACTACTCTTGTCTATTTTTCGATCCAACAAATAAGTCACAAGTATATATACTTACCGTTATCCTGATGATGTTTTCGTTGGATAATCAAGAATTTTCTAAATATACTGCCGAAGTTTACCCAAAGTAACTTACAAAAATAAATCATTTTTAAACGGTAATCAACTGTCCTTTCCTAGATTTAAATATGTCGGTTTACACGGGAAACTCCTTACTAAATTTTACGACAATAGGTACGAAATTTCAGTTGAATCGAACAACCCGTTGTTGGGTTGCTGCCGCTGAATTGGTAGTTTCAAGGAAATTTTGCTGTTTTTGGTTATTATCTTGCATAATATTATAGATAGAGATGAACTGTAAACAGCAATAATGTTCAGCAAAATAAGATTTACAAATAAGTCAACATAACCGAAATGGTCAGGTGACCTTTTTAGGAGTTATTGCCCTTTATAGTCAATTTTTAACCATTTTTCGTAAATCTTAGTTATCTTTTACAAAAATCTTCTCCTCTGAAACTACTCGGCCAAATTAAACCAAACTTGGCCACAATCATCATTGGGGTATCTAGTTTAAAAATTGTGTCTGGAAACCCGGTCAACCAACCAAGATGACCACCATGGCTAAAAATAGAACATAGGTGTAAAATGCAGTTTTTGGCTTATAACTCAAAAACCAAAGCATAAAGAGCAAAGCTGACAGAAAATTAAATTGTTTATCAGGTCAAGATCTATCTGCCTTGAAAATTTCAGATGAATCGAACAACCCGTTGTTGGGTTGCTGCCCCTGAATTGGAAATTTTAAGGAAATTTTGCTGTTTTTGGTTATTATCTTGAATAGTATTATAGATAGAGATAAACAGTGAACAGCAATAATGTTCAGCAAAGTAAGATTTACAAATAAGTCAACACGACCGATATGGTCAGTTGACCCCTTTAGGAGTTATTGCCCTTTATAGTCAATTTTTTACATTTTTCATAAATTTTTGTAGATTTTTAGAAAATATTTTCCACTGTAAATACTGGGCCAAGTTCAATATAGATAGAGATAATTGTAGCAACAAGAATGTTCAGTAAAGTAAGATCTACGAACACATCACCATCATCAAAACACAATTTTGTTATGAATTTATCTGTGTCCATTGTTTAATATGCACATAGACCAAGGTGAGCGACACAGGCTCTTGAGAGCCTCTAGTTTTGTACATAAATTAGGCCGCTACTCTTCTTTTTAGGATCGTTTCAATTTATGATATCGGGAGTCACCTTTTATAGCTATTAAATAGAGATGACCAGGAACGAACCTATCTCGACGAACGAACGTATTAGGAGCGGTAATTGTATGTTTACAAACGTACTTAAAACCAAAAGGTGTTGTTATATAATGGTTAATATGTTTGAATTGTATTCGGATGCAATCACGATAATAGAGAGAAATGCATTAAATATACTGTAACGTTTTTCGTTTATTACATGCATCACTGGGTTTAATCATCATAATCATCATGGTGTAATCAGATTAATTATTCTCATTAAACGTTATCAAGTAATTCCTTACAATCTATTTTTATCGCTTTCAATCAGTCTACTTGTTAAATGTCAAATCAATCATGTTAATCAGCTGGTGCCCCGTTACGATGTTGATGCAGGTGTCTCAGTTGACCTCAGTTTCGATTGACCTTAGCTCCGGGCTCCGGGCTCCGGGCTCCTGTGATTTAGCTCCTGTAGAATATTTCTTTGTTCAGAGTCATTTAACCATATTGTAATCAGGTTATTAGAGTAGTATAAAAGAGAGAAATTTGTAGGACGAGGTACGATATACGAGAGACGATTTTGTGTACGAGAGGTGTGTACGTAGGAGATTTAAGATTATGCCACCGTATTGTTGAGCCTGCAGTTTAGATGTTGTAAACTTGTATTACTGTAACATGTACTTTGGATTTTGAATAATACAGTATTGAACTTTTAATCGACTTTGTGTTTATGTTAACTAGCAAAACTTCGTTCAGACTACACCAGGATCCATTTATTTATTTATGTGACCAGGATTCCCTTAATCACGCTACCAGAGATTTTTAGGGTAACCCTGTTTAAGAGTATACTTGGCATTTGTCGTCCGTGGACGTGTGAAACGTAGACACCAAACAACAAAGCACAAACACAAGAATACACACTTTAGTTTAAGTCTCCATACTTAAACACTTTTTCGTCACATTGGTGGCAGCGGTGGGATTCAAGTTGCATCACGGCAAAATATCCAACTAAACTACTTTTTCGTCACAATACCAATTTTAAATGGTTTTCATGATTTATCGATAAAAGACGTATAAAAGTGTTACGTATGTTACGATATCATATACATGTAGTTTTTATTATTGTTGAACTCATGATGATTTGTACATCACGCACAGGAGTATTCGAGTGCACCGACAATTTTAACTATACATGTATACTCATACATGATGCAGGTATGAATGCATAATTTAGATGCTCTGAAACAATATGTAAATGTGATGTTGTGGGATCGTTTCTTTATCTGTCTTTTTAATTGAGTATTCAAGTTTTATATGTAATCTCATCGATCAGTTTATATATAAAAAATATATCGCTTTTTAACCCGTTCAAAAATGATTTTTTTTTTTAAAGGAGGAGGGGACAGTATGTTAAAGGTTCTTTCTGCATTTTTATAGTGTAATAGTCCTGCCTTCTTATATAAGTTTGTCCTGACATTTTTATTACATAAATTGGCATCCGCCTTTTTTTACTCCACATTCATGTCCTGCCTTTTTTCAAATTTCATCCTAGCCCTTATCCCCCTCCCTCCCCTAAATTTCATATGGTAGTCTGTTATCATACCTGTCAACCTCTGACAAAGCAATCTGTTTAGTGTTAAACTGGTCATCAGATTTCATACAAAGCTTACTTGGTCCAATAGCGTTTATGAGGTAGAACACCCGCCCCCTTTGTAACTTTTATTGATTTAAATATCAGATTGTCCATGTTTTAACAAATTACCTATCATAACTTCGTATGTTATGCTTAACTACTAGTGCTACCAACGTTGACTCTGTTACAATTTCTTATTTCATTATTCATGATTTGAACAACATTATTATTGCAAAAAAATATATATATCTTCATTGATTTTTTATCTCACCAAGCTTATAAAAAAAAGAACAATACATTATAGCCAAGGTTCCATGTTAAAGGCCGTATTTTGACCCATAATAAAAGGAGGGTAGTATACCTTACATAATAATGACTTGATCAAGCTAACCAAAGAGTCTACCTTTACCTACACACTCAATGCAATCGGCTGTAATTCTGTTAAATTAACACAAATAACAATACAAAAAATAATCAAAATGGTCCCTTGAATTTGCAAGCCTTATTGTGATTTCCTGACATATTCTCCTTTCACCACTAGGCAAAAACCGGGACCACTGTCTAAATGAAATTCAGAATGGAAATGGAGAATATGCCAAAAAGACAACAACCCGACCAAAGAGCAGAAAACAGCCGAAGGCCACCAAAGGTCTTCAACTCCGCGAGAAATCCTGCATTCGGAGTTGAGCCTAAGCTGGCCCCTCAATAAAACTATGCACTAGTTCAGTGAAAATGGAAGTCATACTAGACTCCAACACATATAAATGAACTAAAATCAAAAAAATACACACACGACTAACAAAGGCCAGATACTTTGGATAGGCGCAAACATGCGGCTAGGTTAAACTTGTTTTGTAAGATCACAACCCTAATTTATACCTCTAGCCAATGTCGTTTTGTTGAAATTGTCCTCGTGGAATGAAATTTCGTTTCAGAATTTTAGTTATGATCCTGGACACCAATGGTAGAACTAACGGAAATACAATAAACGATTCAAAATCACAAAGTGCGGTTGAGGCATGGAGTACAAACGTATGTCATTCGTAAATTGTAAACCCCTCCCTCCATGCAGACGAAGTTTTGTGTATATAGGAGAGGAATCAGCCCGCCCCGTAGGTTTGTCGGTTTGTGTAACTGTTTTTCCCTTCCAACTGCCTGTGTATTTTGTCTAAACTTTATACAGCTCCTGAGAATGATGTGAAACTTCAAGTAAATAGGATGCGCCAGTTCATTGAGATCTCGTAGAGACTAAACAGTTTGAATGTATATATTATGCAACTTGTCACAGATACTCCAAAGTTCCATAGACCAGTAACTTTGGGAAAACATTTTATAAGTGTTAGTGCATTTTTGAATTTTACTCTTTCCAATATAAACCTTAGCATCGCAAATCCTTAAAATTGATTTCAGATACACGTGAAAGTTGGTGGGTCGGTGGATCCTCGTTTACTCACCTCCATGGAGGAATTATATTGCAGTCCATCAATTTTCAAAAAGTAACTGGTCTTCACTTTGGAGTTTCGGCGAGAAAACAATGTATTTCGGTTCTTCCCAATAATAAGCCTTTTAGGTCTATAGGTCATTATTTTTGGCGTTTGAAATGTGGAAGGATTTAGTTTAGCAATATACCTATTGATTTAGTGTAGAAAAATAGGTACAAATTAACTTAATTTTCGGTTATTACATGTTTACTATAATAAAAAAAAGAGAGCTTTGTCCTAATTTGTCGATTTTCACATGAAGCCATAGCAGTTGGACAAATGTCACACAACGTAATTGTCTCAAGAATGTCTAAACCAACATTTCAAAATGATGATTTATTTATATTGTCTGATTTTTAGATTTTTTTTATGCCGTAATGTGATACTCAGCCAGTTAAAATGTACTTTAGGTCCATCTGTGTGCGTGGGTTGGATGATCTGGTCCAATTGTTCTAGGATTATATCCCTTAGTACTCAACGATTGGACCCTCACAAGCATGCACCTCCTATGACGTGGTATATTGGATAATAGCAGTCTGTAAACTCATTTATATTCGTATAAATTTTCAATTAAAATGTAATAACCATAAGAGATGTAACTGCACTTTGATTATCAAAAGTATCAATACACTAGTATTAAACTTCAATATCTATTTTTGTAGCATCCCCTTTTACGACATGCAAAATATTTAAAAAAAATATATTTAGGAACTTGTTTCTTTGATTTGATCAGGGTTTCTTGTAATCAGCCCAATCTGGCTTGTCTGGGGGCATAAGCCAACAAAGATGGATAAATTTCGGAAAAGAAAACAAGATTTTAAATTAAAAATAAATTATATCAATATGGTAAACTTTGATATCTATGCTTTCACCATTTTATACCCTACAAAAACACTTTTGGGACCTCAAATTTTAAAACAGAGTCTTGAATATCGAGTGCACTTTTTTCTATTTTAGAAAAAATTAAATTATTAATGATTGGAGTAAGCTTATAAACAGGTAATATTTTTTAAACTATCTGCAGAACCATGCCATTTTTTTTCACTTCGACGATTTTATGTTGGATTAATTCATTAATATGTATTAACTGCCGCTCCCGATTCGTACGATTCGTCAAGTTACGCGTTCGTGCGTTCGTTCGTCAATATCCTTGTAATATCTACATGCAGTATGGGTTTTGTTCGTTGTTGAAGACCGCACGATGACCTATAGTTGTTTATTTTTCTATGTATCCATAGCACATTTTAAATTGACTTTAGCTCTAAATGACCACTTCAACAATTTATCAAACTAAATTATAATCCTGGTACCTTTGATAACTATAAATACTCTCAACAACTTATGTCATTTATCAAACTTTTTATTTTTTCTTTCAAAAAAATTAAATGGCGATGTTACACTATACTTTTTTATCAATTCATATTTTCAGATATTTTGCTGCACCAGGCGAGACAGTCAATGCAAATATTTATAACGTGACTTCTTCTCATTATGAAGAAATTGATGATGGCTACATTTTACCTAACTCGACAAACCCTGGTGTTATGAATGACACAGAAAATTATGAAGAATACCAACAAGAAGGTGTTCCACAATATCTTGAATTAGAATGACTGTACATGTATTAATGTACCAATTATTGACCAATTAAACGTTTTGTACGATGAGCTGTTGATATATAATAGACCACTTTGGAGTTCATCCGTCACCGGAAAAAAACTCGTCAATTAGACGCACCTTTTTGACGTCATTTACCAGATAGAGGGGATCGCCTGTATCCCTGCACTATTAACGTTCACCAAGCGTTTAAGTGATCGTCATAGTGCAGAATAAACTAGAAATAATTTTGGTTTTGTAAGTAGTACTACTTAATCACAATTCACTAACGATAGCAGTGCTGATTGTCAATTATGAGAACTTAGTTTGCCGAATAAATTAGTATAATATAGTATTAAAATTTTCCAACCACTCGCTCAACATTGGAACGGAAGAGACGATGCACCTAAACGCACGAATGATGTTCACTAAAACAAGAGTTTTTGACGGAAATGCATCGAACTCGAAAGTTGTCTATTATATCAGTAGGTTCTCATGATCATTTGTTTTTCTGATTTTTTACCGATCATGTATATTACCTTTCGCACTTTTTTTATTTTATTTTTTATTGTTGGGGTTTTTTTTTCTTCATTTTAGAGAAATATTTTATTCATTTGATGTCATGTTATTTCTGTACATAAAAAAAACCTAGATGTTTCTTTCGGGTATTTGCGTTTTCGAAATATCATTGAGATATATTCAGAAATTTTCTTCAACTCATATTTTAATGAATATCTATTTTTGAAAACTTTAAATAATCAATAAAATAAAATTGAGAACGGAAATGGGGAATGTGTCAAAGCGACAACAACCCGACCATAGAGCAGACAACAGCCGAAGGCCACCAATTGGTCTTCAATGTAGCGAGAAGCTCCCGCCCCCGTAGGTGTCCTTCAGCTGCCCCCTTAAAAATTATGTATACTGGTACAGTGAAAATGGAAAGTATACTAAACTCCGAATTATACACAAGAAACTAAGATTAAAAATCATACAAGACTAACAAAGGCCAGAGGCTCCTGACTTGGTACATGCGCACAATTGCGGCTGTGTTAAACACGTTTATGAGATCTCAACCCTCCTTTATACCTCTAGGCAATGTAGAAAAGTAAACACATAACAATGTGCACATTAAAATTCAGTTCAAGAGAAGTCCGAGTCCGATGTCAGAAGATGTAACAAAAGAAAATAAATAAAATTTATGACAGCATACTTTTTTGTCAATTCTTATTTTATGTATGTTACATTTTGCGTCGAATATAAATTTTGTAAAAGTATCAAGCGCGGCGATATACAAAATTGTTTTGCGCAAATTTTTTAATGCACACTTGCTAGCATAGTCGGAACATACATTTATGTAATAATCATCGATAAATTTAGTTTCCTTAAACCCAAAACTAAAGTCGCATACAATTTGAATAAACAATTTTTCAATTAGTGTAACGTCGAATTCTGGAAGTGAGATGTACTTTGTTTTGCAAACATATTCGGTTTATTTTTGAAAATAAACTCATCATAGATACCAGGCTCAAAATTGTGTACAGAGGACCCATCTAAAGAGTCAAATGGGGTACGAAGTTCAAAAGAATGGAGATCCAAACATTCCCAAAAAGATTTGCCCAAACAGATGAGGTAATCTATGTCTGGTGTAAACAAACCTTGGTATTTAAAAAAAGATATTTTTAACAATTCACTATCTAGACCGTATCAATAATAATTCGTAAGCTACGAAAAATGATTGGCGCAAATGAGTTTTGACGCGAAAAGAATTCTCCCAAAACTTAGGGCCATCTTTGTTCAAACAAGTATCAAAATTTGGATGATTTCCTTGCTCTTCTTGTACGCAACAAAACAATATATTATTTTATAAGTCAGAAAAGGTATGTTTTCACGCAGTATAGTTTACATGTGCAAATCATAAGATAGATCTAAGAGCACTGCAATAACATTAAATAGAAATATCAGGCTTAAAATAGATTGGTCACCACTAAGTCTTATGCAAGAAAAATTGCTATGTTTTCTATTTATTTTAATTTCTTATTTTGATTTTCGGAACAATCTTCTTAAAATGAAACGAATGACATGAGGTACCGACGTAATTTCCTCTTGCTTGCTACATCATGTTCACGTCTTAACAGAAAAATAAGAAAGTGTGAAATACATAATTGTTATATACATGAGAAACAAAAGTGTAATTCTTAGGTATCTTTAAATCTTAAAATGTATAGCTCTTTTATGTGAAAACCTGGAAAAAAGAGATGGAAGGTACAAACAAAAACTTTAATTCAAAGGAACAAACATCACCACTGCAAAAATAAGAAGCAACGAAAAAAAGTCCAACAATAGTCTACAAAAAACTAGATACACAAACAATTAAATACTAAGAAACCCCATCAAATCTACGTGCGCACGTACGGTAAGACGATTCTGTTCCAATTTTTTCCGCCGTTATAATAAACAATAATAAGATTGGTATATTTTTTTTTAATGTTATGCCAATTTGAAACATATAAACACACATTTTACTTTTAGAATAATTCTTACAGATTCTTTTGCCATGTTGCTGTCTGCTTTTAAACGAGTTATGCATTTTTATAAGGCATCTGTAAATACTAAATGACAACGAATGATTGTAATGTTGGGTTTGTTGTAATCATATTAACGTATTCAAGATGTTGGTGTTTAAATCTTTTTTTTATATAGAAGTTTGCTCAAATTAAGAGTTTTTTGTATGTATATGGAAATATGCTGATATATCACACGCTAAAATCTTGTTATTGTCAATTTTTATTAGATGTTTTTTTTCCTTCAGCATTATATATATGATTGGTGTTTTCAAATTTATTGTGCAATTAAACCATTATACACATATGATTTGAGGTTGATACGAAATATGATGTGCACTTCTCATTTAATTTAATGCAATCACCAGTATATACAAACCAAAAAACTCCTCTCTCTCTCTCTCTCTCTCTCTCTCTCTCTCTCTCTCTCTCTCTCTCTCTCTCTCTCTCTCTCTCTCTCTCTCCTTGGCTGACCCCCTTGATGAATGCTTCCTTGTACAATTTATATTTAATGTTAAGATATAATACATGTACAACATATATTTCCTGCAATCAAAACCACATTGATATAATTATTGAACAAATTTGAACAAATTAATACCTCGAGTTTCTTATAAAATTATATCATACAATTTGACGATGACATTGTATAGGTTCCAAATTAATTATCATTTTTTTGGTTTATGAAATTAAGAATGGATAAGGGGAATGCGTCAAAGAAAGAACAACTTAACTAAAGATCAAAATGTATGTATTAATTTGTATATTCTTTATAAAAGCTGTGGTTCCAATTGTATAAGTTTATTATACGCTAAATTTTCAATCAAATATTACATATATCCATCAGATTCACGAGCGAGTCGTGTCCCGATAATGAGTCTCATTTACTCATTAAAGGCAAAAAATCATTTTCACCTATCTAATAAAATAACAACACAACTATCAGGACAATCAGTGTTATTTTACTTCTTTAGTTATGAGTGTAGTTGGTATTATTGTAAAGATGTTCCATTCTAGATAGTTGTTCATAGTTATGTACATCTAAATCCTGGCCGACTCCTTCATAAAACGATGGATTTTGTTGCTGTGTCGTGTTAACATAATCTGCTGATCTGTCAGGGCAGTTTTTCATTGGAAGACTTCTAAATTTCCTTAAACAAAAATGTGAAGGTTTAAACAATACAATTGATTTATCTCTTACGCTGACAATAAGTTAATCTAACTATGGCATCTGGTAAATTATTCATAACGCTTAATCTTTTCTTGACATTCTGTTCATATTTTGAACATGTTGAATATGTGTAGACGTTAGGCAACATGTTATATTTATTATATATTATTATTTTCGAATTTTCAGGGACCGGAAACAAGTGGCCCTATCAAGAGTTGTTACTTTCTACTCTCTTGGCATTAAGAAAGAAGAATACATGTCTTTGATTGGAGCGTCTCGCACAACTGAAACACCCGTCTAGTTTATCGAATCAAGGGCTTGGTATTCCTAGAGAGTATCTAGACTAATATCCGAAACTGGTTCTTATATGCTTTTAAGTCGAAGTTTTACTTTGCAAAACAGAACAATATTCAATGCACAAATAATACATTAAAACTAGTTTAATCCAACAGTAATAGCAATTTTGGTCCTCAATGCTCTTCAACTTCTTACTTTATTTGGCCTTTTTAACTTGTTTGGATTCGAGCGTCACTGATGAATCTTTTGTAGACGAAACGCGCGTCTGGCGTATATATTAAATTTAGTCCTGGTATATATGATGAGTTTATTTACAATCCATTTATTTTATTCTTTTTAAAGATTTTTTCAATGGTATGTTTAAACGCCGAGTAAAATCAATAGCTAATTATAACCTGCTTCATCAAAATTTGGCTCCTGTCAATGTTTGCTCCTGTCAGATTTTCTCTTTTTTTTTAAATGTTAGACAGATGACGGAAGAGCACGACATATACGCTAACTGATGAAAATAACTCACTGCCCTTTTGTTCCAAGTGAGCTAAAAAGATAAAATTCGCATGACAGAACAGTCAACACTATACATATTAAAACGAGTAGTTGTACATAATAATATATGATTGCCAAATAAGACATCTATCCAACTATCCAACTATCCAACATAGTATGAGTGTGAGTGGAGTTAATTCAAGCAGCGATATGTCACTGTACTGTCAAGTGTGTAAAGTCCTGAAATGACAAAATGCGAAACATGTTAAGCTTTGAATGTTTACCTTTGAAGAATTTCTTCGTTGTATAAACTACTTTTTTTTTTAATTCTATTCTATATTTTCAACCAGAGGTGAATAGATAATGTTATTGCGTAAACATATAATAAAACTGATCTTTATGAAAAATAAATTGTTTACAACAAATAAAGCATAGTTAATCCTAGTTATATTACTGCAAAAGAATGTACTTACAGTACACTTGTATTGGTCCCGTGTCTACAAACATATCAGGCTCAGACATTGACGAATTAACAACACATCGTATCACTGCATTGTTGTCTTTAGCTGTTACTTTAAATGTGAGGTTACTGGTACGATAATATGTACAATTTTCAGACATATCCGATATTAATGTTGAAGTGACAGTATATTGTATAGGAACTATCTTCCCATCAAGGTACTTTTCAAAAACATGTTTTGCTGGAGGTTTTCCAAAATCTCCTGTACAGACAACTGTTATAGTATTACCTTCAGCTAGTCCTTGTGCTGAAGCCGTTTGCTCAACAGAATACATAGTTATTCTGTGTCTATTATCGGAGGAAAATTCATCGTTGGAGGTTCCGGATGCTGTAGTATCAAAATTAGCTGTATTGTTCTGTTCCGCAGTCTGGAATTCCGAAAAAGTCTGAATTTCGTTTGATGTCAAATTACTTGAAGGAAGTGGGTTGCTATATTCTATTTGTTTAGTTGAGTTCAGAGAAGGGTCTTCTGGTGTATACACTATTGAAACGCTGTCAGGCTTAGAAGGTGGCACTATCAAATCGAAATATTACAAAATATTATCTAATATATGAAGAAAAAAGTTTGTTTTACAGATGCATATGACTGTTGTGTCATTTGCTCTCTAGTGAAGAGTTGTTTTATTGGCAAGCATACCACTTGTTTTCTTATTTTTAGTTTTTATCACATAAAAAAATTAATGGCTGAATCAATTTTGAACAAAAATTGCATATGTTCGAAACAGTCGATCGTTATGCTTTTCAGTATTTGCAAATACACTAAATTAGATATTCAACTCATGTGTGTGAAGGGGGCAAAATTAAAAACTAACAATAGTTAAACCGGGTTGGTACTAGTGTTTGAAAACTATTATTTTTGTTTAAATTGGTCTGGATGTTATTTTTCCTTCACCGAATTATGGTTTTCAAAATATTAAATTGCTATGAAATTGAATATCGACTACCTTGTACTGATATGCTTATGTTGTTTGAAAATACTTCATTAACAGCATTTTTGAAATCCAAATATATCACTTTACATTTATAAAATGTGCCATCTATACACATGAGCTGGTTAAATGTCATAAATGCTTTTATTGATGATTTTGTTATAGTTGTCAGTGTTACTCTTCCTTTCAAATACTGTCCGTTAAGAGTTAAACCCAGGATGCGGTCTGGTATATATACTGCTATTGTCTCAAAAGTTAAGCTGCTCCTATTGAGAGCCATTAAAGAAACTGTAAATACAATATATTTCTCTGTGAATGAACATTTCAATTGTGTCCCATTGTCTCCAAGTAGTCCTGTTACATTTTCTGATAAGTTTGAAGAAATCTCAACAGATATGGCATTTGCATCTACAAAAGAAAACTAATTGATGATTGATCGCTGTTTGCTAAATTTTCGATGGGAAAATGAGTTTTCAAAACGATAAATTAATATTGAAGAGGTTATATGATATTAGTAGATCGGGATAGGGAGCAACCTGCTTATTACTGAATTATGGCTTGTAAACATTTGATATCAGTGAGCCAGGATTCCATAAAAACACTTGGGTGAATGACGGCATGTTTTCTTATCAGTAGATTTAGTATTTTGACCTTGCTTCAAGTAAATATACTCATCATAGATACCAGAATTGACAATTTTTATTTACACCAGACGTGAGTTTCGTCTACAAAAGACTCATCAGAGACGCTCGATTCAAAAATTTGTGAGCATTATTTTAGAGTCAGTTTGTCTTCTGATTATTTGTGTCACTGACTGAATGTAATAAGTTTTCAACGTCTCATCCTTTTAATATATGAGTTGGTTTTTTTAAACTCGTTATAACTATAACTGAAAATCGGAAAAAAATTATCTCTTAAGCTTTTATCATCTGAAATATTACTGAATTCTTTCCGAATAGTCGGACATTTTTATAGAAAGCACATTGTTTTGTTTTAAAATTTAGCATTGTAATGCGTTATGTTCAGTCATAGATTAAAGCCATTTTTTTACACAAACCAGAATTTGTTTTCCTATAAACCTAATTTAATATGTTTTTCCTCAGACGAGTGTCTGTGATACCGATTCAAATGTCCAAGGAAGTTTGCACATGAAATCTATATGTACATAGATATACAGATACATGAAATCGGTGTTAAATTGCATACACTGCTCATTGCACCAAAATAACGAATTCATTCTTACTTAGCGGTCGTTTACCATTTTTATTTATTTACGGGAATTAAATTGAAAAAAAATGTTATGAAGAACTTCCACAAAACATTTTCAACCTCCGACGTTGCACTGAAAAAAAAATGTTATGAAGAACTTCCACAAAACATTTTCAACACCCGACGTTGCACTGAAAAAGAAATGTTATGAAGAACTTCCAAAAAACATTTTCCACCTCCGACGTTGCAAAGTTGGCATAGTCAAATACTGTCTTAGACTATCTATTTTAGTTTTATTTGTGATAAATTTGAAAATTTTTAGTCACGAAACATTAGCGATTTTTTTTCCAAAATTTTCAATTTTCATAATTGTTATCAAAAATCTTTAATGGTAATGTTGGCATATTTTTGTTTATCTCCTGGTGAATTAGGGTGGGATGTTTTTACACAGATAATTCACCTATCAGATTACAAAATTCTTGCTTCATAAGATGTTATAACGTTCCAGAAATGGAAACCAAGAACAATGTTCTATAGACAACTTTCGGGTTCGATGCATTTCCGTCAAAACAGTTTGGTTTTGGTGAACATCATTCGTGTGCTTAGGGGCATCAACACTTCCGTTCCCATCTTGAGCGAGTGGTTGGAAAACTATGGTGCTATATTTTACGAATAATTCGGAAAATTTAATTGACAACCAGCACTGCTGTCATAAGCGACTTGTGATGAAGGAAGTTTGCTTGTCATGTTTTGGAATTTTTGTCAGATTGTCGGAATCCAGTATGCCTGGTAACACAGTAATAAACCACTAGCATAGCTTCTTTTCCATCAGAAATTAAATGAATAAAAATTGATAATGTTATTTTGTGAGGTGATACTATACACTCATTTGTTTCTTTTTCTATTATTATTATTTCGAAAGGATCTTATTGAAGCTTACATATATTATAAATTATTTCGATGTTTATTTAATACATTACAAGTTCCCGTATTTAACATCAGCTGTAGTCAGTACTTCGTTATTCGCTCATTGCACGTTATGAAACATTGCAACAGTTCCAGGATGTGGCCTACTGAAAGGCAAATTTTCTTCACATATCCAATATAATACTCTGATTGTTAGTGGCACTCTTAATTTTCTTATCTTTATCCCGAACGTCCTCTGTTACTGGACATACTTATCTAATATATTGTTAATTTATACTCGTCCTGAACATGCATGACACACGTGTCAAAGTACGTCGAGCAACCAACAATCAATCATTTAAAACTTTCCGTTTTTAAGTTTACAAATTATAAAGGCTAAGGTTTCAACTCCATTAGGCAAAGTTTACCTTGGTTGGATTTGGCTATTTTTCAGTACCTTTTGGTCATATAGCATACAATTATAACGGGTTGTTTTAATTTTGTTCTTAGATAATGTAATTGTAAACTTTTTTTTATGTGTTTCCTTATTTTACCTTTTTTGTTTGTTGTTGTGTTTTGCGAAGGGGGTACTTTTAGTAGAATATTAGAGTTTATTTTGATTTTTTTCTGATGTTTACTCAATGTTAATGGATTGAGTGAACTACAAGGACATTCTGCATCGTTTGTGCTTAAAACATGTATAACATTCAGAATAATATTAAAAGTCACGAATAATACTACATGTATTATACTTGCGAAGATAACAGTACATGGATTGGATCGCATGTAAATTCACCCGAAAAAAGTGAACTGATTCACCCGAATACACCATACCTCGGCTGGTTAATAAACCTACCGTGATAATTATTTTGAAACAGTAATCTACCATATAATATGCAATAAACGTATGCAACTAAGCAAGTAGAGTGAGACGACATACCAACAGATACAGACTTGCTGTTGTGAAATTGACATATGTAGGAAAATATACTCACATAAGGCCTGGTCAAAACATAAAATAGATAATATTATAATAAATCTATAAACACGCATCATCACTGCGAAAATATGGAAAACAAGGAAGTTATTTAACAGATATCAAAATAATTAGTCATATGTGTTAAATATAAATAACATTGTACTTCATGTTTCAATATGAGTTTTCCAATGAGGTAATACGAGGGCTAACTTTAACATTTTTAAATAATAATTGATACTAACACTGTCTTAGTCCTACGTTTTGGCTGCATGCCCTTTTCAAAGACTGACATCACAAAAAACACCCATAACGCTGTTATGTATATGACATCATGAATAGCCAGAGATTTAATAACAATATTTAAAAATACAATGATGTTAGATTTATAAAATACAATACCACAACAATCAACAGATCTGTTGGAGTATTTACAATATAATTCTCTGTCTTTTTTTTAATAGTATTAAAACATTTGAATGTTCTTCTCTTTACACAATTAATCCCAAGTCCCAACTGAAAGACAAGTTGAGGGTATTGTCCCTGTTTTATCAAAAGAATGACAATCGAAGATCTAGCTATCTTTATTCAGGGAGGTACACATCGTACTATATCAAAAGAACACTAATTCAAGCAGCGTGAACACATTCTCTGAAAATGACTATTACAAGATGCTTGATTTCTTGATTGTCAAAATAGGGACGTGTTTGAAAGATGTTTTTTTTTTAAACAATCGGCCTTCTCATTGAATCAACTGTGCTCCTCTTTTGCCAATTTATTCCTCGATTCATTCAAGAAATCCGAGATTTATTTGATGCGGAGTTGATTAAAGTTAATTTTTAGAATGAAAGAAACCTAGACCCGTCTTTCACGTTCCGCTTAAAAGATTATATCCTCTCACGAATTAATTGAGAACTTGGTGTCCATATTAAACCCATTTAACCCATCAAACTTAATTTAAATGATACAACAGATACAATGAAGACTGCCTCATATCTTACCTTAGATTGATAAATCGATTATGAGTGTCGGTTTTAAACGAAACTTACAACATACAAGATTATTTCAGCTTCCATTGTTAACTTTCAATTTCTATGTAGTAACATTCAAGCAGCGCCTGCATATATAATATGTAAATCACAGTTTATATCCGAAAAGCTAGAGCTGTATTTCTTATCATTATTTCCTTATGTGGTTGATGCTTACAAGAAAACTATCGAACCGAGTGTTTAAGTGAGGAAGTTGAAATCATCCTTTTTCAAATTTTATGGAAATATATTTTACAAAATAACAACAAGGCATGTCAGATAGAGAACATACTCTCAGATTATTATAATTCGATAATATATAAATTACTTTTCTCAGAACTAAGCCTTTTCATACGATTTATATCGTCCAACAAAATAGAAACCCAATTATCTATTTTTTTTACCGATGGCGGTAAGTTCATCTATAAAGCTTTCAGATACATTGTCCAGTTTTGTATCTGTTGATTTAAGTCTATTGTAAAGAGCAAGGAAGTCCTGTTTGCTAGCGTCAGTGTCATTATCAATTGATTAAAGTTTATAGTTCGTTTTGAGCAGTTTTTCCTCTAAATGTTTCGTTTGGTTCCACAGATTATACACGGATTTTAAATCAGAAATTGTCTGAAGCTGCGTTAGCATTTTGTTTTCTGTCTCGATCAGGTTAGTTTTATTTTCTAATACATGGTTCGTTGCCTCAACTTTTACGACAAGGTTTTCCAACAAAGTGTAGTTATTTTGAAGTTCAGTGTATTTATTTGCTGCATTAAAACTGACTAAAGTTGAATTACAGTTTCTTTCCATATTTTTCGTTTTATTTTCTAATTCCAAATAAAGATTTTCTAATGTTCCATTGTTTTTATTCCACACAATATATTTCTGTTTAACCTCTTGTTTTGTTGCTATAAAAAGATCCTGTTGAAGCTGTTCTATTAACCGGTCTTGATGTTGCTGAGCACGTCTTTCGTCTATTAATATGTTAAACAACAAATCATAGTGCCTATCAGACATCGGGGCACTTATTGTCGTTACATCATTTGTCTTTCCTTCCAATAAAAATCCATTTGAATGAATGATGCACAACAGTAAGTTTCATTTTGGATGAATCAACACACAAATCATATATCATCCTTATGATACGTTTATATATGTTATTTTTCTTATCACAGTTGTTGACTTAATACCTAGGTATCCAATCTGGAATGATATTTATATCCCCACTTTAAAAAAGGGGGGTATACTGTTTTACCTCTGTCTGTCCGTCAGTCCGTCCGTCCCATAAATATTTTTCGTCACATTTTTCTCAGAAATTACAATACAAGGATTTCTGAAATTTAGTTTCAAGGTTTATATAAGTCTACTATACCGTGTGATGCGTTTTCAGATTCATCACTCGACAACTTCCTGTTTACCGAACACTTGAATGATTTTACACATGATAGCCAAGCTGAAAATTTTCGTAACATTTTTCTCAAAAACTACATTACAAGGATTTCTGAAATTTGGTTTAGGGTTTATATAAGTCTGTTTTACCGTGTGATGTGTTTTTAGATTCATCACTTGACAACTTCCTGTTTACCGAACACTTGCATTAGTTTACACTACTAAAATTATCCATATGCGGCGGGGGTATCATCAGTGAGCAGTAGCTCGCAGTTTCACTTGTTTATCAAGTTATGCGTTTTAAAATGTTATCTTTTGTGTTTAAAATTTTGTTTTATATATTTACAAAGGACAATTAAGTCTAACCTCATTGTTTTGATTAGCCCATTGGTATCTTTCGCTTCTTTATTCAATGGTTTAATATATACCACAACTTATTTCATTTTTTCTAGCAAGTGTGAGAACACATATAAGTACTTTTATATAGTCTTGGTTTATGGTTCATTTTTGGTACAGTATAAGGATAACGATTAGTTAACAATTGTTTACGAATTATTTTAGATTATTATGAGAATTGAAGAAATTCATATAGATATATTTCATAATTTTCATTCATGTTTTTTTATTTTCTCATTAATAAGAGCTTTATCATAGTCAACAGCACTTTTTAGTCTTGTTTTAATCGAAAAGGTTTAAAAAAAAATTTAACATTACCTTTTTCTACCCATGTGTAAAAAAAATTGGTTAATTATACTCGAATATCAGCGGACAAATAATTCAATTATTACGAGGCTTTTATATATATTAGAAACTTACGACGGAATTACGTGATTCGTCTTGTAACCTTTGAGGAAATTAGTATTTTTATGAAAAGTACACCTATTAAAAATATTTTTTATAAGAACACTTACTCAATGAGTCAGATTATGAAAATACATAGTAAATGGTAAACTACGGAAGCGTATTAGGGACATAGAAAAAATAAAAGTAGTAGTGAACTTTTTTTTCAAAGTCGAAATTTTGACATTTCAAATCTTAAAATTTCGACTTTAACTCGAAATTTTAACTTTTCTTATCTTGAAATTTTGACTTTCTAAAATCTTGAAATTTCGACTTTTCAAAGAGTCGAAATTTTGACTTTTTTAGAATTCGAAATTTTTTCTTTATAAAAAGTCGAAATTTCGACTTAAACTCAAAATTTCGACCTTTTTTAAAACTGGAAATTTCGTTTTTTTTCTAAACTCGAAATTTCGACTTCTTTTTAACTCAAAATTTCGACTTGTTTTAAACTCAAAATTTCGACTTGTTTTAAACTCAAAATTTCGAATTTTCCTAAGTATTTATACGTTTGCGATTACCACATTCACAGTCATTTATATCAGCAAGCGGAGAGCCATATACATCATCAACTTAATAAGCACATTTTAATAAACTAAACCATTTTAAAGAGGTTATTTTAGATAGAAAATCTTGTTCTTGCCGAAGAATAAATAACATATGTTTCACGTTCAAATACATATTTCAAGTCTGGACTTCAGATATGTGTATCAAGACAACCCCGTTATTCCGATACACCCATGTTACGACTAATTTTTATTCAACAGTCTGATATATAAAGACAAGGGTTAATAGTTGTGTCATAAGAATGTCAACTTGTAGAGTTTAATCAATATTCCAGAAAAAAGAACCATTTATGTATTTCAAAATTCCAAAACTAGAAAACCGAGCTGCTCATTTGTCGTTCTGAATATGTATGGCATTTTTGGCTACTTGATTTACCATTGTTTAAACAAGGCAAAGTCAGTGACTTGCTATTGGGAAACCAAACAGTGCTTTGAAACTGCGATGCTATATGTTCTCAGATATGACGATTCTATGACAGTGTCGTGGGAACTAAAACATGGAACAAAACCTATTTCAAAATATAAATTGCCAAAATATGTTGATGACGCTTTAATAATTTGCGTCCATGTCTACTCCTTCTAAAATTGTAATAACTGTGTTTGAAAACTAACATCAAAGTTTTAAAAGAGGTCAAAGTCGAAATTTCGATTGTAAAAAAAAATCGAAATTTTGAGTTTAAAATAAGTTGGAATTTCGAGTTTAAAATAAGTCAAAATTTCGAGTTTTAAAAAAGTCGAAATTTTGAGTTTACAAAAAGTCGAAATTTTGAATTTAAAAAAAGGTGAAATTTCGAGTTTAAAATAAGTCAAAATTTCGAGTTTTAAAAAAGTCGAAATTTTGAGTTAACAAAAAGTCGAAATTTTGAATTTAAAATAAGTTGAAATTTCGAGTTTAAAATAAGTCGAAATTTTGAGTTTTATAAAAGTCGAAATTTTGAGTTTAAAAAAGTCGAAATTTCGAGTTTAAAGTAAAAATATCAACTTTTCATAAGTCAAAATTTCGAGTTTCAAAAAAGTCAATATTTCGACTTTTCAAAAAGTCGAAATTTCAAGATTTTTGAAAGTCAAAATTTCAAGTTTATGTCAAAATTTCGGGATTTGAAAAGTCAAAAATTCAAGTTAAAGTCAAAATTTCGAGATTGGAAAAGTCAAAATTTCGACTTTGAAAAAAAAGTTCACTGCCAATTTTATTTTTTCTATGTCCCTAATACGCTTCCGTAGTAAACAAATGCGAAATAGTGGAAAAAAATACTTATATTCGATTGCTAGAATTTTTTTTTTTTTATATTACATAAATTCATTATTTTCATTCATGTTTTTTATTTTCTCATTAATAAGAGCTTTATCATAGTCAACAGCACTTTTTAGTCTTGTTTTAATCGAAAAAGTTTGAATATATTTCCTACTTCCTCTGCATACATTTATTTTAATTTTTCGTTTTATCCGGATGAAATTCAATAAAAAAATACTCATAAAAATGTAATTGTTTTCGGAATGGATCAAATCAGATCAGGAAATAGGAAACTGGCCTTGCAGACAAACACATTGCACTATTACATGTTGACATATTATTGGGAACATGAACAAAATGGATGGTTATCTTTTATATACATTTATTCTGATTAAATGTAAGTTGAAAGTTGAAAAATATTAAGGAAGGTACAAAACAAGCTGTTGTTTTATCCCAGGGGTTAATCTAGAAAAATCGGTAATACTACAGAACATAACTGCATCACAAAAAACAATTTGGTCATAATTTTATTTGGTTTAACATTAACTAATTATTTGGTGATCGGTTTTGTTATTGATTACACTTGTTTATCTGTGTGTAATTACTAGTAGTTCATGGTCACGATGTTCCAACCTTGCAATTTAGAAAGCATTTACAATTTGTTCTTGAACGTCAACTTTGCTATTTCTAAAGGGTTTTTTTAAAGAATGAGATTAAAACGATTTTTGAATATAAATAGTAGCAACCTTTATTTGGGATCGTTTTTACTGCATCAGATGGCCTTTTATGATAGTCAATGTAACTTCGGTTATGTACGATGCCAAAATCCGAAGAAACACTATGAACTTTTTATACCAAAAAAAGGACCTTAAATATACGAAAACCTCTTGAACTTACATATCATAAGCAGAGTATAGACCAAGTGAAAATAACAATACCGCATTTTTACTGCATTCGACAGCGTTTACATTGATCAGATAATTTCCTACTTTCTCTGTCGATTTGTTTATTTATTGTTTAATCTGAACTGGTACAACTCAGTTTACGCCATTTTTGCTGCACAAAAGTTGAAAACGACCTCTAAGCACGGTTTATTATATCTAACCAATCATCTCGCGGCATCTTACATACATCGTGTGTATATGATCTTAAGTATAATCCCTCGCGAACACATACAACAAGGAACATTTGTTAAAACTAAAGCATCTGACTCGGAGTCAGAATTCATAACGTGTACTTTATTTAAGCTTTCATTTAACACGTGTTATAATGTTTCCTATTTTTTTCACAACTAATACGATATTTTCTTCAAACAGATATTAGCCAAATCCATGGAAATGTGTGCATAAGCTGGAGTTTATACAAGGATCAGCTTAGAATAGTGTGCAAAACAGATGATTTACACTTACCTATCGTATTTTTTAATCCGTCTGGTGAATCGGTAGCATACTGCTCGGCCCCAAACACAACGACACAGTGCCACGCAAGTCTGCACACGAACAACATAACGCAAGACATAATATCTGGTGAAACAGTATATGTCGTTAATCGAGCCCTAAATAACCTTCCATTAAATGATACATGGGGCTGCTACCATGGATTTAAACTTGATAAAGTCAGTGTGGAGGTTACAGTGCCGGAAAGTATAGGTATAAGTTTACTTATTATAAGTGAATATATATATTTGTTTATGACGTTAATTAAAGTTTGAATAAATAGTTTATATATTTCACAAGCTAAGGTAATATTTTGCGTCAAGTAAGTCTAGAACTGGAATTTAATTCAATGATTCTTTTTAATGGAGAATTAAAATTTGAATCTATTCATTTTGTAATTTTGGTTTCAAGATTTTTCTTTTACATTGGTTCTACTATTGGCTCCTTTTCACAGAGCAATAGCACAAATAATGATCTAAAGTTATTTTAAAATACCAATGCGCACAACACACACCAAAATAGTATCAACAGAGGAAAGGTGCTTCGTATTTTTTCTATTCTACGCTAATTGTTAAACCTCTATTCATGTCTGAGAAAATATGATAACTGCCGAGACATTTATTATCAAAACGTTTTTCATAACAATAAGCATTACTCAAATAAAACAATCCACAACTAATATATTGAACGAATTTAATATATTCACATCTTTTTTTAGGTTTAAAAGTACAACTAAAAGTAACTGTCAGTGGACCTAAGTATGTTCAAAACCAACAAAAGATACTATTGTTTGGTACCTCGAATACAGACTCTAAAGATTCCTCAGCTTATTTTCATATTAACAATCAGTTTCGTACAAAAATATATAAAAACGCGAGTGGCTGCTTCTCAAGCATAGATTCGTCAATGTGCCAGAGTGATGTGTGTCAGTGTCTGTCAGATGGCAGAAGTTTTATTTTACAATATGATGCAGAGATAGCTAGAGGAGTTCTACAATTCAAATGTTCTATGGATTTCAAGATATTTGGTACCATATCAGATTGCCTTTTTGTGACTGTAGTTGGTGCGTATGAATGTTGAATATGTAAAGGAGTTGCAGTATAAGGGAAATATATATTAGAGACCACCGAACAGGAATTAATAGGACACTTCACGGCTTTCAACAATGAGCAAAGCTCATACATATGTTTTGGTATAATTCATGTCAAAAACTGAATCATTTGAAAAAGTAATATTCAAAGTCACAGAAAAACTGACACATCATTGCAAGAAATAAAAAAAGTACTAGAAGACTTACTACCGTCTTCAAAACTACAGATTTAACTCATCGAACCCCGTCAAAATCCGACAGTGCTTTCATGTGCTGTGGACTAGTTAACAGAATCTGAAACCTATTCATAAACAGACACAGTGTCGTAACATTACAACATAAGAACACACTGTAAGATTATGTTCGATGAAGGGATCAGAACGGCAATATGCACACAAAAACCCTAACTTAAAGAGATTATCGTTCCAAGAGTACGCACAGTTCCTTAAATTTAGACCAAAGACAATTCCAAAAGAGAAGCGAAATATATCGTAAGGACATTCTAACTCATAAGTCGAAAATGAACTGACAACGTAATGGCAAAACGAAAAAAGCTAAAACACAACATAGGAAACTAACGATTGAGTAACACGAACCCCAAAATAAACATTGGTGATCGCGAATGCTTCAGAATGCTGTGCACAATATTAGTATTTTCACATGTGTATTCGAATCAATGTGTATTATATAAAGTGCAAAACTGTAAGGAAAATATCTTTGACTGTATCAATTGCTACAAATCAAATAATTTCCATTTGCAGATATAAGTGGTCCTTTTATTACAACTGATAAAGACTTTCCATTACATGCCGGTAGTGTGGTTGAATTGACATGTAAAGCTATTTCCAGAGGTCATATTCTCGAATTGTATATGAATTGTCTTGACACAGATGTTCAAACTGACAGGAGTAATAATAATACATACGTTGCTAAACTTTCAAAAAGAGTAAAGTCTTTAGATAACGGAACACTCTGTACATGTAAACTATCAAGTGTCATTACCAGCGTAACGTCAATCAAACTACATATAATAAGTAGGTATACAATTGATAATGTTTGAATAAGCAGTCAGGCTTTATATTTATCTTTTATATATGTATGCATATAAGAATATATGAAGGGATATTTAGACATCTTCGATTACATGATTGTTTCGTCCACTTTGCGACCTTGTTCAAATTTTCCACTGTTTCCCCTTTATCTTTAGAAGATGTATTTATTATTTGGTTATTCTTATTTTTATATGTCTATCCTACCAATTGTTTTTTAAATGCTTAAATATTAGTCCGCGTTTTGCACGAATTATAACTGATATGTATTCGAAACTAGTTTAAAAGTACCTGTTCATATTTAAATTTGATACGAAAGTCTCTTTCCATCTCTTTCATCGTGTACACTGCAATGTAACAATGACCTAATCTGACCTAATTATTAACCTTACATTACATTCACAAAATATAGAAAGATACCAACTGGAAAATCCAATTAGATATATCTAGAAAAACCAGTTTTGATGTGAAACGTTTATTTTGATCCAAACAGCTCTTTAAAGCAAAACATAAATTGTTTAGTAATTTTTAGTCTTTTTGTCAGTGTTAAGATTTATTAACTACGATCAAATCAGGACTGTTCAGGCAATTCGATTGCAATCAATTAAGATCTGTTTAGTATGTATTCAAAACTTTTCCGCAGATGTTGTACCTGTACACATCCACATCATACTAAATTGTCTGAAAAGCTACTAAATAATACTGAATTGACTGCAAGCATTTTTGTCTTAACACTGCTGACTTCTCCGCAATGGATACGTCTGAGTGTTGACCGAAATACTGAACATGACTGATTAAGTCATTGGTCACACTTTTCAAGTGATGTTATAATCAAAATTACTTAAATTAAATTAGTAGTGATATCGTCATTGATAGTAAGAATGAGAATGACGATTTGACGAATCTTGGATTTTCGTAATACCTGGTCATCATAGTACTCTCAGTTTCAAATTTACAAATATTCATTAGATCTGAAAACTCTCTGCAATATGAGGATTATTGAAAGTGTATGTTCATTATGTAATACCACTAAAAACTATATTTCAGGAGCTCCAACTCTCGAAACAATTGATATGATTTTCTGCAACAACACTGACTCAGTCATATTATCGTGCCGTGTCAGTGGTGGGATGTCAGAATTTGGATTTTCCCCTTGGGAGCACCGATTTCATGGTACATTTATACGATCTCTTACAGGAAATATTACAGGAAACGTTTCTTTTTTATCAATCGATTCTTGTAACTATCAGGACAATGGTAAATACATATGTAAAGCATGGAATCAAGACTCTCAACAGATAGCCCGTCTAAACAGTTCTACTAGTGTAATCGTAAAAGGTAGGAGTTTTCTAAGTTCTCAGCCGTTTAATTGAATGTTCTTTCATGTAAATGCGTACCATTTACTTCATATCAAGATAGAATTTCAAGTCCAGAATTCAAAACACAAAAATTCAGATTTATGGTTTTGCTTAAGTCGGCATTCTTATGGGGTCTATATTGTAATTAGATCCCTGAATATAGTTAACATTGACACTAATATCGATTTTGTCATTAGCAAATTAAAACATAACTAAATTGTATCTTCTTTTGAGGCGGGATGTATAGAGACACAGAAACGTTAATTTTTATCTCTGTAGAAGTCGCTCCTCACTATCCTACTACCTGTCGATACATTTATTTTTGGCATTGCACAAGTCATGTCTTCTCTGACTGTTTATGACGTTAAAATACTAAATCCCTGGGATGTGTTTTAGTTGATTTTAGTCTCTGATGCATGATTTTTTTTTTTATTCATTAATTGTTTTGGCTTTTAATTAGCTGTCAGTTACTGCGAGTACTTTCAAATCGTATTTTCTTGTTAATTCGACCTATTGATACTTTTTATAATGTTTCTTTGTTATTTTATATTTATATGGGTCTTGTCTATATAACAGCTTTGATTATTTGGAATATGTTCTAAGTTTCACTTCTTCTTACTACATTTGTACTGTGCATTAGCATTCAGATATTGCAGATCAAATTTATTCGTTTATAGGGTATTAATGTACGTTTTTTGTCTATGTTGTGATGTTATGCTATATTGTTTCAGAAAAGGTAGAAGGTTTGGATCCATTAAAACGTTTGATCCCGCTGCAAATGTTTTGCACCTGTCTTAAGTTAGGAATCTGATGTACAGTAGTTGTCGTTTGTTTATGTTATTTATACGTGTTTCTCGTTTCTCGTTTTTTTTTATTTTATATGGATTAGACCGTTGGTTTTCCCGTTTGAATGGTTTTACACGTCTAGTAATTTTGGAGGCCTTGATAGCTTGTTGTTCGGTGTGAGCCAAGGCTCCGTGTTGAAGGCCGTACATTGACCTATAATGGTTTACTTTTTTTTAATTGCTATTTGGATGAAGAGTTGTCTCATTGGCACTCACACCACACCTTCCTATACTATGCATGTAACATTCCGATCAGACTCCCAATTCCATACAAACACTTAACATAGGATCTGATCAAATCAATTTAAATAAAAAGAATCTTTGCATAATTTTACTTTTCTCCTAGGTCCACCAGTTCTAGTTGACAAAAGTGTTACAATGGATACAACTGTTACATTATCTGCAAAGTTCCTATCAATGCAAAAACCGCACAAACCGACGTGGTATTGTAAAAATAGGCTGCTGCCAAACTCAACACAATTTTACCCGACCATGTCGAAGGATATCATAGTTATACGAATGTATGGGGAAAGTGTACCCTACACCGGTTACATCGCAAGCTTGACAGTGGTAAACGAAGACATCGGAAGGTTCAAGTTCCTGCTATTACTTAGAAATGATTACGGAACAGCAGAAACCACATTTGAATTAAACCATCCTGACAATGGTATTATATATAAGATACTGCTTTTATTGTAAAATGCTTACTTGCAAACAAATTATAATGAATAATCAACCTTATTTTTCGTATATTTTCAGAATTTAATATTCAAAGTAACAAATAGTACTTCATTAAACGCATACATATCAAATGATTTTTATAGATATACACTAGTTATATATCTATTCATGTGTCAATTAATAGTACTTTTTGTCTGTAATTTTTCTAGAATAAGCATGTTATTATGCTGGAAACCATAACAGTTGCAAAAGAGAGACGACCTATACAGAAGGGACATTTAAAACGCATCAGTTGAAAATAATTAAAAACAACGTGACACAAATGAAGAAGACCAAACGACAAACAACAAACAACAGCATACCAAAAACAACATATACAGAGTTTTTTTTTTTTTATTTAAGCAAGCATGTCTCATAGATATTCTTATAAGTTCCTGGTCTTTGCATCTTCTTTGATTAACAGTCCCTATAGAATGACTGATAATATGCGCAGACATTCACCAAATATTTCAAATATTTACCACGGTTATTGTGTATCATAATATAAGTGTGAATATTTTCTTCGGAAAATAACTGATCAAATACAAATGCAACATCAATCTTTTTTTAGGTTCTAATGTTTTTAACATTAGACTGTTTAGCTTGGTATTACTTGCTGTTTTCCTGTTTTTGATCTCTGTTATTCTATCAACTGTCTTGGTCTATCGACAAAGAAGAGGTAAGTTAAAGAAAAGTAACGAAATAGCATACAAGGGATATATTATCATATTTTTTTCTTTGATCAGGCAGTGCTAGTGGCTTCTGCTGCCTTTATTGAGTGTAATCTTCTGAGGTATTCCAAGCCCGTCTCAGCATTTCATTACCTCTTCAGATATGTATCTCTAACTTATTAAAAACAATAATGGTGTCTTTTGTAGCTGTATCAAAAAGAAAAATTCACAAAAATACTGAACTCCGAGGCAAATTCAAAACGGAGAGTCCCTAAACAAATGGCACAATCAAAAGCTCACACACATTAAATGAATAAATAACAACTGTCATTTTCCAGACTTGGTACAGGCATCATTTTCTTAAGTAGACAAGAATACAAAACATTATATAATAGACCAATAACACAAAGACGGGATGTACAAGTACAGAGCCACGTCAAATGAATATCACTAAAAATTGACTAAATAGTAAACATGGTAACCTTAATATTTACAAAAACAAATAAAAGAATACAATAACACCTTAATAGAATTGATAAACAACGTCATTACTTAGAATCTATACTTCCGGACCATCGTGTATTATTTATGAAGTTGAGACGGAGTATTTATCAACAATGTCTTGGTACCTTCCGATTAACCTTTCTAGAAAAAAGAACGAGGCGTTCTTTGACATATCCCTGGTTCATCAACTTCCTGCTCAGATACTGGTCACGGTTTACAAAGTGTGAGTATGTGCTGCAAGCTCTTGAATATCGAATAAGTTGGTAAATGTTTATCCCATATGCAGGTGAAGTTGTGTATTGCTACTAAGGTGGAGAAATTGATCATTTCAAAATTAAAATTGTCTCGTTTGTCATAATATATTCTGGTACTGAGATGATCGACCATGTATATCAAATTCGAGATATAAGTCTAAAATGAGGCAGAGGAAGCCGTGTCTTCTCTTTCTTTTTTCGCAAGGTTAATGAACCATTGGTTGCGTTTGGGCTGTTTTTTGCTCTTTGGACGGTGTGTTGTCTTTTTGAAACATTGTCAGTTTTCATCCGTGCATCCGAAGTGGGTTTTTTTTCATTATTTCTCTTGATCAAGAACGTTCAAACCTAAACAATTGAAAGTCAGAGATGGGTAAATGCACTTCAACAGTAGAATGATCTATATTTCGGTGGCATTATTATTTTCTCACCCCTTAGATCAGTAAACATGCGAGTACATTTCATAACAGTGTGTTTAATCTGTTTAGTCCATATTAAAGGAAAACTAGACGCTTCATATTCTCATAGTGATTTATTTATTTATTTACAAGAGTGCAGACGACCGAACAACACTATGTTAACATACGTATGCAAAAAGATAGAAACGAGAAGAGACCGACACACTGAAGGAACATTCAAACTTATTAGTGACAACGCCATGGCTTGAAAAAAAAACAGCAATAGGAAACAATAGTACACAAAACACAACATAGAAAACTAAATACTGAGCATTATAAAACCCTTAAAAAAATTTATATGTTTATAGGTGATTGACGCTTAATTAATAAATGAAGCTTGCATTTAGATTATATGTGTTTGATCAACTGTTGAAAAAGTGAATATGATTATGACCTGAGCAAAAACAGAAACAACGACAATATTCCCGATCATACTATGCATAACTCTATGCGGTATGGACTTTGCTCATTGTTGAAGGCCGTACGCTGACCTATAGTTGTTAATGTCTGTGTAATTTTGGTCTTTTGTGGATAGTTGTCTCATTGGCAATCATACCACATCTTCTTTTTAATATAACTCTACCTTTAGGTCTTGTCTTCTTTTTAAATGAAAAGTCTGCCAGTTGTGTTGTGTTTTAATTCATCTTTACAATGGATAGTATCTAACATTTATTTATAGATTCTAAAAGAAAATCTGAATCAAGAGCAATGTGAGTATCTCGATGAACTATATATAAGAAGATGTGGTATGGGTGCCAATGAGACAACTCTTATGGTAGTTTACAAACACAAGTGTCTCCTAATCCCGTTAGTAACGTGCTTAAAAAGTTTGTTATTTTGACGTATATGTACAATCTTACGATGGATATATGGGTATCGTAAACGTTATCCGTGATTTAAAATATGTAAAATGGGCATTTATTTCATAACATCAGATATCTATATGAGCAAAATTCAATCAAAACGGACGGTATATTTCAAACCAATATCTCTAATATTAAACAAATAAGAACCGATATAAGTATTGATTGTTTTATGAGATGAAACGATTGAAAAGAAGAAATACACGAAATATGTGCATGAAGATTCGGGCATGTGTTGTTGTTTATCAACTATTAGTCCCAGCTACATATACCAGCTCGGAAGCCATTATTGAATAAAAATACGGATTTTGTTTTATTAAAGTTTTCTGTTATGAAATTTGAGAACCAATTTAGATTAAGGAATGCATCTCCCTCTTGCATAGCTCTAAGTTCCTTGACCAGGTTGTCTTCATCTTTGGTCCATTTCTTGACACGATAGTATAAGGTTTTGAACCTTCAAATATTTGGCTCGGTCATCATTACAGCGGATTCCATTGAGTGTGTAGCCGAAGATAATATCTTTGGTTAGCTTGCTTGTTAGCTGAACTGTGAAGTCATTATTAGGTGAGGTATACAACCCTCCTTTCAAAGTAGTATAGTCCAACAGGCAGATAGATCGGTTTTCTGTAGGACTAGTCTATTTATAAAGTAGGGTAGGTTACCTAACCTATCAATGACTTCACGGTTCAGCAAACAAGCAAGCTAACCAAAGATATTATCTTTGGCTACACACTCAATGGAATCCGCTGTAATACGTACATCATATTTGTGTGTATACTTAATATACATTATAATATTATGCTACAAAGGGAATACTACAAAACTATATGTTAACCAAATAAACAGAAACATGTACGCTACAAAAAGGTGTACACATAAATGTCCAGAGACGTGCACTTTCAGCAAACGAACATCAATCCTTACTTAAAAAAAGGATTATAGCAATTTACTGTTCTGAAATGCTGGTGTTGCTTATGATCCTAAAACAAGGTGAACCTTTTAATGAAACGTTAAAAAATCTTATGAAACGTTTCGTATTGACTTTGACATGTAGCAATTATATCAAGGAATATGAAAATTAGGAGATGTGGTATGATTACCAATGAGATAACTATCCGCCATAGTTCAAATGAAGTGGATGTAAGAAGATGGTTGTTGAGAATACATGTTTATATTCCCACAAACAAAAGTGACATTAAGTGGGTTTTGGTTGTTCTGTTTAGGTCCCTTTATTTTCTCTCCCAAAAAAAAGTAAAATCACAAAAATACTGAACTTAGAGGAAAATCAATTCGGAAAGTCCATAATCACATGGCAAAATCAAAAAACAAAACGTATCAAAAACGAATGGACAAGAACTGTCATATTCCTGACTTGGTACAGGCATTAATTATTAATTTGGCTTCCTAAATTTTGGTCTTAATGTTAACTGATGAAGATTCAATTTGTCTCAAATCAAAATATGGGTTGCACGGAAAGAAAACATATCATACATTTTCTTCAACAGTATTTAGATTCTAAAATTCTAAATTTTAATTGTCTATCTTTCTCATAAATAAAATATATAAATTACAGATATTTTGCTGCGGCAGGACAGATAAACAATGTTAATATCTATGACGTGACTACTTCTCCCTATGAAGAAATTAATGATGGCGACTTAGTACCTGAGCATTCAAATGACTTAATAAATCCAAGTGCTATGAATAGCACAGATAATTGCGAAGAAGAAGGTGTCAGGCAATATCTTGAATTAGAATAATTTCATTATTGTTTCATTTTTGTATGCCAATTGAATTTCGGACCATCTGAAATTCCACGTTAAACTTTGGTGCTTTTTCGGATTGATATGTTCAAATTTGGTCCAATTGCCAGGATTGTTTTGATGTGAATTATTTAAAGTCATGTAGTTCATTTAAATTTCTAGTATTGAAAGAGAATATACAGTCGAACATGTTGACAGGATCGCTATAGTTTTTATAATGGCAGTGTCCAGACCAAGGTGGAACATGGCATACGCAACTATTATCAGCACCCGCAGTGCGCATGCGCTAAATTTGATCGCAATCGATATCGATAAATTTACTATAGATTATTAAAGGAAATATTGAATTTTGGTTAGGTGACAGTAAACAAAAATAAATATCTTTTTCATTGGCATCACATTAGAAAATACATTTTCTTAGCTTTCTAATGGCATATTTTATAATTGAATCGGGATAGCAGAAGTTACGGCCATTTTCATTTTTAAAAAAGAGGTTCATTCCCTATTACTTCATACAATTCAAAATCAAAAACGTTTGCAAAGGAGTTTTCATATATGATTACATCTTTCACTATTTTTAGAAATAAATTCATTGGCATAAATATATATTCTTTGCTTTATAATCTTTCCAATGAAATATATTTGATATTTTAGAAAATTTAATGAATCGGGGCCTTTTTAATCCAAAACTGGAGTTATTGTCATTGTTTGAAGATTGCGAGAAAAATTCTAAGTCCATGGAAGTATTATATTGATATAGTACTTCCATGGTCCTACCAAGTAAATCGCTCGATCACAAGTAACAAAACAAAGTTTAATCTATTTGCACATAAAATATTTATACATTTAATACAATGTTTTATATCATGAATTTAAAAATTCAGTAAATAAAGTAAAAGAAGTGTAACTTTTAATTTAAAAGATTTTTTTTGTCCAGCCGTCAGTTTTCTTTATTCTTGATAATATAAAATCTTTCACTACTACATTAACTCAGACTTTTGGATGTTTTTCGTGAAGCGTATTAAAAAAAATTGAAATCCCATCTAAAATGATTTTTTTTTTTGGCAATTTTCTTACATATATCTTTTAAAAGTTTTTTTAAATAATTAAGCGGCCGTAACTAAACAATATTGATACTTAAACATGCTCATCTGATTTACATAGAAGTAATAGATTCATATTTTATATATATTATTTTCATGTTCTAAAAAGACCAATTAGTTTTGATGAAACAGGAAAAGTGTCATTATCTTAAATTTTTCAGATGCAGTAACACTTTCAGAAGATCTTTTGTAGTAGATGGATTTGGAATGAAATCTTAAACGTCAAATTTTCTTTCATCAATTTTATACCTTTTCACTGCTTTTAATTGGCAATATGAATCGCTGTACTATCTTACATGTACATGTGATGTATACTAGTCTAGTGCTTGTTAGGTGTACATTCTCCTTAAGTTTTCTCATTTTAACTGTTACTGAGAAAAATAAATAGCATAGAACAAAAAAAAATAATTTTAATTTGTCTCTCCCCTTTCAGAAGTTTCTATCGGGAAATATATTTAATTTTATACTTGAACATTTATGTAAAATTTGTATTAAAAGGGAAACTATTTTAATTATTGTTCTAGGATCTGTTAAGGTAAAGTTTACGGAGAGCTGTCTCAGTGGAACTCATGCCAACTAATCCCCGGAAATCATCTTGCATTTATATTGTACATGTATTTGCAGAATTTTTTATTTTTTTATTTATCGAATGAATGAGATAGTTGGAATCGTTAAAATTTAGTATTATACATGCAAACAGATGCCTGCGACCCCTGTTGTTTCGATTAGCATGTTTTCTAAAGATATCCGTGTGAAGTTCACAAATTTCATCATTCATTTGATCACCTGTTGTGAATTTCAGATAACAGTGTCAAGTTCAGTGAAATCCGTGGTTTAACCTTTCCTATACATATCAGTAATATTATTTTCTGGTAGGATATTCCCCTCCCCCCCCCCCCCTTTTTATATATTATACTCGGAACATTATTGTAAACACTTTTTCTGTGGGACTTTCTTTACGGTTTTAGGAAAATTTGAGAATATCAGTATATAAATTCATTAGTATATGTGCTTCGATTGGCTTATATCTATATAAAAAAAGTAATCTAAGACTATATCATTATTGTAAGTGAGAGACCTTTCCATCCATCAACGAACATGTGAAGCGTGTATAAATATTGTTGAAACTGAGAAATATGTATTGATATAGTGTCCATTCTAAGATCACCTGCAAACTGATCTTTTATAGAAAAACTTTGTCACTTCGGAACATCCAAACTTTAAAAAAACAATCCAATTTGAAAAATTGTCTATTAAATTGTTTTATAGGTAGCCAGTGAATGTGATAGAAGTGCCAAAATCTGCAATCTTATTTTACATAGAAGACGCTGCTTTTCAAATCCTTTATCGTTAAACAGTTTGTCTTAACTGAAGATCTAGACATTTTTAAAGAAATTTGAAAATTTAGCTGTACATTTATACTTATTCATTATTAATACGACATTTGTCTTTTTTCACATAGTAAAACTAAAGCTATTTAAAGGACAATACGTTGATGTACTGTAGCGTGTTTTCCATTGTGATATATAAACAAACTGCATCGTCGCGGGCAAAAGTACTATTAAAATGCATCGTCGCGGGCAAACGTACTATTTAAGCATTTGAAAGTGTTGAAGGCCAATTTTTCTCTCAGAAATCATGGCTGAAAAGTTAGAGCAAATATTGATAAAACAAACAATTCTGGGAGGTAACTGAAAATAAGAGTAAAATCAGAGATTGAATTTATTCTTTTAATAAAGACTGAATTTATTCTTTTAATAAAAAAGCAAAATGTTGCAATGACTGAGTTTGTGTTTGTGTATGTATATTCAAATTCTACGCTGTCTCGGGCATATTCGGGTTTACGTCGAAAGATATATATATATATATGTTTGGTAATCATGATCTCATATTTGTCCTTTTTCGACTTTTTATTTTGTATGCATGGTTTGATATTCGGTAAAATCGATTTGTATATCTTTCGGGAAATAAATTCAGCCGGTTTATAATCTTTATACAGTACAACTCGTATTCATGCCGCGGAACCTAGCATGCTACAGTGTCATATATTTATAATATTGTTTACTTAGGGTAGTCAAATTATTTACGAGTGTCAACATTGTCTTTACAAACTCAGCATGTTGTCTTGATAAGATATCACACACAGAAAAGACTGATCAGACAGATAAGAAATCAAAATCATGCGCGATAACTCGTACTGGCTTACACTGAGGACAATAGTTGGCCATGAAATGTATGTTAACCGATACCTCCATAAATTTGTGGTTCCTAAATCTGATACATGCGGAGAATAAAAATCTGAAAGACTTTATAGACAATAATGCTTATCTACTATCTAGGAGGTGAAATCATTACATTATAAATGGAAACAATTCCTGCCAAAATATGCTGCCTTCTATGTCTTTTAGCCTCTTGGTTATAATTGTTGTTGGATTGCTGTTTCATTAGTCAATACCCAACTTGAACTTATTTTATTCATTATTAAGCTTACATTTGTATGCTATATATATAATGGTAATTCAATTCAGAAGATTCATGATCTTGTTTTACTCAGTTTAAAGAAAGTGCATTCTTCATAGTTTTATTCATGAAACAACCGACGGGTCAGATCCTATCACTGGAACATTGTTGCATTCATTTCTGAAAAAGAAAAAAAAAGACAATAAGATGAAACTAAAACCAGCAAAGTTGTGACCACATATTTTTTTTCATACTGCAATACAAAACTACATATTGTAAAATTGAGAATGGAAATGGGGAATATGTCAAAGAGACAACAACTCGACTAAATAGCAGAAAACAGCCGAAGTCCACAAATTGATCTTCAACGCAGCTAGAAAATCTCGCACCGTGAGGTGGTCCTCAACTGGTCCCTAAAAAAATGGTGTACAAGTTCAATGAAAATGGACGTCACATTTAACTCCAAAACATATTTAAATGAAATTATATTAAAAAACATAAAAGACTAACAAAGATTAGAGGCTCCTGACTTGGGACATGCGCTACAATGCGGTGGAGTTAAACATGTTTTTAAGATCTCATCCCTCCCACTGTACCTCTATATAACAATTAAAAAAAAATTTGCTGGCTATTCTTTATAATCGATTCACCATCTGGCCAACAATGTTCATCATGTTACTCGTGGTTGATCTTTTATGATATATGAGTCACTTTGGTGTCTTTTCGCAGTCTATATGTTTCAACTATTCCAATTCAAAGACAATCAAAACGAATGATGGGGGCCATGGTTAAGAACACTTATTTAAGGCGTCAAAGAATAAACAAGTGTGTTACACTGTTCAAAAATAATTTATTTGTACTCTTTGTTGAAATGTTAGTACTCTGTTTTACTATTTATTAAATAAAGTGAATTAGGCCAAACAAGAAATAAGATTTTTTTCAATGTTGCCTACCTATCCATATAAAAAGCAGGCTTTCCGAATGAAATGTATTCCAGAAATTGTTTCAATATTCTTTATTAAATATGTTTACCCTACTCATTTTCTTGCTTAAACATGCAAGTTATTTTGTTAGCCACAGAAAAAATCCCTACCTACACATCTTACAAGACACGGGTATGCAGCATCAAACAATGAATTATGTTTAAGTGTTGCCATAGTTAAATATAAATCTCACGTTGTCTTAGCTGATAACATGACGTTATTCTGGTACACATGTCTTCAATACAGCAGGCGAAGCAGAAATCAGCATCAGCAATACGTTTTCCTATATTTGGACCGGCATGATTTATGAACTCTAAACAGATCTGTAAATAAAAGAGAAAATAAAAACAAGCAAAGAAAGAAAGAAATCTACAAAAGAGCTTGGTGTAAAGATTTGAGACAGCAATATTAGTTTTTATTATATGGTTATTGCACGTTTGCTGCCTGGTGAACATAGTCCCGGTTAAGTGAACCGTCTTATGGTGGGTTTTTTTTAATATGTGGCTACTTTGACGTTTTTCTAGTGATTATTTGATTTTCTGATAATCTAGGACTATTTTCTTTAAACAAATAAAGTGATTATGTGAATATAATGGCAAACATGCGATTACTGGACACCCCCATGAGAAGCCTCATTTCTTTCTTCTACAGGGGATAATATTTAACAATGTCTATGTTATAAGATCTAATAACTTCTTTTTTTATTGTATTGTAAAGTTTGCAAAACATGTGTTAGTCACTGATGACGTTGATAATTTGAAGCTGTATTTACACTGGGATATTATACTTTTATTTTCTGTGCCTTATGAAGATATGTAGGGGGGCAAATCTGCACATCTCCCTAAATCAGGTGAAGTAAATGTTCCACTGCCTATACTTTTTTGCCTTCTGAACACAAGAAAGTCCAGGCGTTCAGAGGGGAATATGAAGTTTTGTTTAACGTCACGTGGAATGATTTCAACCAATGAAAATGTTGTTAAAACTGCATATGAATACTCACCTGCTTCCTCTGACATCCTAGTGTGTAAAGTACTGCTCCTTTGTGTAGAAATACATTAACATAACACACCTGTTGATATATATAATTATTTCTATAATATCGCCCAAAAAGAAGGACTACGACAGAATTTTCTAGGAGAGCTAGGAAACTTTTGACTATTAATTTTGATAATACTTACTAGTATACATGTAGAAAGAATTCATTAAAAGAAGTTGTAATTAAAAGAAGAACTATTAAATAAAAAAGAGTCATGGCAGGATCCTGTTATTCAGTGGTGATGTTTGTTGCTGTATATCTTATTTGATATGTGTTTGCTTTGTACGATAAGCAGTCTTGTACGTTTTCTCGTTTGAATTGTTTTACACAGTGGCGGATCCAGGGGGGGGGGGGGGGGGTTCCGGGGGTGCGCACCCCCCCCCCCTTTATTTTTGCCGATCAATGCATTTGTATCGGGACATATGTTTTGCACCCCCTGCACCCCCCCTTTGCCCTGGGTTAGCACCCCCCTTTCGAAAATTCCTGCATCCGCCCCTGTTACATTTGTCATTTTGAGACAGTGTCACATTAGCAAGCATACCACATCTTTTAATTTTTATATTCTAAATAAAATAAATGAATTCTCGATTCCTTTTTTTTTTAACATCCTATTATTTTCTATTCTTGATTTGTAATGCAATTTTCACTATATACTTTATTTTTTTTATCAACTTTTATTCTGCACATGTTTGCCTGTTATTTAATATTCTATAAACCCCAATCTTTAATTTGCGCATGTGTACCCGTTATTCTCTATTCTATAACCCGCTCCCCACCTACCCCCTCTAGAGTAAGACCCTCATAGATGTAAGTTTGCAGTTAACCCATAAAGGTCTCCTGATTTTTAGAAAATATACTACCAAATTTGTGTTTGTTTTTCTATTCCTTCCAAAAATTTCCTTTTAAGTATTATTTCGAAAGAAATATCTGAAAGAAGAAAGCATTTCAATAAACATAAAGAATCGCAATATAGAAAATGCTTACTAGCGTTTATATCGATATCATTGTACCTAGGATTTAGCATTTTAAAACTTCCAATTGACCTGAACATTTATCATGCTTTTCAGTCCATGGTCAACTGGTCAATAGGGAAACCAAATAATAATTGCTTTATACTGAAACATGTGATTGGGCAGAGTCTTCCATTAAATTACATTATGTCCGTCATGTTTTATCTATAGGTACTTTGGGACAAGACAATGTTTTAGCCTCCCCCTTTTTGTTCAAAATCCATTATGTTTGCTTTCTTGGTTTTTTGTATCATTAATTTCAATTTTATGAACATGAATATACTACAAATAAGTTTATTTGCTATTTACTATCAATGCTAAGTTTATTTAGTATTCACAGCAGTTACAGCTGACATGTTATATAGAATGTATCCCAGTTACCGCTGTGGATAGTAAATTTGGAATTGATAAAAATAACAAATACAACTTATCGAAAGTATATCTATGTTCATATAATACAGTAGAGCTCGAAATTAAAAGAAAATGACGGAATTTTGAAAATAAGGGTGAGATCTATAAAAGAATATTTGTCCTGTCCCCAAGTACCTATATATGATACATTATCTTCACCTAATAGACTTACGTCATTAGCTTGACACCTGACTGATTTATGACAATTCCATGGGTGATCAACGTTTGCACAGTCAGAACACACTGGTGCTGTAACTGTAGAAAAAGATGGATTTTGATTAACCTCGAAATTAAATATCCACGGAAATGTAGTTTTTTTTATCCACGAAAGTTGGTACCCACGAATGTAAATGAATCCAAAGTATATCGAAAGTCATATTCGGGGAAGCATTGCTACAGGAAAACCAAATATACACATATCAGAAAATATCATTTAAGGGGGCTCGCGGGTCTAAATCATTTTTTTTTAATTTAATATAAGATTTCGCTATTTTTTTCTATAAATGAACCTTATCTTATACCTAATAGAAAAATAAAATAAAAAGAGGGGTCACCGATCATTTACGCTCACAATCTGCCTTCGACAAAAGCATATATTTTTGTAAAGGTACCTTTTTTTTTGTTGAACAATAGGAGAAATAGAGGTAACATCGAAATAAAAAAAAAATTAATTACAGAAATCGCCTAAATTTTAGAATTATTTAGGTTATGTATAGTTTATTTGAAAACAATAATAAAAAATATAGGTCACCGATGAGTAAAAATTGATATTTCAATTCTAATGCCAAAAAATAACATTTTTGCACCAAATGCAGATTATTTGGAGCTTTTTTTTAATGATATAAACATTTTAAAAGTCATCTGCATGGGCCCAAACAGAATCGATTTTTTTTGTTGAATTTTGTACCATATCATGAAGTAATAACTTATTGTGTAATAAATAAAATTTGAAATGAAAAAAAACCAAATGTTTTATTTTTTGCTGAATTTTTTGTATCCGCGAGCCTCCTTAAGACAGGCTAAATATATTCAAACCCCTTAAGTAGTAACAAACTGATAGTATATACGATCTAGTGTATATATAATTGCTTATATCGACTTCATTTGAACACTGATGGATAGGTGCCTCATTGGTAATGATGCCACATCTCCATGCTTTATATTGAAAATAATGTAATGGCATAAAAACAACATAAAAATAGGTGTCTCATTGGCAACTTAACCACATTTAAGAGCATGTGTGTTTACTGTCACATGCTGAAAAAAAACCAGGGTAGCCGGTAGGGATTTTTTTTACATTGAGTCTATGAGAGCAACATTGTGACTTTAACAGTGCTCTATCAAAATTGGCCCAAAAAGCTTCGGGTAGGTGATAGGTAGGGGTACAGTAAACACACATACTTTTTTTTTGCCCAATAATGTCATAGCAAAAAAAAAATTAAAACAAAACAAAAAAACACAAATAGCGTACAAAACACAACATAAAAACCGGACTGAGAGTAACACGAACACAATTACCAGGGGTGAAATCAAATGGTCATGAAGGATAACGAGATCCTGCTCCACATGTTGCATCTGTCGTGATGATAATGTCGGTACAAACCCGGTGAGCAGTCTTATTATCAAAATATCAAAATCACTCGCTGTTTTATATGATTACATACAAGTCATGCATTTAAAATATATATTATATATGTATAAAATGTGAAATGTATCAGTGTTTCTTTGCATCACTAGTGCTTAATCTTAGGCAACGGAATGGATAGGAATTTCTAGTTTGCCAATATCGCCTCTCTATTGTTGAGACCGTTTGTGGACATAAAGGATTTCATTGACTTATACCTCTCATCTATATTTTATCAATATGCAATAATTTCTTCACAATTACCCGATGAAGATAAATTTAAGAAAATATATATGGTTTTATACGTGTAAAACAAAAAAAACCAACGACAAAAAAAAGTTATATAATAATATACAGAAAACACTTCAGAGACACACGATTAACTTGATTATAAGTGCTTAAAATTTTACTTTTTTATATAGTTTGTTAGTGTTGCCAAGGACTATTATACAAACGTTAGAATAATAGTCCCAGGTGTTGCTGAATCTTTGGTTTTCAATTTAGTATATAATGGACTTTTGTTTGATCGTCCTTTTGTTATTTGTTGGTCTCTGCATTTGTTTTACTGTCACTTGGATTACTTCCCTTTTCTCCCCTTTATAGTAATGTTTGATATAGAGACCCGAAATACAGTACCTGCAACTGTATCGTCTGTTCCGTAAACCAGTGCTAGGATCACAACTACAAAAAAATAAAAATAGAATGAATTAAAAGTTGAAACATGAAGATTCTTTTAACATACAAAACTATAACAATACAAATCTAATTTCTTTCTAAAGACTAAAAGAACCTAAATTAATATTTTAATTAGCATTCCGGCTTTAAGAAAGTGTGGGTACTCTAGATACTTGCCTGTTTACAACATAGAGCTAGGTAAATTGTGAGTACATATTGTGCACAGCTCGCAATCAGCATTTACTTTCAGAAATTAAGAAAAAGCGATAAGATAGCATTTCTTCTAATATAACTGAATTGTTACATTTTCAGTAGAATATACCATAAAATCATAAGATGTACCATTCTTCATAGTGTCAAGGGCCTCTGTGGCCCAGTGGTCTTAGAAGTTTATCTACTGCATTACTGGCATGTCAACACCGAGGTTGTGAGTTCGAGCCCAGATGTGGAAGATGTGGTATGAGTGCCAATGAGACAACTCTACATCCAAATAACAATTTATATAGGTAAACCATTATAGGTCAAGGGTACGGCCTTCAACACGGAGCCTTGGCTCACACCGAATAGTAAGTTATAAAGGGTCCCAAAAATAACTAGTGTAAAAACATTCAAACGGGAAAATCAACGGTCTAGTCTATATATAAACGAGAAACACTTATGAACCACATAAACAGACGACAACCACTGAACATCAGATACACTTAGGGAGCTACCATTTGATTTTTATGGGGCAGCAGGGGGGGGGGGGGGGGGGGGGGGGGCTAGGATGAAAAATTTTGTCTGCATTTTTTTTAGCTGAAATCCGTCTGCTTTATTTTCATCTGTTTGGTCCTGCTTTTTTTTTTTATTTATTATTTTTTTACTTAAATGTCTCTGATCCTGCTTGTTTTTTTCCTACTGTTTTTCTTTTTATTCTTTTTTTAAAACTCCTGTCCTGCCTATTTTTTTTCAAATTTCATCCTAGCCCTCCCCCCCCCCCCCTAAAAATTAAATGGTAGCTCCCTTAGTTTATAGTACTGTCAGTTTTCGTGAAGAAGGTCAGTGATTCTCTCCGTGCACTCCGGGTAGTTTATCCCAATAAAACTGACTATCACTGAAGTGCTGAAAGTTGTGTTAAACACTTACTATTAAACAATCAACCATAAGTGTATAAAAATCATTCTATTAATGTAAGGATCCATTAAATTGTTTGTGTATCAAAAAATATCCAAAAAATTTTAAATGTATAAAATTATCTCTTGGACTCGTAAACCATACACCAAAATGGAGAATGGAAATGGAGAATATGTCGAGGAGACAAAAACCCGACCAAACAGCGTAAAACAGCCGAAGGATACCAATGGGTCTTCATGCAAGTATAAAAGGCGCAAGTCATAGATATAAATATTTTTTCGTCATAAATATAAGATGAGTAGTATACATTATTGAGATAATAGCGGGCGCCCCCACCCATGAACATGGTGAAATGAAAAAAGGTATACAGGGAATCTACCAAACTCTCTTAGGCTAAGGAAATGTCACTGTCATATATTAAAAGAGGGGCGAAAGATACCAGAGGGTTATTCAAACTCATAGATCAAAAATAAACTGACAACGCCATGGCTAAAAAAGAAAAAGACAAGCAGACAAACTATAGTACACAAGACACACCATCATGACCATAAAAAACTTAAGACTAAGCAACTAGAAACCAACCAAAAACTTGGGGTGATCTTAGGTGCTCCAGAAGGATAAGCAGATCCTGCTCAACATGTTGAAGGATCTGCTTATCCTTTAGGTTAGGATTTATTGTATGGTTGTATATGTCATATGTTGATGCTTATAATAATATTGTTTATATGTTATATGTCCTTCTGAGACCCTTATTTGTTAAATATTCTATTCTTTTAGAACTATACCAAGCCAGGATCGAACTATAATGTCAGTAGTTGTCGTATTTCATATCTTAAAATTGCTTACTTTATTTACAACTGGTGCAGACTAGAAACAGTACAAAATTTGGCATATTTATTACACAGATTCCCATGTGCTGTTTTAGATAAGACTGTAGGTTGCTCTCTTGGTGTCTTTGAATTTTTTTTGCTGTTAAGTGGATGACTCATTGGCCTATGCTTTTCATTCCGTGTATTCATAAAAAAAACCAATATCAATAGTCTTTTTATATTTTAATGTTACACTACTTGTCTCAGGTTAGGGTGAAGGTTGGCGCCTACTACAATGTTTATTAACCCGATGCATTTGCTAAGTCATGAGCCTGCTGTTCAGTGGTTGTCATTTGTTGGTGCTGTTCATAAGTGTCAAACTGTAAATTCTACATAAATATTGGACTTTACATATGACCAACCAGCAACACCACTGAAAATCTTACGAAAAACTAACAACAAAGAAAAACTATAACCAACAACAAAGATAGTTATATATATAGTCTGAATTGAAGACAACCACATGCATTATAATATTTTAAAGGGTACTTGCCTATGTTTATCGATATAAAATTCTTCATTTGTAAATGGCCATACGTAAACATGAATACAACGTCCTGTTATTATCTTTATATGGGGTCACAATAGTACAGTTCTTCGTTGTCTTATCACTCGCTTATAATTGATAGACTTCGATCGAAGTCGTTGTTTTCCTTCAGCAAATGGAAATATTTTAGCGTTTTTAGTTTAATACCACTTTTGCTAATACTTTTGTTTCCCTTTGTCTTGTCTTTCTAAGATAAGTGGAAAAAATAATGCTGCAAAATATCAACAAGGCTTTGCAAAACCAATCGCGACAATCAGTTTTCATGATTTGTGCAATGATAATTAAAAGATTAAACTAAAAGTAAAAGGAAACAAATAAAGTTGAAAAAATAAGTTAATAAGGATGTAACTTATAAACAATGAGGGTGGTAAAGGGGGGTACCGAACACGGAATCACATGAAATAAAAATCGCAAATACGTTGCACGAAAAATAAAAATCGGGAAAAACGAAGCACGAGAAATAAAATCGTATATATTAAGAAAAAAAGTAACAAAAGTTATTACTCAGCCGTTCTTTGAGATCATGCAGTCATTATTAATGAACATGGAGACCATGTGATCACCTTTTAGCGTCCGCTATTTGCAACCGATTTGAAAAAAATATTATTCATGAGAAAAAGGCTATAAATGAAGGGAGCAATCAATATCTGGGCTGACTTTGAATTAGTCTCTCACAGACTGGTTTACTTTTAAAATTTAATCAAATTCGGGACAGCACGAGAAATTAGGAGTACCGACACGAAACACGGTAAATAAATAAGGAGAAACACGAAGCACGCACATCGAACCAAACCGTGACGAGAAAACGAGAAATAAAACGTCAAAACAATAAAAAATACGATGCACGAAAATAACACTTTACCACTCTCAACAATATATAGCCGGGACACTGCTTATCAACGTCTTAACTATCCCTCTTCCCAGCCCCACGGTACTAAAACGTAAAAAAAACCCGACTGATTCATTCATAATTCATGATAGTCCAAATATAATACTGACGGTATCATGAAACATTTCTATTCCATACATATCCTTGCCACGGTAGAGTGGGGGCCATTTTCGCCGCTAATACCGGCCTTTTTTACCCATAGACCACGAATTTTATAACGCCAGTATCTTTTTATGTTACTTGCGTGTAGTTAACTATTCAATAACCCGTGAGAACTGATGCATATAAATTTGTAAAATGTTGAGTTATTTCTTCATCGTGGTCCTACTATTGTGATCGAAATTAGTAGAGGAAACTGCACACGACATGTTGTCTCATGGTAAAGTATGATCAATGGTCGCGGTTGTAAAATTGCCAGCTACATTATTTGTAGGTTTTTAAACATTGTTAAAGAGATACTGATTAAAATTTTTTGATGTTATTTACTTATCACGGATTTTATTTTCAAGTTATTAAAAAACTTTTATCTATATAAAAAAAGTCTACATTCAACTGAAATTTCACAAATTGTTGAATTCGTTAACAGATAAATATATATAGACGTCACTATATTATATATACGAAAAATGTCAAAAGTTTTAAATTGCAATAGAAAAACCGAGAAAATATCATGTCTATTCCGGACTTTTCTATTCGGTATTATAATTGAAACTTCCGGTCTTTTAAAAACAAGCACGTGTTGAAAAGGACGGTGTAAACACTGACATTAACCAGTTATTTATTAAAATCAACCTCTGTTCAGAAGTGTCACAATGGCTGAATATGTCCAACAGAGTATTGAGGAAATGCTCCCTGAGTTGGAGCAAATGGAAAGAGTAGGAATTTGTACAGGGATCGAAACTAGGTAGGTCTGTCAAAACGTCCAAAAGCAGACGCCTAATTTGCATTTCCAACCAGACTAACAGCCTGACAGCTTATTTACGGACTTTGTTTAGTGTCAATGCTTCTTTAGTATTTTTATATTCATCGTCATGTAGTACCACAGGTGTACATGGTGTACAAAGAAAACTATGATCGCTAGACATATGAGTGTTTGATAAACGTACAGTAATGATAGTGACAGGTACATGTAGGTGCCCATTCACAGATACATCTGCAGAACTGTGTAATAAACCGATTAACTAAAATTATTAAAGTGTACCTCAAACTCAATTTTTATTTTCATGGAATAAATGGATTTAAACTCTTTCACCATTTTCGTTCATTTACTCATTTCAATTTTCATGGAAAATCAAATTTGGACTTTGGTTACCTTTAATAAAAGTTGGTAACTTTAACATGTATTATTTGGTATTTGGTGGAAGTAAAAAAAAAATTAAATTTATTGTACTGACTGTTTTGTCATGATATCTTTTAGATTTTAAATTGAAAATAATTGAATATCAGTTTGTGTTCAAAACAATGTTAAATGTAAATTAAATTACTTGTCTTCAATTTTGAAATTTTGATTGTAATGCATGTAATGCAGACATACATTTGTTTTTCTTGAACCATGAGAGAGAGAGAGTAAATTGTCTCATTGGTAGACATGATGTAAGGAAATGTTTCTGGTCAAAGTGAGGTAGTAAAATTATGATAATTAAAACTGAAAGTGAGAAAAATGAATCTGCTATAAAAGTCTCAATCTTTTTTCTACTTTTATCATGTTTACTGTTGGCTAAAAATGAAGTATTTTATTACTTTTATGGGTGCTAGAACTTAAGCTTTCAAAAATATTTCAAGCAGAAATAGGACTTTTATGTGTAATTTTATAATCTCTTATATATTTTAGAAAAATTCTAAAGAAGAGAACAAATTATGAGTATAAGCTGAGACGAAGAACAAAATGTAAAGAAGATTTTATGCAGTACATTAAGGTGTGTATGACTTGTTATGGGAATACAACATTTTGTAAAGATTCAGTACTAGATAATTTCACATTTTATAATTGAACATGTATCTCTTGAAAAGAACTTTGAATCTGGAATTTTATACCTTTTTTTTTTACTAAATCAACAAAACTTAGTATGTACATGATGCACAGTATAACATAAAAATGAATTAATCCACAAAATTATTTTAAATGACGGCTGTGTTAGATTTAATTATATGGGGGCATAGGAAGGCTTTTCTGATAAAATTTGACAATGTGTTTGATTGGTAGTCATGGTAGTCATTATTTTAGAGAAAAACAAACCTATATTGGAAATAAACAAGAAGACATCTTTGTACATGTTGTATAGCAACCAAGAATAAAAAATGCATTCTTAGTCAACACAGAGCCTTTGCTCACACCAAACAGCAAGCTATAAAGGGCCCTAAAAATGACTAGTGTAAAACCATTCAAACAGGAAAACCAACGTTCTAATCTATATAAAAAACAAGAAAACATGAACCATATCAACAAACAACAACCATTGATCATCAGGTTCCCGACTTCAAACAGGGACAAACAAATGCAACAGGTTTAAGCATTTTAATAGGAATATATTATATACCAACCTTCACCCTTACCTGAAAAAATAGTGTAACATCACAACATAGAACAACACACTATAAAATATCAATTGTTGATATCAATCAAATACTAGTTTGCTTGCTAATCTCATTGTAAAAATAAAAGAACAAAAGCATAATCATGATAATGACAACCATAATAAGCATACATTTTTATGCCCCACCTACGATAGTAGAGGGGCATTATGTTTTCTGGTCTGTGCGTCTGTTCGTCCGTTCGTTCGTTTGTCCGTCTGTCCCACTTCAGGTTAAAGTTTTTGGTCAAGATAGTTTTTGATTAAGTTGAAGTCCAATCGACTTCAAACTTAGTATATATGTTCCCTATGATATGATCTTTTTAATTTTAATGCCAATTGGAGGGTTTACCCCAATTTCACGGTCCACTGAACATAGAAAATGATAGTGCGAGTGGGGCATTCGTGTACTGGGGACACATTCTTGTTTTTAGATAAATAACTTGTAGTAAACTACTATACAATATACTAGCTTGCTGCAATGTACATGTGTATAATGATTTTATTTTTTTATTTCAGTATGAAGTTGATGTTTTAAAGCTTATTCATACAAGGAGACAGGTATGACACTTTTTAATTGGTTTTGTATTAAGCTAACAAGATTATTTTTTTTAATCATTTTAAGAATTGTTAAGTACACACAACTATAGGAATAAAATTGAGAATGGAAATGGGGAATGTGTCAAAGAAACCAAAGAGCAGAAAACAGCTGAAAGCCACCCATGGGTCAACAATACAGCGAAAATATCCCACACCCACACTTGGAAACAAAAATGTGTACTAGTTCTGTGATAATGGACATCATATATACTAAACTCTGAAATATATAAAACAGACTAAAAATTGAAAATCATACTAGACTAACAAAAGGCCAGAGGCTCCTTCCTGACTTGGGACAGGAACAAAAAAGTGGCATAGAAATAAAAAAAAACTAAACAAACATAAAACAATAGATTTTTATGCCCCACCTACGATAGTAGAGGGGCATTATGTTTTCTGGTCTGTGCATCCGTTCGTCCGTCCGTTCGTTCGTCCGTCTGTCCCGCTTCAGGTTAAAGTTTTTGGTCAAGGTAGTATTTGATGAAGTTGAAGTCCAATCGACTTCAAACTTAGTATACATGTTCCCTATGATATGATCTTTTTAATTTTAATGCCAAATTAGAGGGTTTACCCCAATTTCACGGTCCACTGAACATAGAAAATGATAGTGCGAGTGGGGCATTCGTGTACTGGGGACACATTCTTGTTGTTTGTATAGAATAAAAATAAATGATGACTATGAATGCTAGGACACAATTCATCTTTCATTTAAAAAAAAATGATAGACTCAAAATCAATACTTCATGTAGTCCAAAACTCCATATAAATAAAAGCAGATCAAGAGATACATGTAGTCAACAAATGATACAAAATATAAAAACTGGTAGTTTGACAGAAGATATTGTAACTAAGAAATGATAATGTTTAAAAACATTTTAAAAAAACCACCATCTAGTACATGTCTGTACAATGTGTAAAACTCCATATGAATAAGATTTGTGGGTATATGTTAATTAATATACAGCAACCAAACAAAACCAAAAAAAAACCTGGATTCATACTAATATTGTTGGTAACAATTTTCTTGGATTGAGGAAAAATAGTATTTCAGTTGATACCTGATTCCATGGCTTTTCCAATTCTGCATATAAGCCTATAGAAAGTATGTATATCATAGAACATTTGAATTTGTGGTTTACAAAAACACTAAAATCCAATTAAATTTGTATCCAACAGATGATAATGAATCCATAGTAACACTCTGAAAGCAATAACAAGACATTTTGATAGTTTCTTAATATCTGTTACTGCTGTTTATCGGTAATTCGTATATTTTCCCTTTGATCTTACTGCCTTATATTTTCGAGTATCAACGTACTGGCTGTATCACTGAAAATATTAGACAAAACATTGTGTGACGTCATAATTACCAATAAACAGAATAATAGGTAGTTTCGTTTTTGATACTGACTATATCATGTGAAATATCTTAACTCGCCCTAACGGGCTCGTCTAGATATTCCACATGATAAAGTCAGTATCAAAAACGAAACTACCTATTATTCTATATTTATTGTGTTGAGATGTACTTTATAATCAGTTGTCATGGTCATAAGATCCATAGGGCCAAAAAAAAAAATAGGTGTGTTTTTTTTTGTTTTTTTTTTTTTTTTTTTACTGGCCTGCTTCGGTTGTTTTTTGTGTATTTTTATAATCAGTTTGTTATTCTTTCAGGTTATTTTCATCAGTTCATTGTATAAAGTATACAAGATATGAATAGTCCATGTTCAAAAGTTGCAGAGGACTTGACACTATTTGATAAAAGTTCAAAAGTGTCAGATTCTGGAACAACACACTTGAATTTAAAGTCCCTCACATTAAAAAGCTGCACAACTTCCCCAACTGTCAATGTGGGAGATATTTCATGGTTTTTTCCAGTCACAGTAAATTCATTGTTCTTTAATCCAAAGTCATGATACTGATTGAATATATCAATAAAGGTGGTAGAATTAGAAAATGGGGCTATTATACTTTTTTTCTCGTTCCTGTGTGGACACTCATCGATTGTTATTGATAACACACTTTGACTGATGGCCATAGCAGAAGCCATGTCGTTGTTTGACTTCAATCTGTATCACACAAATGCTTACTGTATTAAAATTTTATTTGAAATCAAACGTTTAAAAGATGCCATTCAAAGGCTGTACTAAACAAAAACCGTTTCCGGAAAAAAACGAAAAAAATCCGGATTTTTTTTTTTTTTTTTTTTTCCGGGAAAAAAAGTTAGGGTCGGCGCCAAAAAATTAGGGTCGGTCGGGCGACCGGAAACACAACTTTTTTTTTTTTTGGCCTAGTTCATATACATGTACTAATAAATGTTATAATATTTTACAGAAAGTGAGATACCATCACAAAAGGACAGAAATTGAATATGCCATTACATGTAGAATACACAACTTGTTTAGAGTGAGTGTTTACACAAGTTATTGATACCATGGCGAGTTGTGTATATATTGGTTTAATCTGGATTGCTGTTGATTTGCATTTAAAAAATCAATAATTTAATGCACTATTGTATTTGAGATATTTCAATCCACTATATAAAACTTTGAAACATAGATAATGAACACAGATTCAACTGTCCATTCTAAATCCAAACCACAAATATATTCTGACAAGTTGCTTTAAAGTTAGACTTACCTTGCTTAAAACATGCCTAGTCTAGCAGGATATTATTTAACTTTTATTTCTTAAACAGCTTACTGTATTCATTTATTCAAGCAGACGTATAATCATATTAATGCATTGTAAGTCAAAATGGGTAAAGTTCAGGGTAAAACTGATCAAAGCAAAAATCAGACACCTACATAAATGCCTGATATTTAGTACCTATATCAATATTTTGCCTCACAGGTTTTGTGAGTTTACGATCTTTTACATTATTTAAAACGCTGGTTCTGTCCCATACCTCACTCCTGTCTATTTAGAGAATACTATTCTTGTAACTGAATTCTCTTATTTTCAATCTACAGTTGGTGACTAACAGATTTCCTGATGATGTCAAACTATGGCTGTCACATATAGAATTCTCACAATCAAGGGTATGTATTGGAATACAGATAACAGGATTGTCATGATCCTGGTGCCAAATATGAAACTACCTGTATTTAAAAATTGGACAATTTAGGTTTTAATTCTATTAATATTTAGACAAATAAATGAAGGTATACAAGAAAATATTTAGACAAATAGCTATAAAAGAAATACCAGGATTGTCAGGTTATATTTTACCGGAGAATTTTTACTACCTGTACAAATTGCTTTGAAATACACAGATATTATTTTAAAGAGGAATCGTGTTTAAAAAAAAACCCAAAAAACCAACATTGTTTTAGCCTGATGTATCTTTTATTTTTATAATTTTAGTGATTTTCTTCAATGATTATAATTCATTGTTGTACAAAGTTTGGGAATAAGTAAGAATTGGGCAGTCAAGGCTTAAGCCAATCACATTTCCTGTTGTTTATCATTTCAGAAAGAGAAAGCAAATGTTAGTAAATTCTTCACTAAGATGTTACAAGTTCATAACAACAAAGCAGGTAAGACTTATTTGCATCTACTGTAGGAGTAAGGTGCTGTCATCTTGTGATCATTTGGCATACTTGCTTCATTTTACAAAGTTGAAAATTGAAATGGGGAATAATTATGTCAAAGAGACAACAACTGGACCATAGAGCAGATAACAGCCAATTGTTCTTAATGTTGACATAAAAATCTGTGAACGATTAAAAATTTGATTATTTTTTCTGCTTAATTTTAAATTTTGGATTTGTTAATAATAAAGTTAATACTCGGGTTCTTTGTAGTTATTTTATGTCAATAGACAGCTTCATAATCACTTTTCTAGAACATTCAAGGACAGATGTAAGAAAATTTGTATAAATATTATGCTAAATCTTTAACTTTTCAAAGTTGGATTTATAACTAAATACTGTTTAAAGTTTATCTCTAAGAAATCTAGTTTCAAGTATTAAAATGTAAACTATAAGTTTATGTCATGAAAAATGTAATTTTAGACTTCCGTGTGCTTGCTGGAAATAGAACATATTTTATTAAGCCAAAGAAAAAAAAAATATTTTGAGCTTCTGCTTCAAACATAGAAATGTAAAGGCTTTGTTAGTTGTATGTTTTATGTAACCTCCTTTCCAGTAATTTTTGGCTGACCTACATTAAAAGAAGATGTTTGTCTGATGACCTGTATACATGGTAGCCTTTACTTTAATACTTTAAATATAACTTATATTTGAAATGTTAATTAAATGTCAGTAATGCCTAATAATTACATTAAATGTATGTTTCACTATAATACGTATGCTGATTGGCTACACTGCAATCTCGCGTTATTCCTTAATCAACTTCATTACACAATAAAATTTCATTTTATTAGTGGGGACCCACTGACTGCCTAAGAGGGGCCACTCTGGCCATGCTTCAGTGACTCCCTATATAAGCAACCAAAATTCCCCCCCCCCCCCCCCCCCCTGTAAATCCGCCTCTAGGTCCCACATTAAAGTGCACAGGTAAATTAAACAAAAACTTGATAAAAATTGTGTTTTCATGATCCTAGCTAAAAAATCATGAAAATGTAATTATAAGAATTAAATGCTTCTTTTTGTAACTTCATAAGGTTGTAAAAGCGTTGACCGTGTGCACATTTTTAGAATGAAGCGCTTCCACGATTCATACAAAATGTAATTTGGTCAATGCTTTTACACCAAAATGAAGTTTCAAAAAGAAGCATTCTTAAATATAACTTGTCTGTTTTAGATCTGTGGATTTTAGCTGCCAAATGGGAATGGGAAAACAACAACAGTGCAAATAATGCACGACATCTGTTACAACAGGGAATCAGATATCTGAGTAACAGTCAACAGTTATGGCTGGAGGTATGTTAGAGCTATCCTGTTAAAGTGAAATAACCTCACAACCAACATGCATTCTTTTAGTAATTTTCCTTATAAATAGACATATTAAAACAACAAATTACTCAGTTCCTATGTTTCGAAAAAAGTAAAACATCCTTCCTACTGTTTTCATCAGTTAAACAATTAATATTTATTTTCATCCCATCATGTAAAGTAAAGGAATAATTGACAGTTCTCACAGATTTGCATATTAAATTTACTCATAAAATTTTGATTTTACTGTAACTATACGTTTATTGAGTACCAGCGTACAGTTATTTAAGCTCTTTACACAACACTGTAAGACCATGAACTTTGACACTAAGTAAATTTTTTAAACTTTATTTATACATAGTAATAGGAAATTTTATTGTAAGAAAACAATTGAGCCCTGATAGATAGATATAGAGCTAACATTTTTTTTTGCAGTATTTCAGAATGGAATTGCTGTATGCAGAAAAGGTAGGCAGTAATCATTTTCTTTATATGTAACAAGAGATGTAAATGAATATTTTCATAGACTTTGTTTATTTATTTGACTTTTACATGCTTTCTTAATTTTATTGTCATTCAGAGTAATTCATATAAAAGTGTGTTTTATTTTATACTGGTACAAACAAGTATATTTAGAAGTAGAGTTATGTCCCTTAGACATGCTGATTTCGTTTTACCAAGTAAAATCTCATTTGTCTGCAAGTTTAAGATTACTACCTCAAGGGAGGATTTTTCGAAGAATTTGTGCAGTTACACAATGTAGATTCAGATTCAGATTCAATAGTTTATTAAAGTCTCACCACATACAACATGATCAAAATAAGATACAATTATAAAATTAATTATACAGTAAACATAGTTAAAACAATTAAATACATGTATGTGCCATTCTTAAAAGAATTATGAGAGACTATTAAAATACAAATAATACTTATTCATTTTATAAAATAATACAAATACCATACCTGTCAACCTGTGACGATGAAAATGCAGGTCATGACCTGCATTGAAGAATCAAATCTCAGGTCATAACGCGTACGAACTTTTTCGAGATGAATTTCAGTATTTATGGTACATTTTCTTATAATGTATATCAAAGATACAAAAACATCAATTCATGTTCACTTTGTTAAGTCATTTTAAATCTTATTAAATCTTATTTCATTGCACTTTTAAAGATTTTTATAGCTTTGTGTAACTCCGTCTTGTGTGCTTTACTTTTGAGAAAAAATGCTACAATCATCAAACACTAGAATTCTTAAATGTTTGAGACTATTGACTATGTAGCCTTTATCCATAATGATTTTCATTTAACAAGGAAATTAGAATATGATAAAATATAGTATAAATACAGTTAAAGGAAGTGTAAATGTAAAAAATAATTTTCAACTTTTTAAATAATAAAAAGTTATTTTTCAATATGTATTTGAATTTTATATTTTTATGATTTAATCTTTTTCACCCATAAAACGACAATATAAGGAATAATTTTGAATGGTGACAAATAAGGGGAAGTAACTCTAGTTCATTTTGTAAACCAATGGTGCAATTTATTTACGACCTAAGGCTAAGGTAAATGGTGTTAATTAACAGTGTGTTTGACACCAAAGCTGTCAAGTGAAGACATGCCCTTAATGGGTCACTTAATTTGACAGTTTACATAGCTAGATGAACTTCCTGTTAATGGAAGAATTACGAATTTGCCGGTATTTCAAAGGAATATTACTTATGAAATCAATCTCAAGGCTAAGAAATACGGGTGCAATTTGGTCATTTTCGGAATTCCCGGGTTATTTCAATGACCCGGCGGGTGTTCCGGGTGATCCCTCAGAATTGTGAAAATCTCGGGTCACACCCGCAGAATACGGGTCAGTTGACAGGTATGAAATACAGTAGTTAATGATATAAAATACTGTTTCTCCTTGTTAAAATGTTATTGCAGGTTTTGGCAACAATATTACAAATATTGGTATTTTTAAACATATATATAAATTTTTCTTCATCAGACAAGTTTAAAAGCATATCATTATGACACAATATATCAATAAAAAGAGCATGTCTTAGATCTTCATACAAGGGACAATTTAAAAGCACATGTTTTTCATCCTCTAAAATATTGCAGTTAAAACAGACTCTTTCGTCTAGATTTTTTCTTTCATATCGACCAGTTTCAATTTTTAATGGTGCTACACCACATCTAAACTTTGAAAAAGCAATACGATGGGCTGTGGCATTTTCTGTAGCAAATATTGCTCAGTGTTATAAGTATGTTTAAAAAGTTTATATGTTCTCAATTTACAACCGGTACTATATGAAAATTATATCAGATTACATACATTCATTTAGTACAATTAGTGAGTCAGATCTTGATGATTTAGAGAACAATTTATGTCATGTATTAAAGTTATTATGTGGATTCTTGAGAGAGAAAAAAATATGGGTTTTGTAAGAAGGAGTGAAACCACAAATTTAGATAATCTAAAACATTCAAAGTTAAGTTACTCGGAGGGGAGCAAATGATGAAACGAATAGAACCTTGGAACTGCCATGTTTAGTTCCAACCATGAAAATCAACATCAACGAAATTAAACTTTTCTACATCAAGTGTCATCTAAAAAAAAAATAGATTTTCTTTTTCCAGCTTAATATGTTTTACTTATTTTTCAGTTATTAAAGTTTTTCTGTGTCTTTTTAGTTACGAAAAAGAAGATCTGTATTAGGGATTGACGAAGAAGAGGTAAGTTAGGGATATTCAATAAAAATGTATGTGGGAGGAAAGGAAAGGAAGATTAATTATTGAATGTGGGTCATTGGTCTTTTTGCAGTATGTGTCAATTACCATTATGCAAAATTATATAAAGAATGGTTCTTGGTTGTAGGGATATTTTGAAATTGCCTTCCTACCCTCCCACATACATTTTAATGGAATAGCTCTGAACAGGAAGATTCTATTAGTCTCTGACAACATGTTGTACTACAATGCAGTCTGTTCAAACTTATCTCCCTTTTTGTGATTGACAGATTTATACCGATTAAACAGATGGCGGATTAACATGTGAAATATGCAAATAATTTACTTTTTAGTTTTTTCTTTTTTCAGAAGATCTGATTTTTAGCTCATCTGGCCTAAAAGGCCAAGTGAGCTTTTCTCATCACTTGGCGTCCGGCGTCCGTCATCGTCCGTCGTCGTCGTTAACTTTTACAAAAATCTTCTCCTCTGAAACTACTGGGCCAAATTAAACCACACTTGGCCACAATCATCATTGGGGTATCTAGTTTAAAAAATGTGTCCGGTGACCTGGCCAACCATCCAAGATGGCCGCCATGGCTAAAAATAGAACATAGGGGTAAAATGCAGTTTTTGGCTTATAACTCAAAAACCAAAGTATTTAGAGCAAATCTGACATGGGGTAAAATTGTTAAACAGGTGAAGATCTATCTGCCCTGAAATTTTCAGATGAATCGGATAACCCGTTGTTGGGTTGCTGCCCTGAATTAGTAATTTTAAGGAAATTTTGCTGTTTTTGGTTATTATCTTGAATATTATTATAGATGGAGATACACAGTAAACAGCAATAATGTTCAGGAAAGTAAGATTTACAAATAAGTCAACATGACTGAAATGGTCAGTTGACCCCTTTAGGAGTTATTGCCCTTTATAGTCAATTTTTAACCATTTTTCGTAAATCTTAGTAATATTTTACAAAAATCTTCTCCTCTGAAACTACTTGGCCAAATTAATCCAAACTTGGCCACAATCATCTTTTGGGTTAGTAGTTTGAAAAATGTGTCCAGTGACCCGGCCATCAAACCAAGATGGCCACCATGGCTAAAAATAGAACATGGGGTAAAATGCAGTTTTTGGCTTATAACTCAACACCCAAAGCATTTAGAGCAAATCTGACAGGTGTAAAATTGTTTATCAGTTCAAGATCTATCTGCTCTAAAATTTTCAGATGAATCTGACAACCCGTTATTGGGTTGCTGGCCCTGAATTAGTAATTTTAAGGACATTTTGCTCTTTTTGGTTATTATCTTGAATATTATTATAGATAGAGATAAACTATAAACAGCAATAATGTTCACCAAAGTAAGATTTACAAATAAGTCAACATGACTGAAATGGTCAGTTGACCCCTTTAGGAGTTATTGCCCTTTATAGTCAATTTGTAACCATTTTTCGTGAATCTTAGTAATCTTTTACAAAAATCTTCTCCTCTGAAACTACTTGGCCAAATTAATCCAAACTTGGCCTTAATCATCTTTTGGGTTAGTAGTTTGAAAAATGTGTCCGGTGACCCGGCCATCCAACCAAGATGGCCGCCATGGCTAAAAATAGAACATGGGGTAAAATGCAGTTTTAGGCTTATAACTCAAAACCCAAAGCATTTAGAGCAAATCTGACATGGGGTAAAATTGTTTATCAGGTCAACAATTATCTGCTCTGAAATTTTTAGATGAATCGTACAACCTGTTGTGTGGTTGCTGACCCTGAATTGTTAGTTTTAAGGAAATTTTGCTGTTTTTGGTCATTATCTTGAATATTATTATTGATAGAGACTGTAAACAACAATAATGTTCAGCAAAGTAAGATTTAGAAATAAGTCAACATGACCGAAATGGTCAATTGACCCCCTTAGGAGTTATTGTTCTTTATAGTCAATTTTTAACAATTTTCATAAAATTTGTAAAGTTTTACTAACATTTTCCACTGAAACTAATGGGCCAAGTTCATTATAGATAGAGATAATTTTAAGCAGCAAGAATGTTCAGTAACAAACACATCACCATCACCAAAACACAATTTTGTCAGAATCCATCTGCTTCCTTTAATATTCACATAGACCAAGGTGAGCAACACAGGCTCTTTAGAGCCTCTAGTTTAAGACTAAAGCCTCTATTAAATACTGGCCATATTAATTAAGTTAAATGAAGAGACTGAATCCAACTACTTTTATTTGAGCAGCAGGATTCAATGGACAGCTGAAGATGAATTAACTAGCTTTTAGTAATAACTAAATCATATTGACTTTCATATTATGTATTCCTGTTCAAAATATTGTTAGATATTGTTAGATAGAGAGAGTTGAAGTTTTGTACTCTAATAAATAAGGGTTTAAACCACCCTCTTGTATGCCTGAACCAAGGCTATAATGACCTTGAATTGAGTTGTTCAATAAGGAGACAACTGTATTGTATTTTAAGCTCCGACGGCATCAATTGGGGATTTGATGGTCGCAAATTAAGTTTACTGGCGACACGTTAGCGGAGACAGTAAACGGGTATTTGCGACCATCAAATCCACAATTGATGCTGTCGGAGCTTAAAATACAATATTGTTATCTCCATTTGATTCTAATGAAACTGACAGAAAACAACGTTAAAACATGCATTTAAAATCTGACATATGCCGTCTGCGCTTGCGCGTATGTCTGTTAAATAATTGACGTTATCCAATCAAAATGAACGTTACAAACGTTGTTGCATTAGAATGGTTTTTGTCTCTTTCTTTTTTTCTCATGTTGGATATTGTTGTTGTTTGTTGTTTGGTTATTCTGGTTCATTTGTATTACAAAAATGAAGTACTTTATGAATATTAAACAATTGTTTCACCCGAATTTATTGAATTCATGTTTTTTAATAAATAGAGTTCTACAGGTTTCTTTCTATATTCTACCACTGCATTAAGTGTGATACAATATTTCTCCACTCAGTTAAATTTTTAAATTTAAAAAGCGAGGCTTGACAAATTACACGATATTTGGTGGTAGAATCTGTTTCTCTAATGATTTTCTACAAAATACACCGGCAAACTTATTCCTTCTTTTCGAATGATCTGCAAAAAGATGTGTTCTTTCTATGTGACGTCATCAGACATGGTCGCCTTTTTTCATGCAATCACAATAGGAAATTCAGAGGAAAGCAAGAAAACTCGTAGTCATAAACGGATTTTAACCAATGAAGAACTGAGATCAAAGGAACCACATGTTCATTAAAAATTTTTATACAATGGGTGCAGAAAGAGAAAATTAGAGAAACAGAGTTCTACAGGTTTCTTTCTATATTATAATGTAATGGAAATAACGTTTTAAGAGACCACTGTGACAATATTTTCATTAATACTTCTGACTATTTGTGTGTAATATCAATCAATATTAAATATTGAGAGATGTTAAGATTGAAAATTAAACAATTCTCTATCAAACAAATTTAAAGAATTATTTAGATGACCAAACAAAAACACAGACATGTTGAATGCTATATGGAGGAAGTTTACCTTACTTTTCCCTAGTCTTTGCAGAAAAGTAAGGTGAACTTCGTCAACAATACAAGCATTTAATCTGTACATGTAATGTAATCTGAGCAGTAGATATATCCAGTTGAAATGGTCTTAAAATAGATATTTGGTACAAATTATATGCTCTTTGTACAATATAGAAGAATTTTCTCATGGAAAACCAAAAAGTTACTCATATTCAGACAATATTTTCATGATACATGATTCTGATCCTTTATTTTAATTGAGTCTTGCAAAAATTGAGAAACCTTTGAATTAAAGTGGAAAGATGCGAAGAAGGGGAAATTACTCTAGTTATCTTGTGAATAAATATTTGTTTACATCATCCTTTTACGTCAAAAACTAAAAGATATATAAGATATTAATTTAGCTTGGAAGCAATCGTACACCAAAAGTCTTACAGATATCAACAGTATATGAAACAGGAACTTCAGTTTGACAGCAACTCAACAATTTTTTTTTTATAACAAAATCTAAAAATGTAGATAGTTTTGATTATGATTATGATTACACTTTCAATGTCAGTTCATTTTTTATGCCCCACCTACAACAGTAGAGAGGCGTTATGTTTTCTGGTCTGTGTGTTCGTTTGTCTGTCCGTTCATTTGTCCATCTGTATTATATCAGGTTATAGTTTTTAAAGTCCAATCAACTTGAAACTTAGTACACATGTTCTCTATGATTTGATCTTTCTAATTTCAATGCCAAATTAGATATATGAGCCCAATTTCATGGTCCACTGAACATAGAAAATGATAATGCAAGTGAGGCATCCATATACTATGGACACATTATTGTTTTATTTTACTTTTGTTCTTACTAATTACTATGCAGTCTATGACTTAGATATGAAAAACATCAATAAAAACACTATCTCCTTGCTTTTTTAGCTCACCTGGCCCGAAGGGCCAAGTGAGCTTTTCCCATCACTTTGCGTCCGGCGTCCGTCGTCCGGCGTCCGTCGTCGTCCGTCGTCGTTAAATTTTACAAAAATCTTCTCCTCTGAAACTACTGGGCCAAATTACACCAAACTTGGCCACAATCATCATTTGGGTAACTAGTTTAAAAATGTGTGGCGTGACCCGGCCAACCAACCAAGATGGCCGCCATGGCTAAAAATAGAACATAGGGGTAAAATGCAGTTTTTTGGTTATAACTCAAAAACCAAAGCATTTAGAGCAAATCTGACATGGGGTAAAATTGTTTATCAGGTCAAGATCTATCTGCCCTGAAATTTTCAGATGAATCGGACAACCCGTTGTTGGGTTGCTGCCCCTGAATTGATAATTTTAAGGAAATTTTGCTGTTTTTGGTTATTATCTTGAATATTATTATAGATAGAGATAAACTGTAAACAGCAATAATGTTCAGCAAAGTAAGATCTACAAATAAGTCGACATGACCAAAATGGTCAGTTGACCACTTTAGGAGTTATTGCCCTTTTTAGTCCATTTTTAACCATTTTTCGTAAATCTTAGTTATCTTTTACAAAAATCTTCTCCTCTGAAACTACTGGGACAAATTAATCCAAACTTGGCCACAATCATCATTGGAGTATCTAGTTTAAAAAATGTGTGGCGTGACCCGGCCAACCAACCAAGATGGCCGCCATGGCTAAAAATAGAACATGGGGTAAAATGCAGTTTTTGGCTTATAACTCAAAAACCAAAGCATTTAGAGCAAATCTGTCATGGGGTAAAATTGTTCATCAGGTCAAGATCTATCTGCCCTGAAATTTTCAGATGAATCGAACAACCCGTTGTTGGGTTGCTGCCCCTGAATTGATAATTTTAAGGAAATTTTGCTGCTTTTGGTTATTATCTTGAATATTATTATAGATAGAGATAAACTGTAAACAGCAATAATGTTCAGCAAAGTAAGATCTACAAATAAGTCAACATGACCAAAATGGTCAGTTGACCGCTTTAGGAGTTATTGCCCTTTATAGTCTATTTTTAACCATTTTTCGTAAATCTTAGTAATCTTTTAGAAAAATCTTCTTCTCTGAAACTACTGGGCCAAATTTAACCAAACTTGGCCATAATCATCATTGGGGTATATAGTTTAAAAAATGTGTCCGGTGACCCGGCCAACCAACCAAGATGGCCGCCATGACTAAAAATAGAACATAGGGGTAAAATGCAGTTTTTGGCTTATAACTCAAAAACCAAAGCATTAAGAGCAAATCTGACAGGAAGTAAAATTGTTGATCAGGTCAAGATCTATCTGCCCTGGAATTTTCAGATGAATCGGATAATCGGTTGTTAGGTTGCTGCCCCTGAATTGGTAATTTTGAGGAAATTTTGCTGTTTTTTTTTGTTATCTTGAATATTATTATAGATAGAGATAAACTGTAAACAGCAATAATGTACAGCAAAGTAAGAACTAAAAATAAGTCACTATGACCAAAATAGTCAATTGACCCCCTAAGGAGTTATTGCCCTTCATAGTCAATTTTTAACAATTTTCTTAAAATTTGAAGATTTTCAATAACATTTTCCACAGAAAGTACTGTTATAGGTAGAGATAATTGTAAGCAGCAAGAATGATTAGTAAAGTAAGATCTACAAACACATCACCATCACCAAAACACAATTTTGTCATGAATCCATCTGTGTCCATTGTTTAATATTCACATAGACCAAGGTGAGCGACACAGGCTCTTTAGAGCCTCTAGTTATTATTTTGCTTTACATGTACTCATTTTGTATCATGGATAGATACATCCTTTGTTTCTGTAAAAAAAAAATCCAAATGCATATTTAGTGGACAACAATGAGGAGGGGTCGAAGGGGTCCTGATCTGAAAATCCTGGGCTTTAAAACATCTTTATATAAAAAAAGGCCGTTAGTTTTCTCGTTTGAATTGTTTTACATTGTCATTTCGGGGCCTTTTATAGCTGATTATGCAGTATGGGCTTTGCACATTGTCGAAGGATGTACAGTGACCTATAGCAGTTAATTTCTGTGTCTTTTTGGTCTCTTGTCTCAATGGCAATCATACCACATCTTCTTTTTTAAATAAAATCCTAAGGTCCAGAATTTAAAGAAATTTAAATCCCGACATCCCGAAATTTGAAAAAAGAATTCCCAGATCCCGAAAGGATCAATCCCGAAATCCCCACCTTAAAAACACCGGGTCCCGAAAAAGGTCCTGCCCCCCCTCAACAATAATTTTTTTCCATTTTACCTTGTTCAATATTATTTGGTGCCATTATTTTCTTCATTCTTCTCGTTGTAAATAAGATGACTTGAAAATGTCAGGATAAATAAAGGGTTTATAGATTGAAGGTCATTTGATAATACATTTGATTTTATTTTGTTATTTGGTATTAGACAGGTAGAAAGAACAGTAAGCCTATCATTTCTATCTGTCTAGCAACCTTGACCAAAAGATATTTGATTTGATGTATTCAAAATGTCTCCCAAGAAAATATGTTGGTTTGGTTATCTGGGATTGTAAAGACCTTTCCTATGCTCTGACATCCATCTTAATAATGAATAACCCTATCTATTATGTATTTCAGACAGACAAAGTATCTGACACAGTTTTGGAGGGTTTTGTTGCTGAAGTGGTTTACAAAAAGGCTATAGAAGCTATACCAGGTATTTAAAGTTCTAAAGACATTTGGTTTTAATTAACCAATAGCCACTATTAATTAGGATTGTGATTTTCTTGGTAGTCATTTACAGAGATGATAAAATTCACTTGTATAGAATTTAACCCCCTAAAAGCAGAAAGATTTAAGGCTGATCCATTAAATTATATGTTGCATCTATGGAAGGCAACTTCTAAACGAGTTGACCACAAAAGAGGCCATTTTCAATTTTGCTTGCATTTTTCAACAACTTTAAACAAATTTTGGTTGACATGAATTTGGCAGGTAGAGCTATGTTGATAGGTCTTTAAAAAATCTATTGTTGATGCTTTACAGATGTTCTCAATGGATCTTCAAATGAATTTATATTGATGAATATATGTTATTGAAGTAGTTATTTCAAAGACTCTGATGAATATTTGAAAACAAATCATAAGACCTTATTTGAAGGACATCATTAAAAAAAATATCAGTCCGGGTGACTTGTCTTCCTTAAGCTGTTACCATATAAATATAAAATCTTTGGTTGCTCACAGTAACTTCTTTTTTAAACAATGTTTAATAACATAATAATAGAATATACAATAATTTATGAAAACAATATAAAAAATTTCATACAAAATGTTCAATAAATGTAGATCAACTGAAATCAAATTATTTTCATACATAATAATAAGACAATAAATCGCAAACCATCTATCATTGTCACTGTACGCACTTCTGATAAACTTTATTTTAGCCTCCACTCTAAATTTTTATGGCCGGCCTAGATTTGGTTGAAATCTGGACAATTTTGTCAAATTTCAAACAAATATTTTCTTGTTATAATGTAAAAACTTGCTTTGAAATGAAAACTTTGACAAGACAGTTCTATATAACCTTTTTAGCTCACCTGGCCCGAAGGGCCAAGTGAGCTTTTCTCATCACTTGGCGTCCGGCGTCCGTCGTCCGTCGTCCGTCGTCCGTCGTCCGTCGTCGTCCGTCGTCGTCGTCCGTCGTCGTTAACTTTTACAAAAATCTTCTCCTCTGAAACTACTGGCCCAAATCAAACCAAACTTGGCCACAATCATCATTGGGGTATCTAGTTTAAAAAATGTGTGGCGTGACCCGGTCAACCAACCAAGATGGCCGCCACGGCTAAAAATAGAACATAGGGGTAAAATGCAGTTTTTGGCTTATAACTAAAAAACCAAAGCATTTAGAGCAAATCTGACATGGGGTAAATATGTTTATCAGGTCAAGATCTATCTGCCCTGAAATTTTCAGATGAATCGGTCAATCGGTTGTTGGGTTGCTGCCCCTGAATTGGTAATTTTGAGGAAATTTTGCTGTTTTTGGTTATTATATTGAATATTATTATAGATAGAGATAAACTGTAAACAGCAATAATGTTCAGCAAAGTAAGATCTACAAATAAGTCAACATGACCAAAATGGTCAGTTGACCCGTTTAGGAGTTATTGCCCTTTATAGTCAATTTTTAACCATTTTTCGTAAATTAAAGTAATCTTTTACAAAAATCTTCTCCTCTGAAACTACTGGGCCAAATTAATCCAAACTTGGCCACAATCATCTTTGGGGTATCTAGTTTAAAAAATGTGTGGCGTGACCTGGTCAATCAACCAAGATGGCCGCCACCGCTAAAAATAGAACATAGGGGTAAAATGCAGTTTTTGGCTTATAACTCAAAAACCAAAGCATTTTGAGGAAATCTGACATGGGATAAAAATGTTTATCAGGTCAAGATCTATCTGCCCCGAAATTTTCAGATGAATCGGTCAATCGGTTGTTGGGTTGCTGCCCCTGAATTGGTAATTTTGAGGAAATTTTGCTGTTTTTGGTTATTATCTTGAATATTATTATAGATAGAGATAAATTGTAAACAGCAATAATGTTCAGCAAAGTAAGATCTACAAATAAGTCAACATGACCAAAATGGTCAGTTGACCCGTTTAGGAGTTATTGCCCTTTATAGTCAATCTTTAACCATTTTTCATAAATCTTAAGTAATCTTTTACAAAATCTCCACTGAAACTACTAGGCCACAATCATCTTTGGGGTATCTAGTTTGAAAAATGTGTCCGATGACCTGGCCATTCAACCAAGATGGCCGCCACGGCTAAAAATAGAACATAGGGGTAAAATGCAGTTTTCGGCTTATAACTATGAAACCAAAGCATCTAGAGCAAATCTGACAAGAAGTTAAATTGTTAATCAAGTCAATATCTATCTGCCCTGAATTTTTCAGATGAATTGGACAACTGGTTGTTGGGTTGCTGCCCTCCAATTGGTAATTTTTAAAGAAATTTTGCAGTTTTTGGTTATCTTGAATACTATTATAGATAGCGATAAACTGTAAACAGCAATAATGTTCAGCAAAGTAAGATCTACAAATAAGTCAACATGACCTAAATGGTCAATTGACCCCTTAAGGAGTTATTGTCCTTTATAGTCAATTTTTAACAATTTTCATTAATTTGGTAAATTTATGTAAATTTTTACCAAATATAGTTCTCTGTTACTAATGGGCAAAGTTCATTATAGATATAATTGTAAGAAGCAAAATCGTTCAGTAAAGTAAGAACTTCAAACACATCACCATCACCAAAATAGAATTTTGTCATGAATCCATTTGTGTCCTTTGTTTAATATGCACATAGACCAAGGTGAGCGACACAGGCTCTTTAGAGCCTCTAGTTACTTGTCTTTGAAGTTTTCATCCACTTGAAATATTTTTTTATCTTATAACATTGAACTTAATAATCTGGGCCAAATATAGCCCATACTGACTTTACTCTTTTAGGTAATAAGCAATGCATTTTAACCACAATGATTTTTGCATCATCTCTTTCTTCTCCATTACACACAACCAGTAGTTGTCCATCCTTATCAATATGTAAACAGGTAGGATTAATAATACCTTCTTGTTCACCAATACTTGTGAGGAGGTCCCCTTCCATAGATAATAATTGGATTGAAACTTTGTCTGCCACAACAATTTGGCCAAAAGATGTTGTGACTATGTCATTTGGGTAATGGAGTTTTTCATATGTCCATTTTAATTTAAAATTAGAATCAAATACAATCACTTTTTCTTTATCAATGATATTTATGTCACCATTTATATTTTTTGTTAATTTTTCAATTTGATAAGTTTCATGAGGAGGAGAAAAGGCACTTTGTTTCGTTTCTGTATTCCATGATTTTTTTAAACAATTTCCTTCTTTATTAACGACCATGATAAATACATCTGAAGGATGATTCTTAGAATTATAAGAGTCTGATACTGAAAGTCCAACTAAAATTGTGAAGCCACTTGAATGTATTCCGTTTATATTTGAAGATATGAATGAATGACCCCTCAAATTAAAATTTTCGAATTGTTTGTCTTTTGAATTACATCTGTGATAATTGAACTTTTTGTCTTGCTTTTTGTATGTATTCAAACAATGAATTTCACGAGAACCATCAGTGATTAATATCATATCATCATCAGTCACGGTCATATCTCTTGGTGACTGATATGTTATTGACATTGGTAGACATTTTTCAAGAGTAAAGATATAGTTTTCATTTTGCTTATCGTTGTGTCCTATAGCTATTAAATCCCGATATATATCCGTTTTTTTTATAGATACTTACTAAAGTTCCATCTTTTAAGCTCTTCAGATTATAAATAAAAGGTACATTTGTTACATGCGTACTAATGACCTTTAGAATTGGACCTTTTGTTACTGAACCAAAATTTATACATGGGGAATTTGGAACTATAAACCTGAAATTTTGATTCAGGGGTATGTTATCTGAATTAATCTTTGGAGGTATATGTTTGTCTACTTTATCAATAGTATCTAGGACACATGTTGCCTGGTGTGATTGTAAAACCGAGTCAATTCCTTCCTTTTTCTTTTGTAACTTGCATTCTATCTCTTGAATATTCTTCTTTTCTTTTACCAAGGCATCAATGTTCGGTTTGACAAGTTTATCTAATTCGTTGATGAGAACTGCAGCTTCGGCAGTAGCTCTCTCTTTTATTTCTCTTTCCCTTTTGGTGATTTTTTGTTTAATTTCATTGTATTTAACAATTGCAGAAGAACATTCTCTAACACTTTTACTGATATAAGGTAAATCCTTTTCTATTCTCTCTTTGATATCTTTAAGTTCAGATAATTGATTATTGTACACAGTGCTAATTTTCTCAATATTATGACCTTTATGTACAGGTTCAAGAACACAAAAAGAACAAATTGTATATTTACAGTCCTTGCAGAAAAGAGAACACTTTTCACCATCATGAGTTGTGCATTGAATACTTTTAAGGTTAGCCTGTCTAATAATGTCCACATTTTCTGGTTTCTTAGCCTTCTTTAGGTCAATAATACAATGCTCTTCTGATCCAATGAATTTTGAATGTTTATCTGCACAATTTTCACATAGGAGAAGGTCACAGTTAAAGCACTTCAGTTTAATTTCTTTTGAGATTTCACAAAATTGACATAACATAAGATTGTTAGCCATATCTGTCACAACACTATCAAATTTTATTTTGCACTTTGCACTTATTTTTACATCTTCATATTTAATTTTTGTTAACCTTTGAAGATGTCATAAGGCTTCACTTTTACACATTCCACATTATCATTTTTTAACAGTTTTTTTTTTAAAGTATGATTAGGTCCTTATAATACTGTTTTCTGACGATAGCAACGTTCTAATATGAAGGAATTATGCAGACTATGATGACTCTCCTTAATTCAAAATATGACAAATGAGTTATTACATAATAGTTTGATCTTTTACCAAAAAGAAAAAGAATTTCCTATTCAACATGTTAAATGTTTATCCGATCGCGAGCAAGGTGATCTTATCAAACAAACATTTAAATGCCCCTGGTAATATGAAAAAAATATTTTAAAACAAATATACAGTTTCCTAATCTCTATATGCATGATATGCACAGGTCAGCCCAAAAATTACAGTTCATAGATTATTTTGTATTGGACAAAATCAACAGTTGAAATGACTTTTAATTTAGAACAAAGGAAACAATGCCTGTGTTTCAAATTTCATGAGTTTATGTTAAATTTATATGTACAAACTTATTAAACGGAAAAGTGTTTTAGAATCACTACTTTGTCATTCAAAACATGAGCTTGCATTTTTATCTATAACAAATAAAAAAACCACTACAAATGACTATGTATAAAGTTTGACATTAGGCTATGGGAAAGAAATGATCTTGAGAGTTGTTATCATTAATTTGTAAATTTATTTTTTATTTATTGTATACAATCCAGATACCGGATCAATATGGATATAAATGTCCCCCACACCTTCTTATATCTAGAAATATATAAATTAGTCAACTATATTAAGGGTATGAATTTTAGCACACTGTTTTTCGTTTCCTTCACAACCAACTAGCAGTTGACCTCTGCTATCAATATGTATACATCTAGGCTGGTTTATACCTAAATTTTCACCAACACTTGTGATGAAGTCTCCATCAATTGTTAATACGTGTATGGAGTTGTCATCAGTAACAACAACTTGTCCATTTTGTGTTGTGAGTATGTCTCTGAGAAAAATGGGGTTCTCCCAACACCATTTAAATTTGAAATTGGAATCAAACGTGATAATGCTTCTTGAACTTATCATGTTAAAGTCCCTGTTTATGTTTGTTGTTAATTTATTTATGGTAGTATCTTTTGGGATAGGAATCATCTTAATATCATTATCTTTATCTGTATTTCTTAGAGTTTTTGAACAATATCCATTCTTATCTAGGATCATGATAGAAGTTCTTTCCTGACCATCTTTTAGACCAACAGCAGGCTCTCTAAACGGAACTAAAATTGTTTGGTCAAATGACAGTATTCCTGTTCTACCTAATTCTTTGGCAAAATGAAAGCCTTTTCCATTTACACATAACTCACATGAATGTGGTAAAAGAGAGGGTTCTCGTGAATAATTACTATCTTGAAAATTTTTCATTTTTGGATCTTCTATATTGCAACATCTAATTTTATAGAAGAAATAATCAGTAATCAGTATCAAATCATCTTCAGTTACTGTCATGTCTAGTAATTTCCATGTTGTTGGTGATAATGATACAAGAATATTATTTTTGATGATAAACTTCTCACCCTGCTCATCACAGTATCCAATGAAAAAACGAGCGTGTATTTTAATTTCGGTTTCAACCTCAATTGGGTCATAAATACAGACTACAGTTCCATCTTTTAAACTTTTTAGATTATAAATACCCGAAACATTTGTTTCATATGTTTTTATGACATTAATAATTGGACGTCTTTTCAATGATCCCAAATTAATACTCAGAATTGAATCTGGAATTATGAATGTAAAATTTTGCTCTAGGGGGAAATTAGCTGAATTGATCTTTAGTGGTAAATGTTTGTCAATTTTGTCTATAGTTGCTAGGACATCAGTTGCTTGATGGGATTGTAAAGCAGTGTCAATTTGGCTTTTCATCTCCTTCAGTTCATTTTCACTTTCTTGAATCCTCTGTTTCTCCTCCATAAATCCATCTTTACTTGGTATAAAAAGTTTATCAAGTTTATTGATAAGATTTGCGGCTTCTTCAGCAACCTTTTTTTGTAATTCTTTTTCATGTTGGATGATTTTTTGTTTTATATCATTGTAATTGTCACATGTGGTTGTACTTTCTATCACACTTTTAGAAAGATCAGGCAAAGTCTTTTCTATTTCTTTATTCATATCTTTGAGTTCAGATAACTGATCATTGTACACAGTGCTAAGTTTTTCAAGGTTGTGACCTTTATGTTTAGGTTCAAGGACACAAAAAGAACAAACCACATGTTTACAATCCTTGCAGAAAAGAGAACACTTTTCCTCTTCATGACTTGCACATAGAATGTTTTTAAGATTACACCTTTGAATATTGATAACATTCTCAGGAATTCCAACCTGTTTTATGTCAATAATACAATGTTTCATTGATCCACCAAACTTTGAATGTTTTTTGACACATTTTTCGCATAGAACAAGGTCACAGTCAAAGCATTTCCATCTAATTTCTTTTGGCTTTTCACATAATTGGCAAAGAATTAGATTTTGAGCCATAACTCACTTATCATCTCATTTCTTCTTCTCTTTGTATGGTTTGTGGAACCAGCTTTCAGTTAAGTTCATTTTACCTCTTGTATTAACATCCACATATTATGTATTCTTATGAAAATATTATTCTGTATCTGACTCACTGAACATTGTCAATATTTCCTACCAATCAAACTGACAAAATATGTTATCAGACTAAGTTTCCCTAATATTTTAGATTTCTGTAATATTTCCTTATTTTTATCATTTGGAGTGGAGTGTCTAATAAATATTTAGATAAAGATATCTAAACTGTTTGCAAATCATTTTTACAGGTGCAAATATTTTAAATAATCAAGTATCTCTGTTTTAACAGAAATTTAACAATTGAGTTATATTTTATCAAAAAGTACATATATGTTGCCAAATTGTCAGAGTAGTTTTACACATTTGGAAATCGAAATATTGAGGGTCAAAGAAATTACACTTAAAAACCAGCTGTTTTTCCATCTTTGAATATGCTATGGCGTGGAATCAGGGTCAAAAATACTTCTTTGTGTATATACATAATTCGATTTACGTATATACAAAAATAATTACGTATACACGTTAATCCAATTATGTATATACAGAAATAATTCCGTATACACAGAAATAGAATTACGTATATACAAAATTAATTCCGTATACACAGAAGTCGAATAACGTATATACAGAAATCGAATTACGTATATACAGAAATAATTCCGTATATACAGAAATATTTATGTAAAGACAGAAAGATAGTATTTCTGTATATACGGAATTCGATTTACGTATATACGTAAATCGAATTCTGTATATACGTAAATTGAATTTCGTATATACGTAAATCGAATTTCGTATATACATAATTATTTCTGTATATTTACGTATATACATAATTATTTCTGTATATACGGAATTCGATTTATGTATATACAGAATTCAATTTACGTATATACGTAATTATTTCTGTATATACAGAATTCGATTAACGTATATATGGAATTCGATTTACGTATATACATAAATCGAATTCCGTATATACAGAAATAATTATGTTTATACGTAAATAAGTATTTTTGACCCTGATTCCGCGCCATAATATGCACTGTTACTGTTAGAAAGGTGTGCATCACTGAATTTTCAGCTGTGACCTATTCTCACCACTTGGTGTCCATAGTCTGATGTCAGTTTACAAACAAATTTCTTAAACTTAGTCCATATTGGGCATTATGGTATATTGGTAGATCATTTAAAAGGATAATTTTTGTTATTTACAGTTTATCTTTATAACTTTGATGCAGTATAGTTTCTCATGTTTCTATAGGTTTGTAATTGGTATTCTCAGACATGTTTTATTACAAGATATATATCCCAACGATGATTGTGGTCAAGTTTGTTTTTAATTTGCCAAGTCTTACTGGACTAATTGTCCATGAAGGATATTATTTGTTACTGATTTTTGTAATTTTTTAAAAATATACAAAAATATTCTGATTGCATCTCATCAATTTTATAGAAAATGCTAAGTTATCTATTGACTAGTTGCACAAATGTGAATTAATGATGTTGACATTTTAAGTGTCCATTAAATTTATTTATTTGTTCATAATTTGGATGTAGGAAAAGTAATATGTCAGCGCCCTAGAACTTTACTTATTCTACACATTCATTTGTTGCTGAGGGAGTTAAACTTCATATGATTAGAACAGAATAGATATATACAAAAATGAATAAAGAAGATTTCAAGTTTTTGTCAATGAAATAGAAATTTAAAGCTTTTAAAGTACATTTTGAAGCCAATAAGAATTGGGTTTTTAATTTAAACCATTCATGTGTCATTAAAAAAGCAACCATACAAACAAGGTAATCTAAATTCGTAATTTTGTTATAAAACAGTTCCAAAGAGCACCTGTCAATAATTAATTGTTAAATGAATAGCTGACTATTTTGGACAGTTTCATTCATTTTGACCTAACTTCCTGCACTTCTGTAACATCTCATTTTGATAAAATACATAAAAAAATCTCAACTTTTCACAGGTTTATTTTTTCCATATATGTAACAAGATAAAACCGTATTAAGAAGATTAACCTAATGACATGTGTGTGTGATAAGTCAGATATAGTAATCTATTGTTTTGTTTTTATATCCTTGAAGTAACAATGTAACCTGGACAACTTTTATTTCACAAGATGTTTGTCTTTGTTGGATTTTTATAAGACTGCAAAATATTTTTTTTGGAAAAGTTTCAAGAAGAAATCTTCAATTGCACAGTTCTGCGCAATGATTTTTAAGATCTTTGACCACATTTATTTTGTGTAAGAAACAAGAAATAATCCAAATTCAGACAGTATCATGCTTGAATATTGTGTCCAAATTTGCCCCAACTGTTCAGTGTTCCACCTCTGCTGTTGTATCAGGTTGTGCTCATGCATGTAATTTTAATTAGTATTTTAATGGGCACCTGAAGATTCTTTTGGCTTGATTTGGGTTATCACTTGTTTTTCATTGACATAACAGCTAATAGTCAATCTTTGTAATTTCAATATGACAAAATGTTGGCAGGTGGTTAGAATAGAGGTGAAAGATATACCAAAAGGCTTTTTTATATGCCTGCAGATCTCGAGCTTATTTTTGGTACATGATCATGATGATTGTACAATGATGATTTACAGATCTATTCTAAATATCTTTTTTCAATTATAACCTTTAAGTTTGAAACTGATTTTTTGTACATAAGGGTTTATGTAAAGGTTACCTACAGATTGAGTTATTTCAATTGTTCAATGAATATAGTTAGGACTACAAATATACATTCTGCACAATTTTTAGCAAAGTGCAAATTTAAAAGACTAATTCGGGGAATACAATGATGGTATCACATCTTAACTTTAAGGGCACATTTGATAATAAGTATTTAATCATACTAATATTTAACCAGTTCAATATATCATACTTAAATCATATGATGTATCAAAGTATAAATTTAAAAATAGATAGAATGAACCAGATGTAAGCAACCTAAAAGTTCTGTTAGATATATTTAATCTACAAAGAAGACCTGTCTTTACAAGGCAAAAAAAAGTATACATTTGTTTCCTGCCTCCCTACCTTTAACCTAATATTTGAATGCCTTCTTTTACATTTTCAAGTAACTTTAAATTTTAGACATTCTTGGATAATTCCATTTTCATTATTTTCCCAATATTGTTTATCAGGTATATGTAAAATGTTATTTTTTTCAAAATATTTTTTTTTACCTACGTTACTAAACAAATACATGTAACTTTTTTGCCAGGGGTCAGAAATATGTTTTGGTAAAGAAGTAAATATTATAATGTCATATTATAGAGGATGCAAAGTGCTTGTCAATAAAGGTGAAAGCATGAATACTCTATTTCACAGAGAAAACTTAAACAAGAGGCCCTAGTATGAATAATTTTAAAGGAGCATTAGGAGATATAAAAAAAATTTGTATAACTTTCATTTGTTCAATCATTAATGAAAATGGAATAGCAAGGTGAAAAAAAGGTCTGAAACATCACTGGTGAATTATTCACTTGCAAGTGAATAATGCAGCATAATTGAATCCATATTCTTGTAACCTTTCATTTAAAAGCTTGTTTAAAATCTAATAGCTGTCTAATTAAAAAAAGATCATGAATGTAACTAAAATCCACAGTAAATTTTACCTATGGAAGATCTTCTAAATCTCAAATGAGTTGATCACTTTAAAGAAAAAGTTTGTGGTTTCTTCTGTGTAAAGGATGTGCAATTGTGTGTCCTTCATTTATCTGTTTATTTAACTTCATCTTTGTATCTACTGTTAATAGTCCATTATTTTATCTGATATTATCAAGTGCATCAAATTCTCAATTCACCTCCAGATATCTTTAAGCAAAGAGGTGTAAATTTTACCTTCTTTATTCAAAATGTAAAATGAATATATATATAAAGTATATATCGATGAAAAGTGATTTTTTATTGATATTTGTGTCTTTAAAACATTGCTATGCCAGGTCACTGAAATATTCTGCCATTTAGAAATGCAGGGATCCAGGATGTTGAAACACAGTGGGAACTAATATTCCTAATGGCAGACCCTCTTTCAGGGAAGACCCCAGTGTCATTGAGAATGGCTCAAAATGTCATCCTATGCCAATTTTGTGAAATTTCAAAAGAAATTTCTTGGAAATGTTTTAACTGTGACATTGTGCTGTGTAACAAATGTATAAAAAACCATTCAAAATTTGGTGGATCAAAGGACCATTGCATAATCGACTTAAAACAGGCTAGAACTCCAGAAAATCTGGACATTATTCGAAAGTTTAATCTAAATAACATTCATTGCACAACTCATAAGGAGGAAAGATGTCCCCTTTTCTGCCAGGACTGTATTAAACCAGTTTGTTCTTTTTGTGTCATTGAACCTGAACATAAAGGTCATAACATTGACAAACTTAGCACAGTGTACAGTAATCAACTCGCTGAGCTCAGAGACATCAAAGAAAGGATAGAAAATAATTACTCTGGTCTCACCGAAAGTTTAAAGGAATGTACTTCTACTAGTGACAATTACAATGAAATAAAAGAAAAAATCATCCAAAGGGAAAGAGAACTTAAGGAGAAGGTTTCTGAAGAAGCTGCAGTGATCATTGGTGAACTTGATAAACTAATTATACCAAGTAAAGATGCATTCATGGAAGTAAAACTGAAGTTTCAAGAAAAGGAAAGTACAGTTAAAAAAACAAACAAACTAATTGATGAAGCATTACAATCCCATCAAGCAAATTATATACTCGAGACTATTGGTAAAGTGGACAAACATTTACAACTGAACGTGAATGCAGACAATATACCCCTAGTTCAAAAATTCACGTTGACAGTTCCAGCTTCTCTTGGTATCAATTTTGGATCAGTAAAAGACTGTCCGATTCTCAGGGTCATCAATACATATGAAACAAATGTGCTTTGTATTAAAAAACTCAAGAGTTTAAAAAATGGAACTTTAGTCTTTTTTTATGAAAAAGGTGGGGACCAATTCATTGAATATAGTGATATTCAAGGTGACCAATGTATAGTCAAATTCAAAACCTGTATCTTATCATCTATCTGGAAAGGAAAAGGGAAAGTCCATAACATGACTGTAACTGAAGATGATGTAATATTGTTCACTACTGATAGGGGGAGTAACTCTAATAAAATACTATGTATGAATGCATATGATGAGCGATTAAAAAAATCGAATTTTCTAAAGCTTCTACAAAAACCTACACTCTAAACAGTGGAATACATTCATTTGACCAGACAATATTAATTGGTTTTCAAGGGTATAGTTGTGGTTATTCAAAAGAAAAACTAGACATAGGTGTTATGATCCTTGATAAAAAAGGAAATTATTCCGAAACACTATGGATTAAGGAGAAGGATTCAGATTGTCAGAAAATTAGTAGTATAGACAGTTTAACATCAAATACCAATGGGGACATAATTATCTGTGACCAGCATGGCCTTTCTGTATTTGATTCCAAGTTCAACTTCAAATGGACAAATCAAACTATTACAAGTCCTAATGACTTAGTCACAACACCTACTGGACTAATTGCTGTAAGTAGCAACACATCAGTACATTTATTATCTATGGAAGGGAAACACCTGAAAAGTATTGGTAAAGAGGAAGGTATTCATCATCCTACCTGTCTACATATCAACAAGAGTGGTCAACTGCTGGTTGGGTGTGAAGAACAATCAATATATAAGAAATCAAAAATTCATGTGGTGGAGATATTTGCATGATCATCTATATTTAAGAAAAGTTGACACTCAGATCTTAAATCTAATGTAAAATTTTGACATTAACAAAAATTAAAAAAAGTGTGTGTGGATGTAATATTTAATAAACAATGATAAACATTTTTACTATTGATTTTTTTTTCTACTTGCATCCTTTTCAGGTCACACGACTAATAATAAACAAGAATACATTTGTTTTCATGCTGAGCATACTCACACTCATAATTAAAAGTATCTGTAAACAGGAAGTACTAGTCCCTGACAGATAAAAAAAAAAGCAAACATGGTACAAACTATCAGCCACAATGTAGATGCTGAACTAATATGAATTTGCAATAAATATGAGACAAAAATTATCAGGTTCAAGGGTTAAGAGATGTTCATTAATGTTAGGATGTTAAGTGTTGATTGTGAAACTGAACCATATACACTATAATAGTTTATTTATTTTTGGTCTAGCATTTTATTTGGTGCAGCATGTACCTGCACCTTGACAATGAAGATTATGATGAATTGACAATAAATGACCAGTGAAAATATGGCATGCACATCATGCACTCAATGTGTGCCATATGTGGAGCATGATCTGCTTATCCTTCCTGAACACCTGAGATCACCCCAAATTTTTGTTTGGGTTAGTGTTGCTATAGTCTTTATTTTTCTATGTTTTGTTTTGTTTACTATTGTTTGTCTAGTTGTCTTTTTCTTTTTTAGCCAGGGCATTGTCAGTTTATTTTGAATTTATGTGTTTGAATGTTCCTCTAGAATCTTTAGTCCCTCTGGGGTTGAAGTCATAAAACTTTGCTCAGTGCTCGAAGCACAAAAATCATGCTCGAAACACAAAATCCAGTATTTTGATTGGTTGATTCTTGAGTCTGAGTACAAAAATCGTGCTCAAAAGTTTTATGACCGCAAGATGAGAACATGCTAAAGTTTATGAATGTTACAGATAGAGGTGGAAGATACCAATAAACTCATCATAGCAATATATGCCAGGCTTAGAAGTTTGCACACAAAATGCACTCAGTTCCTATTGCCTCCCACAACCAAGATGAGCAGTCTACCAGAAGACCAAATGCGTTGTCCTGAACTATAATCATTGAACTAGTGAAGGCACTCATTTTCTTTGTCATCATTACAAACAAACACTTATTATCTGTACCAAAATTCAGTTTCAAACTTAAAGGTATTACAAAAAAAAATGTATAAAATTGATCTGTAAATGCTGAGATCATTTTACAATAATGTTCCAAAAATCAGGGCCCACAGGTCTGCAGGCATAATAAAAAACAGGACATCTAGTACTTTATTTCAGAAGAAAGGAAGTACAGACTTTCGTAATACATATAAGCCATATATGCCTGAGCACTAATTAAAGTATTTGGCGCAATATACCCTTCTATAATACACTTTCCCCTCATTATTGATAGATCTTGTCATGCTGATAATTTTTACTGTTTATCAGAGTGTTGAAAAGTCTTTGAAGTGACGGAGAAATAACAAGTTCACTTAAATTTCTGTATTTTTCTTATGAGTTTGATTATCCCTTTGGTATCTTTAACCTATATTTAGACAATCTACCAACATTTTGTCAAATTGACAAATCAAAGATTGTCTATGATAAGTTTTTATATCAATGAAATACAAATGTTTACTCAAATCTGAAGATTGAAATTTAAGGTGCCCATGAAAATACTGAAAGAATTCTCATCTCTAACTTTAGTTTGCCTCAACCAAATATTAAGAAACGTATAGGCATTGCTAATTATTAACACAAAATGAATTTTGGTGGTGTCATTTAAACTGTTTTAGAGTTATGCCCCTTTACAAATGGAAAAAAATGGCTGATTTTTATACGAGTCGTATATTGGTATGACGTTGGCGTCGTCGTCTGAAGACACATTGGTTTTCACTATAACTTTAGTTTAAGTTAATAAAATTCTATGAAATTTAAACACAAGGTTTATCACCACAAAAGGAAGGTTTGGATTCCTTTTGGGAGTTTTGGTCCCAACAGTTCAGGAATTAGGGGCCAAAAAAGGGCCCAAATAAGCATTTTTCTTGGTTTTCGCACCATAACTTTAGTATAAGTAAATAGAACTCTATGAAATTCAAACACAAGGTTTATGACCATAAAAGGAAGGTTTGGATTGATTTTGTGAGTTTTTGTCCCAACAGTTTAGGAATAAGGGGCCCAAAGGGTCCAAAATTAAACTTTGTTTGATTTCATCAAAAATTGAATAATTGGTGTTCTTTGATATGCTGAATCTAACTGTGTATGTAGATTCTTAATTTTTGGTCCCGTTTTCAAATTGGTCTACATTAAGGTCCAAAGGGTCCAAATTAAACTTAGTTTGATTTTAACAAAAATTGAATTCTTGGGGTTCTTTGATATGCTGAATCTAAACATGTACTTAGATTTTTGATTATGGGCCCAGTTTCCAAGTTGGTCCAAATTGAGGTCCAAAATTAAACTATGTTTGATTTCCACAAAAATTGAAATCTTGGGATTTTTTTATATGCTGATTCTAAACATGTACTTAGATTTTTGATTATGAGCCCAGTTTTCAAGTTGGTCCAAATCGGGGTCCAAAATTAAACTTTGTTTGATTTCAACAAAAATTGAATCCTTGTGGTTCTTTGATATGCTGAATCTAAACATGTATAAAGATTTTTGCTTATGGGGCCACTTTTCAAGTTGGTCCAAATCGTGGTCCAAAATTAAACTTTGTTTGATATCAACAAAAATTGAATCCTTGGGGTTCTTTGATATGCTGAATCAAAACATGTATTTACATTTTTGATTATAGGCCCAGTTTTCAAGTTGGTTCAAATCGGGGTCCAAAATTAAACTTTGTTTGATTTCAACAAAAATTGAATATATGGGGTTCTTTGATATATGCTGAATCTAACCATGTATTTAGATTTTTGATATGTGGGCCTGGTTATCAAATTGGTCCACATTGAGGTCTAAAGGGTCCAGAATTGAACTGTATTTAATTTCATCAGAAATTGAATTTTTGGGGTTCTTTGATATGCTGAATCTAACCATGTATTTAGATTTTGGATATTGGACCATAATAGGTTAATGTCCAATTTAAATTTTTAAGTTTAAGTTCTTAGACCACATTCATTCTGTGTCAAAAACCTATGTTGTGTCAACTATTTAATCACAATCCAAATTCAGAGCTGTATCAAGCTTGAATGTTGTGTCCATACTTGCCCTGACTGTTCAGGGTTCAAACTCTGCGGTCGTATAAAGCTGCGCCCTGCAGAGCATCTGGTTTTGTTTCTGTATGAAACTTATAAACAATGCATAAGCTAAGCTGATCCTGGGGGGGGGGGGGGGGGGGGGGGGGGCACGGTGATGCTTATAACCTCAAAAAAACAGATCAAGTACAAATTTAGGTAGGGTCACTGTTACCCTTCTGTTGTGTCCCTTTATAACTTTATATAATATGCAAGCAGTGGCACTACTGTGTCTCTTATACACATTCCATTCTTATTTAAATACTCTTGTTTTGATGAACATTTGTGATTTCAACAATCGTCAGATTTTTAAGAATGTCAAAATGGTGAATTTGCCTAGCATGTATTTTACTTTAATTTTACAGTGGATTCCACTGAGTGTGTAGCCAAAGGTAATATCTTTAGTTAGCCTGCTTGTTAGCTGAACCGTGAAGTCATTGTTAGCTTAGGTAAACTACCCTACTTTAAGAATAGACTAGTCCGACAGAAAACCAGTCTACCTATCTGTTGGACTATGCTACTTCGAAAGGAGGGTAGTACACCTGACCTAATAATGACTTCACGGTTCAGCTAACAAGCAAGCTAACCAAAGATATTACCTTTTGCTATACACTCAATGAAATCCACTGTAAAGAGATAGCCTATATAATTAAGCTGAAATTAAATGGACATACATGTAGGTCAACTGTTTATCTTATCATTGCTGATCATTTCATATTTCTCATACCGAGTAAACAATGTATGATAGCATCCTATAAATGCATGTATTGCAGAAAATGTATTAAAACATCCAGTGGTAAACTGTTAGAGAATTTACAATTTTTACTGAATGTTTTATAGCTGCCTCCTACTATTTCTTCTAGTACAGAAATATATAGTGTTACCTGCCTAATCTGACACCTGAGTACCCGGTACTCCTGAGTAACCTGCTTTAACTGACACATGTTTCAATGTCCCAAAATATGTCTATTCTTGCAGAAAAAAAACCTGAGTTATTCTGACACCCTCCTTAATCCGACATATTTTTCAGGTCTCCCAGTGTGTCGAATTACACAGCTACACTCTATATACTTAACTCTTAAAAACATAATTCAAAAAGTTTTGGAACTTTTTTGGGGGAAATTTTAATATTTATTCTTGCTTGTTCATTGACTATGCATCTCTTATGAGAAGACATTATAATTTTAAATCTTCACTATTTTTAAGACACAAATATTTCCCATAGATAATATAATGCGATGTAATTTGACTTGCTGATTATCCAAAAATGTCTCAACTTTAAAAATTTCTTGATCGTTCCCACAAATTATCCATAAAATGTGTAAGGGTAGGCATGAAAGTGTAGGGAGGCAAGAAACAAAGCTATGTTTATTTGGCCTAATGACGATAACTATTATTTTGCTTACACCTCTTTCATCCATCTTAAGAGCTTCTATTTTTAAATTTATACTTTGTTACATCATATGATTTAATGTGATATATTGAACTGGTTAAATATCAGTATGATTAGATACTTATTATCAAATATGCACTAAAGTTAACTGATTTAAATTCTTCAGAATTTAGAACTATCCACTTGGACTTAGTAGGTGTGAGGACAATTTAACGGCAAAAACAAAATTTTGAAAATTTCATACAAGTAGCTCATCTATAGTGATCACTAGTCTACACTAGAAGATGCATTCAACTCCTATCTTAATTGATAGCTTTTTTTTATCCCCATAGTTGGGAGTTCTCTCCAAATACTGCAGCTTCCTCCACCAATAAAAATAGGCCACCATCATACATAAACATGTAGCTATAGTGTTGAAATTGGCATTAAATAACAAGTCGATCATGAAAAAATATTGTTTTTTAGGGTAAGTATATGCATGTTACAAATTAACTGCACCAAGGACAATTATTAGGGGAGATCTCCTTCCTGTCACCATTACCCTTTACAAATTTATCCAATGTAGGTTAAAGTGTATGCTTTTTTAGTATTTTAGTGTAAATGTTAGGATAATGTCTCCTTCAACTTTGTAAATCTTGAGAAAAAAAATCAACTTTTCTTTTGGTGAAAAGGTTGATTGATACCACCTCTTCAATAGAAAAAGATGCTTTATAACCAATTTTGTTTTCTTCTATTTTCAGAAAATGTAGATTTTGTTTTGTCATTTTTACCAATTTGTCAACTGTTTGATTTTACAACAAAACTACAGGAAGATATATTTTCAAGGTAAGTTTAACATTCAACATCCTTTGAAGCAATATTTTTTACATCTCATATAAATAAGAAGATGTAGTATGAGTTCCAATGAGACATCTCTCGGCTCAAGTTACAATGTATAAAAAGTAAACAATAATAGGTCAAAGTATGGCCTTCAACATGGAGCCTTGGCTCTCACAGAACAGAAAGCTATCAAGCTCACCATAACACCAAACAGCAAGATAAAGAGGACCCCAAAATGACTAGTGAAAATCAATTCAAACAGGAAAACAACGGTCTTATCTATATAAAAAAGGGAAACAAGAAAAATTCTGAACCACACCAATGACAATGATATATAGCTTTCAATCCCTTCTAATTGCATGGTAGGGAAATTAAATGACAGCTAATTGAACATAGTACAGCTTAACAGAACTCAACAGGGTTTTTATAATAGATTATAATCTACATTTTTTCATAAAATTTCATATTGCATACAGTTTTATACTTCAAATTTAGTTTATTTTAATTTCAACTAACAACCACAAAAAATATCAGAAACAAATAAACTTTGGCTACAATTGTAAGGGAAATAACTCCAAACAAATTTCTTTCCTGGTTTTGATTTAACTGTGAAAAATATTTATTGTATTATGCTTCATGACAAGAAATACCTCTATTACACATTATGAAACTGAAAGCAAAGAATAGTACTTTTTCAACTGTCTTTCCTTTTAAAGTCTCCGATGATACATATATAGTAGAAATAGAACGATGTCAGTCCTTAAAACTACACACCAGTTAGTTTAAACTTATTTGTTTATAGTGGATTGGGAAACAAGTTATTACAACTTATATTAATCCCTTTCCACTTTGCGGGTGTGAGTGCTGCCTTGTAGCGGCATTAGCCTACTCTTTTTTTCTAAATTTGCAAGGGTGTTTTTTACATGGAAGAGTTATTGCTCTCTCTTAAAAAGAGTCAGCCTGACAGACTATCATCTTACTCAAGACCATACTCGCACCAGTTGGAATGCGTTTTCTTTCACGAACTGAAATCTATTTACTATGGATTAAATAGTTTTCCTTGAATACCAATTTTTGTGGGTTACACAGGTACAATGGAACCACAAATTCAAATGTTCAACAAACTACAAATTTTCTATAGGTTTTGCATACAGAGATTGCCAAAAGCACAAAATCAAATATCCACGAAAATGCAAGTTTAATTCAACAAGTAATGTCATAAATATATACTTGAACTAATTTGTTTTATGTTATAGTCTGAGGAGGGAGTATTCAGACAAACCACAGACCTGGGATGCCATAGCTAAGCAATGTTTGTATACAACACCATACACAGGTATAAGGAGTTATATGTTAGAACTTCAAGATACACATTGTCTGTGCTTAGGCCTTAAATAGAGGAATTATGCCTCTCTCTACCATATCTGTTCTTTTTATCTGCTCGTTCTGTGCTTCCCTCTAATTTTTTTCTTTTCCCTTGTCCTTTCAATCCATCTATTTACTCTTCTGTACTTCTCTCTGCCTTTGTAGTCCTGCAATATGCAACTAATTATAGCTTACCATAAAGCCATTCAACAATGAACAAAAACCTGTACCGCATAGTCATCTATCAAAAGCATTAAAATGACATATGTAAAACATTTTAAATGAGAAAGCTATGAACTTAATTCATGAACAAAACAATGAACAAAAAACTAATTGGTATATATCATCAAACTAAACCATTGAATTACAGACTCCTGAGTTAGAGGCAAAAATAAACTAAAATCAATTGATCAGGGGAAAAAAAACATAAATACAGTTGATAGCTTTCTCTCTCTCCTAAATTTGATATATTTATGTGTTTGTTTGGTGTTGTCAGATTTTGTTTAACACCTATCCACATCGTTTAAGCTTATGCTAATATGGGTAGACTATTTTTCAGATGAAAATGAAGCCAAGTTTCATGACGTCTATGAAGAGGCGTTAAGAGAAAAAGTGATACCTAAAGGTAGGAGACATTACATAAAGTGTTTTAGTAGATTAGATTCCCCTTTATCTCATACCATTATGATGAATAATCATATATATGCTCAAATTTACCTACTAACAATTCAATTCATCTTGATATCAAAGAATTTGGAATACACTAAACTAGAAAGATTTTAAATACATGAAATTCAGAACATGCCAGTTTAAAAATTCTTGCCTAAGAGAGAAAAATGTATTTTAAAAAAATTACAAAAAAAGCTTTCCAAAAGTGAACAACACCATGCACTGAAAAAAGAAAGATAATAATAATCTAGCAATCAATACACAGAAAACTAAAGATTAAGGTAATTCATTAAGTGTAAATGGTGCTGGTCCGTTAGCAATCTTTCAGGGGGGATAATCTAACTTTTTTGTAGCGCTGAGTTGACACACAGTACCATGCAGGTAGGTAAAATTAATTATAAGAAATTACAGTCTCCTCTCAATGAGAAGGAACTTCTGAAAAAGAGATTAGCATTGCATTTAAATGTTGGTTTGTTTGAAATTAAGTATGAATTTGAAATTTTTACAAGCTCTATGAATAAAACATAGGTTTGCAATAATTGAACCACACGCTTTATCATAAAACTCTCATTGAATATATAGAAGTTTAACAAACACTTATTTTGATCACTGAGAATCTTAATATATATCCTTAAAAATGGAAAGTAATTAAAACTTTCAGCTGATTTTTACAGAATTATCTCCCTGAAGTGTTATGTACATTGTACCACCTTCAATATGTTGTTTCATATGACGATTTTTATAATTTTGTTAAAAAGATGTTTCCAGGATTAAATTGTTTGACATGAACTTACATTTTTAAAGTTTTTAAAGTCACATTTTGAAATATAAATATAGAAATAAATGTTTTCAAATTTAAAATTACTAAAAAAACTAATGATTTAAAACAAAATATAGATATAAATGTATAAACAAAATGAGGAATTGCTTTCTTCTAGATATTCAATTTATGTCTGCTTTGAAGAATTGGCTTTATCCAGGAACTGTATACAAGTACTATATTTTTGCATATTTGCAAATTCAATTTTTGGTTGTTGATAAATTGACTATTGTTTTTTTTATGTATTTACATGTTGAAGGCACACTTGTTGTGTTTGCGGTTAACATATTTTTGGAGGAAGTCAGAATTATTATATAGAGTTATCTCCCATAGACTTAAAATAAGTTTATTTATATAATGACCATCAGGAAATGGAATAGCTGTTGATTTATAACTGTATATGTTCACAACAAATTGATTGAAAAGGAGAACGATGCACAAATTTTGAATATTCATCAATTAAAGTCATAATTAGGAAACAAAACAGGATTTTGAAGATTGAAATAAACAATTAATTTCCCCATATGCGACAATGATAGCCTTTTTTGAGATACAGACTTTAGAAAGTTGATTTTCTTAACAAAACCTTGCTAGAATTACAGAAAGTTATTCAGACAGTACTTTTTCGTCTAAAAAATATAGGTTCACGTTGCTTTTCTTAATAAATTTTGTACTTATCTCTTATTGATATGCCTATCAATTTTGCACCTAAAAATATGTGTCTTGTCCTTGCGTTGAAAAGACATCTTATTTCTGTTAGGGCTAAAGAAAATATTTGATTGGCCTTTGGTGTAATGCAGAATGCATGAAGTCTTTAATAATAAAAAATAACCAGTCACATATCAATCAATCAGGATTAGCCATACTCTTAATTCTGAATACCATGTTATGCTCGTAAAATGGCTGCGCCCATACAATCTAATGGTTTATTGTAACCTATAGTGACATATAAATGGCTGACAATACAATCTTATAAAAGTCATGAACAAAGAAAGTTTTAAAGATAATTCATTTCTTAGATAATAGCATAAAATCTTTTGTTGATTGCATGTTATTTTACTTGACATTTTTTTTAAAGAGTTTACTCAATGTTAATTAAAGATTAATTTTAGCTAAATTACTAGCACATCTCCAAGTTTAAAGCATTAATGGAAGATAATGATCAAATTTTGCAGATACCTAAACCATTAGGTTTTAATGAATAGCTAATACATACACTGTTGTAAGGTATTTTTATACGACCGCAAAAATTTTTAATTTTTCGTCGTATATTGCTATCACGTTGGCGTCGTCGTCGTCGTCGTCCGAATACTTTTAGTTTTCGCACTCTAACTTTAGTAAAAGTGAATAGAAATCAATGAAATTTTAACACAAGGTTTATGACCACAAAAGGAAGGTTGGGATTGATTTTGGGAGTTTTGGTCCCAATATTTTAGGAATTAGGGGCCAAAAAGGGCCCAAATAAGCATTTTCTTGGTTTTCGCACAATAACTTTAGTTTAAGTGAATAGAAATCTATGAAATTTTGACACAAGGTTTATGACCACAAAAGGAAGGTTGGGATTGATTTTAGGAGTTTTGGTTCCTACAGTTTAGGAATTAGGGGCCAAAAAAGGGCCCAAATAAGCATTATTCTTGGTTTTTGCACAATAACTTTAGTATAAGTGAATAGAAATCTATGAAATTTAAACACAAGGTTTATGACCATAAAGGGAAGGTTGGGTTTGATTTTGGAAGTTTTGGTCCCAACAGTTTAGGAATAAGGGGCCCAAAGGGTCCAAAATTGAACTTTGTTTGATTTCATCAAAATTGAATAATTGGGGTTCTTTGATATGCCGAATCTAACTGTGTATGTAGATTCTTAATTTTTGGTCCCGTTTTCAAATTGGTCTACATTAAGGTCCAAAGGGTCCAAAAATAAACTTAGTTTGATTTTAACAAAAATTAAATCCTTGGGGTTCTTTGATATGCTGAATCTAAAAATGTACTCAGATTTTTGATTATTGGCCCAGTTTTCAAGTTGGTCCAAATCGGGGTCCAAAATTAAACTTTGTTTGATTTCATCAAAAATTGAATAATTGGGGTTCTTTGATATGCCAAATCTAACTGTGTATGTAGATTCTTAATTTTTGGTCCCTTTATCAAATTGGTCTACATTAAAGTCCAAAGGGTCCAAAATTAAACTAAGTTTGATTTTAATAAAAATTGAATTCTTGGTTTTTTTTGTATATGCTGAATCTAAACATGTACTTAGATTTTTGATTATGGGCCCAGTTTTCAAGTTGGTTCAAATCAGGATCCAAAATTATTATATTAAGTTTTTTGCAATAGCAAGAAGTTTTCAATTGCATAGTATTCACTAATAGCAAGAAATCTTCAATTGCATAGTATTGTGCAATAGCAAGAATTTTTCAATTGCACAGTATTGCGCAATAGCAAGAAATCCTCAATTGCACGGTATTGTGCAATAGCAAATATTTTCAAATACTCAGTATTGCACAATAGCAAGAAATATCTAATTGCAATTTCAATTGGAGTTATCTTTCTTTGTCCAGAATAGTAGTTGAATCGACTTAAATCTTTGTTTTATACAATACAGATATATAATTAATATTTCAATTGGAGTTATCTTTCTTTGTCCAGAATAGTAGTTGAATCAACTTAAATCATTGTTTTATACAATATACAATGTATATTCACTTTTTCTACCAACTGATAAATTAAAACAATCTTTACCATTCAGTGATAACAAGCACTTTATTTTACATTTTAATATTTTATGATGTATTTAAATGAGTAGTTATTGTTGCAAACTCCATTAGAAATTTGAATTGAGATCAGTTTTGGAAAAAGGGAAAGGGGGATGTGAAAACAAATGGGGGTGGGGAGCTAAATTTTTCTCATTTCAGATTTCATAAATAAAAAGAAAATTTCTTCAAACATTTTTTTGAGAGGATTAATATTCAACAGCACAGTGAATTGCTCAAAGGCAAAAAAAATATTTTAAGTTCATTAGACCACATTCATTCTGTGTCAGAAACCTATGCTGTGTCAACTATTTATTGTACATAATTTCATATATGCAAAACTGTATTTAATATTTTTCTGAAGTTGATCAAATTTTCTTTTGTTTAGGAATTTTATAGTAATAGTATAATAGTCCCAGGTTTGTTAAAATAGTTTTTCGATTTAGTGATACATGTACTAACATATTTATTCATTTAAAAGAGAAAAGTTAATTGGACACAATATTGAATACTATCGGACATGGAGCACTAAGTTGTTATGTAGTCACGTTAAACTCCCCTTTCTCCCCAACTAACTTACTCATAAATTTCACAAGATTTAAAAAGGACTGGTACCCATGATTCCAATGTTTGGTTTGGATTTAAAAACTGATATCATTTGGTCAACAGTTATGGTTACAGCAATTTTTTAGAACACATGTTTTTTATTGTGATTTGAGTAAAAAAAGGGGGGGAAAAAAAAATCGATTTTTAAAAAAATTCTAATAAGTGTTTACTAAATAATGTTTCATAGAAGATGACATCCTCTGTTTAAACTGAGAGATATATTTCTATCAAATGAAAACAAAAAATGCTGAAAATCTTGATGAGATAAATTGCATTTTTACTCTTACAGTAATATTAAAATAACAAAACTGAACCATGGAATGGCAGTTAAACATTTTGATATGTAAAAAAAAAACTTCCAAAAAAATATTAAGATAGACAGGTTGCACTGTAAAAATGTACCAAATATTTTAATTTGGATGAAAAGATTAATGGAATTAAAACGTGACTTTATTCATATTTATTTATAGTAAGATCAAATAATTTAGAAGGTGATAAAAAATTTAAAATGAAAAGTCATTGCATTATTTTGAACTCTCTTTGAAAAGAATTTAAAAATTGCAGATAAATGACTTTTGTATTTTGTCTGAGATTAAATTTACTAGACTGGATACCGGTTTTGTTTATAAATCGTCTATCAGTGAATGAAAAGATTTTGATGATAAATAGACATTTTAATCGTGATTTATTTAGGGAAAGACGTTCAAATACAAAATAACTTAAGGTGGCATTATCCGGGATAGAAGTTTCCTAGTTACAAAATGCCACTGAACTATTTTGTCGAAGGTTTGAAACAATAATCACACTGATTGTGTTTTTATAAGGTCTTTAACGGGACACAAATTTGTAAATGTTTGTTTGCAATGAACGTTAGGTGGACACAAACTATTTATGACTTTGTAGCAACTGGTGAATTTTGACCCAATCCACGGCCAAATATTTACAAATGCAAAACCATCTGTTTTTTTGTGTAGTTTTCTCAACAGGTTTGTTTTGTAGGAAATTCATTTCCCGAAGTTTTTATATAATGTACATCTTTGTGAAAGTAAGTGTAAACAATGACGGGATACTCATTAAAAACATCACTATACCTTCTTCCCAAGTCAAACATCGACTGGGTTGAAACCAAACATTTATAGTATACTGCAATTTTGTCTCACTGTGATTCTGAGATAACAAACAGTAACAAAAGGGCTTTGACTTTTTCATTTTTTTTTATAATCTCTTCCTTCATTCCAATTACGTCAAACATTGACTTGGTTGATACCAAACATTTATAGTATACTGCAACGGAGAAGGTTCAAGAAGGGTTAAAATTGGCCCTGAATTTTTTATGTTTTTTATATCGGGCCAAAAATTACAAATTTCACATAGAAATACTTGTGCTAATGCTAGTAAGACAAAAATATTTTTTCTGGAACTTTCCTTTATAATTTATGGAGCTATGACCCCTTAAATAAACATAATTTGTATTGAAAGATTAATTTTGGTACTTTTTTCCCATAGTTTTGATTGTTTTTGGCATAATTAACTTTGGCTGCCATCTACGATCCAAAATGTTTTTATATTGATGAAATCTATATCAAAATTGGAACCTTTTGGTTACAACACATTTTGGATCGTAGGTGGCGGCCAATGTGTTTCTAAAGCTCTTAGGCCTCAAAATGCACAAAATCATCATATTTTGACAAAATGTCTAAAATGGACATACTTTGGAGAATATTTTGTACTCTTATAAAAAAAATTGATATATTTAGCATTAAGACTTTTGAAATAGACCCATTTAAGAACCGAATTGAGACCTTTTTGGTGTTTTATGATGAAGTTGATATTTTAGGCCATTTTGTGACATAAGTGAACCTTGTCCTTTTGTCTGACTGTGATGTTGGGATGACAAACTGCAATATATGGCTATTAATTTGCCTTTTTTTTTTCTAAAATGTGTGTTTAGCGAGAAATCATATCTTACCCAATTCAAATAAAAAAAATCTTTGTCTTAAGAAAATTACATATTAATTGATTTTCATATCGTTAAAAATTATTTGACAAGATATAAAAGACAATATTTGAGTTTTTGCATTTCTATCAAAAACTTTGGTTTTAGTGAACGTCACTTAATTCTGTTTGTAAGTTGAACAAATGGTTGAATAAATTATAATGCTTAAGTTGCACAAATTATTCAGCAAATTAAATTCTTATAATTGCTATTCAGCTCTGTCATAAGTAAATTGTGATAATGTACATACAGAACAAATATAATATTTCTAGTTTAACTTTAACCTGCATAATGATGAGGAAAAAAGAGACTTTTGATGAAAAATAATATAGCAGGGATACAGGCGATCCCCTCTGACTGGTAAATTACATTAGAAAGGCGCACAAAATTGACAACCTAAATTTCAGGGTCAGGGACATGATTCCAAAGTTGTCTTTTGCTCATGAACCACTGACAATACAAATATATATGTCAACATGGAATCAAAAGAATACAAACAAAACAGCACACAATCAAATTGATCAAGGCATAAAAATTAATATGTAAATGAGATAAAAAAAAAAAAGAAGAAAAAAATGTAAAAGAAAGCAATAGACAACCATGTCTTTGGCACCTTTTTTTAAAAAATCTTTTTTTACCTTTCTCTTTAATGCGGGGTTCACACATTGCCGATTATTGCTCCCGTTTGAGATCAGACAGCGATACGACACGAAAAGTGAAAAAGTCGGATTAGTATCCTCAATTATCTGGAATGTCCTATTACTGTCTGAACGCAGTCGTTTTAGTTCGTAACAGATTCCTACTGGTCGGGAAGGGTCCGAATAGTTCGGCAAAGCACCCCGACAGTTAGGTGCGTCCCGTAACATTCGGGGAAACTCAGCCGATTTTGTCTAGTCGGATTACAATCGTGCCTATGTCGTGACAGATTCTGCTGTATCGGATCGAATTCCTAACAATGTTCTGTGTATTCGGGACGGTGTCCTGTGGAACGGGAATGATCTGGAGAAGTCCCGACAATAACAGAATACAATACGACTGAGACCAGACAAAGCCGTGTGCAATGCGATAGAGCGGACCGTGATAGGATTACGTTCCGACAGTACCTGATCATCCCGATTATGCCGACAGTTTTCGAACGGATAACGTCCGTCAGCGTCGGTTCACTGTCTTGTCACTATCTGATCTCTGTCGGATTACATTCGGTAGAATCGGGACGCAGTCGTGACAGACTCGGTCGAATTTTACCTGGCGAAAGATACAAATCGAATTTCCATCCACGATTCACAGGATCTTGATCAGACTTTTGACAAATTTTAATCGGGAATGGTCCTGTCAAGGACGGCAGTACAAATCGTATATGTGTGACCCCAGCTTAATAAAAAGAATTATTGTACATTTATTTAATTGTCTAAAAAGGAAATATTAAATTATCCCTTCAAATTAAATCTGAATTATATATAAAGCTCTGCTTGGAGATCTTTAATTCACATTTAATTCTTTTGGGGTGTAAAATAATTAATTGATATTTACTACATCTCGTTTCTTTTGTAAAGCCAGTTTTTATGTTTGGTTAATGATTACCAATGGAAAATATTTTATATCTTTTCGTGAACACCAACATAGACCTTTCTCCAACTTCAATAGACATAATTCCCTTTGATTTGATATAGCACTGTCTGTAATTATTGCACGTCAATTTTATTTGTATTACGTGGCAGTCAATGAATATGGGACATGCAAGGAGTTCTTTCTGGTCTGTTTGGTAATCGGTTGAAATCTGGCATAATGATAAATGCTGAATTGCTTGAATTGATTTTTTTTTAAATGAAAGAAATATGTTTGACTTCTGTTTTACTACACTGATTGAACACTGATTCATCCCTGAAAAAAGGTTGGTACTTTGATATGTAGAACAGCAAAAAAAGCCCTATTCTTTGCTTGTATGTGTGTAAGGAGTGATTTAGTGTCACAGATTGACTCATTAGACACGTTCTTTTCAATTTCTAGATAGTTTTGTAACTATAACTGAAAAATTTGATCAAACCTCCTATCAGAGATGACATTTAAGGGTTGATTAATAATTTTTTTTTACCAAAAACAAATATGCAACACAGCAACAAACAACAACCACTGAATTACAGGCTCCTCACTTGGGACAGGCACATACATACAAAATGTAGTGGGGTTACCAGGAGCAGTACTACCTATATGAATGAACTATACAAATCTGTTGAAAAAAGCTGAACTCATCTGATGGATACAAATAGAAATACATATATCAAAAACACAGTGGATGTGTACTTCTACATCCCAACAACAAAAAACACTAAGGTAACAGATCTGAGAGTTTAGTATGCCATTCTTAACCTAGATATAGAAAAACAGAATGCAGAATACCAAGTAAAAATCAGTGTACTTATAGAGGGATTTTCCAATTATAAAGAGATATCAAATCCAAACATAAAACTTGAGGAAAATATAAAATCGTGACACTTTTAGCAGAAAACTATTGGAAAGTTTAATTTGGTTTAAAAGATCTATGCATAATTGAATCATTTGGGAATTCAGATGGCAGATAATAATACCAATCAAATTATGTCATCGTTTTTAGAGTATTTTAATCTGATTTCATCCAATTTGAAGAGTATGTGTCGATATAGATTTTCTATTTGTCGTCTGAGAGTGGGTAGACCTTTGCATACCTTAATCCCCTTCCTTCTTTACCCATCCTTGGGTTATCTATGAAGTCCCAGTGGTATTACACAAGAGGGATCAAGACGAATCGGTAGAGCACTTGAAAAATCGTTTTGTAATCCTTCACCTGTATCAAAGCATGGTCAAGTGTCGAGTTAGAATGGCAGATTTTTGTTTCGTCTAATTTCAACGATTGATTTTTTTTTGAGGAATTTAATGTTTTAACTTTTATTTCTACTTGACATCCGTCAGAAAAGTCTTCAAAGTCAATGAAAAATATTTGTTTTAATTTTGAATCATGTGCTTTGCTATCGATGATGTCAGTTTCTTTTATTTGGTAATCTACGTGCATGTCAGAAGTTGCTAAGTCACCATGTTGATGGATTGCATTGTGGGTATGCAATCGACTTCTTTGCAGAAGATAACAATTTTGGTTCGTGTAGGTAGCCAATTTATATTGCAGATAACGAAAAAATTAATAATTAGAAAATAAATTTTGTAGATAAGGTTTTATACAAAGGGGATGGTCAAATATGGTTTGAAAGCTTATTGATATTGCATTTTACAGAAATTCCGCCCTGAATCAGATTTTTTTTTGGACACTGAAAATATTTATCTAAACATACATGTTAAAAGGCTTAAAAGTAATCTTTTACTAAATGAATTTCTCAATTTTTGAACTTTTGCTACGATTTTATGTTATCAAATAAAATGAAGAGATAAGGATATAAGAAGCGAGTGAATAACTGCCCAGAACAGCTTCAGGTTCTGACCTTGTCTCAAGTTGGACTCATTTTAAGAAAAGAAACTTGAAAAATTCATTTGATAAGGGTGAGGTGAATGTCCTAAAGATAAAAAGTTAGAAGACAAAAAAATAACCCCCACCCTGTCCCCCAAACAAAAAACATCAAAACAATGTTTTTCTTTAAAAAAAAAGAAATTGCTAAAATAATGTGGACCATTAGGAAGATTTCTGACCGATTTGGTTTGTTAAATGGTTCTGTTTGGGCACTGTGGCTCCCTCCACCATTGCACAGTAATTCTGTAATTGGTGTTAAACACCAATCAACCAACCAATTAATACTAATAGGACTCACCTAGAATATTGGCTGCAATTTAACCATGTGGATCATGGTCTTTCTTAATTTAAGAACATAATTATCATTCTTCATTGGAAAAAAGTACATGATTTAACAATATTCTAAATTGTTTTACTGAGACTGTACAATTAACATTTTTTTAATAATTCAGCCCAATTTTTACACGCCCTTTTACGGGACGTATTATGGTATACCTCTTACATGTATGACATACCATTAATTCTCTTATATAATAACTAGTTACAATTAAAAAGTACAACCCTTAAAACTACATCTGTTGTGACCTTTGAAGCAAAGAATAGTTCATAAAAACAGAGCCTCCACTCATCTAACCATTTCAATGAAAAAGGCGGAACTAATTTTTACATTATTTGCACTTCTTACAAGAATCTATATTATGTATACAAAATTACATATGGTATAATTATTGGACTTCAGACAATTTGCAATTAATTATTTATTTAAAGGTCTGGCTATTCCAGTATTGATTTAAAAAAAATCTTCTCTATATTTCCTTTGTTCAAGGCAAGTATCTAAATATTTAAGTTCTTTCAACAAGTAGAAGTGAAAAATATCAAATGCTGATGTATTTTACTCCCATTGACCCTAAGAATCATTAACACTGACCTAATGACCTCTTTATACAATGCATTTTATATGTCTAGTGTTTGAACTAATTTACAGCATTAAAAATTTGATACAAAGGGTCTTGTTTACAGGTAGTTGAATAATGTTAGTTCTAAAAAGATACTTTAGTGAAATATTGGTGCATCATATTCGTAGATGCATATCCAAAAAACTAAAAGTCATGTTTGGAAAGACCTTAAAATAAGCATGATAAGAGTGACTTAGGCCAATTGAATCTATTATTATATTTATTTACAAGTTTATCGGGTTGAACAATCTTATCGCCATGCTCATCAGTTAAACTTTACTTTTTGTCACTAGTATTAAGTTGTTAAACATCAGATAAGGCAACAAAATCATGAAAAGCATGCGTAATTAAATCTTTTCATATTTAATTTTTTGGACCTATTAATTTCTTAAGTTGTTCATTGAATATAGATTTTAAAAATTATACAGTATGTGATGATTTTGAAAGCTAGGTTGTAGTAGTTTTCTATACAAGACCATTGTATTTTTTAAATCGGAACAGATTTTTTTCCTGTTTGATTTTCGGTCTAAACTGTTATTGGAAAAAATATGTCCATAATTAAATACATATAAATGTGTTGAGTTGCAGTGTTTTATGGGGTTCCGAGTTAAAGATTTGAACTGTTTAGTGAAAATAACCATGCTCATGACCAAAATATGAAGAAACTTTGTTTCTAAATGACTACTTTAATAACGGAAGGTTTGACTTTACATAAATCACCTGATGGGGGCCGATTTGATCTTAATGTGTGATCGTGTTCGGTCCTCAAGCACAAGTTAAAGCTACGGAAAGGAGAATGCTTGAATTAAAATTCGGGAAATGAGAAAAATCACTAATCTTTATATGATTTCAGCTTGTTCCGTACCAGGTGGTTATAGGCTAAAGAATTGTAGATAAAATGATTTAATACGTAAGATACAGAAATTAAAAATAATATGCTTTAAAATTCTTAAAGGTTTTATGCATTTTTGATTCAGGTTAAATTAAATGGTCCGTAAAATATTTATAAAATCTTATATATTATTATGACTACCGAGATGAAATTGTTTGTGATGTTTTGTGATGTTGTAAGTTATTATATAAAAAACAACATTAATATATGGAAATGATTAATACACCCATATAGTTTTCTTTGAAGTTTAATAGATTAGCCCACAAAAAAAATCGACAGACATTTTAATGTAATATCATTATAAATAATCGTTTTTCTATTTTTCTGTTATATGTGGAAAAATGAAGTACAAAAGTTACTCTGATTTTTCATGGTTCATTGGTCAAAGTGTCTAGGTGGAATATGACGATTCTAAAGTTGACGATTTACATAAAATAATGTAACATCGTAAATGATGATCATTTCTGTCAGTGACATCTGCGGAATAAATTATCAGTCAAATATTTATAAGGTCATCCCGATAAAACCTCATTTATTATTAACTTTTAAGATAAGACTATGCTATCTTGACTATGTTATCTGTGACAAACTTTTATCTCGCCAAAAGGGGAGATCTTGCCCTTAAATGTCGTTAAAGATTTTTTTCATGGCTCTGATTTACCTTTACCTAATTTTGCATTGTATTTTTAACATTTTTAAATTTTGATTATGATTTCAAAGTCCTTATAACAAACTTAAAATTCTCTCCACAATAAATTAATTAGAAAAAGTCAATAAATCAGATGGGTTGTCACTATATCATTTAAATAAACACTGTTTTAATAATAATTTATCAATTTTATTTTTATACGCCCGTCAAAATTTTGACGGGACGTATTATGGTATACAAATGTCGCTCCGTCTGTCTGTCCAGCGTAAACATGTCGCACCGTAACTTGAGAACGACTTATCCAAATTTCATGAAACTTAACATAGTTGTTTCTTATGATGGTCAAATGATATGAATACTTTTTGGTGAAAATAAGATTAAAACTTTTTGAGTTACGGCACTTTGTAACTAAAACAGGGGTGTGTTTTTTTCACATGTCGCATCGTATCTCAAAAACGATTCTTGATTATGGCTTAAAACTTAAACACTTCTTAGTTATATTAATCGTCATATCTGTATACGTTTGGTGATGATTCAAAATTTTGTTTTTGAGTTATTGAGTATTTTGTAAAAAAGGGGGAGGGTTTTTTTACGTGTCGCACCATATCTCAAAAACGATTTATGATTATTGCTTAAAACTTTACACATGTCTTTGTTATATTAATCTAAAGATCTGTATACTTTTTAGTGATGATTCAAAATTTCATTTTTGAGTTATTGAGTATTTTGTAAAAAAGGGGGAGGTTTTTTTTACATGTTGTGCCGTATCTCAAAACAATTTATGATTATTGCTTAAAACTTTACACACTTCTTTGTTATATTAATCTAAAGATCTGTATACTTTTTGGTGATGATTCAAAACTTTATTTTGGAGTTATTGAGTATTTTGTTAAACAAGGGAGGTTTTTTTTACATGTCACGCTGTATCTCAAAAATAATTTATGATTATTGCTTAAAACTTAAGACACTTCTTTGTTATATAATCTAAAGATCTGTATACTTTTTGGTGATGATTCAAAACTTTATTTTGGAGTTATTGAGTATTTTGTTAAACAGGGGAGGTTTTTTTTACATGTCGCGCTGTATCTCAAAAATAATTTATGATTATTGCTTAAAACTTAACACACTTCTTTGTTATATAAATCTAAAGATCTGTATACTTTTTGGTTTTGATTCAAAATTTTATTTTAGTAATATTTAGTTTTTTGTAAAAACAAAACAGGGTTGGGGGTTTCACATGTCCCACCGTGTCTCAAAAACAATATATGGTTATTGCTTAAAACTTTCTCAGAAACTATTTATGATTATTGCATAAAACTTCCACACAAGACGTCTGGCGTATCATGCGCTCATGGCGCAGCTGTTTATTACTTTTTTATGCAAAACATATGGTGAAAAAAAAGAAGGAAAAAGGTGCAATTTTGAGATTATCTACTACTAAGACTGGACCTGATTTTCACCCTAAAACCTTTGCCTAAATTTTGTAAGCCAAATGAGTTAAGCTGCAGGAATTCTCAGTGGATTCCTTATACAGTACACTGAATCTTGTGGAGTTATCTGAGCTTTCTTGAAAGAATTGCAAATGCAAGTAATAGTATGGTGTTGGTCTATCGAAATTGGATGAACATAATTATTATATTTACTGCAATGCATTGGTTCAGAATCTAATGCATTCTGGGTAAAATTTTCAAAAGTTTAAATAAAATCCTTGTGATTGGGTGAATTTTATTCCTACTAGTGGATTGTCCTTAACATGCATGAAATATTTGTCACTGCATGTGATGCTAACTACAATAAATCAATCAATCTAACAATTAATGCATAACATTATGATAATTGCTGTGTACTTATTTATATATATTAGCAATCCAATTTCCCATCATGCTTTAGATGCTGAAAAGTAAAATTATTTATATCTATATTCTTGTGTCTTTTTGATAGTCTGCATAGTTTTGTTATCACTTTTATTTTTGTATTTCCATGGAAAAGTTGCCCTATCAAAGTGGTCAGTTGATCTACCTAAATAAAGTTTTCATTTTCAGTAAAATATTTTTACTATATATATACAGTCATATTTTTATTTCCTAAATCGTGTTTCAAATAATTTGTAAAATCTTGCCTGCAGGATAAATGTGTGCCATAACTTAACAAGGATGACATCTGCAGTATTGTAAGATGGATCGAGAACCCTGACTTTGGGGATATAAATAGATTTTGATTTCGGTGATTACAGTTGATGGAGGACATGTGAGGTCAAATCAATGAGACATGAAAATACATACATGTATATGTTGTAACACTAATTTGTTATAAATATGGTGCCGATAATTGAAAAAGTAAGATTGTATTCCATCAAAGATTGTTAGACAAACTTTTTTTAGCAATAAACTGGAAATTTTATACAATTGATAGAAATTTTCAGTCAACTATATTTTGGACCTAGCTTTTCTAGTCTCTGAAATGGCTAGCTAGTGGTTTTGTCTATAACCAAACTGCATATTTGCATTATATGTAAGTAAAAAATTACCAGAATTACCAGAAAATATTGTTCATTTATATAAGACCAGTGGCGGATCCAGCCATTTTAAAAAGGGGGGGTTCCCAACCCAGAGTAAAGGGGAGTTCCAACTATATGCTCCCATTCAAATGCATTTATCGGCCCCAAAAAAGGGGGGTTCCAACCCCTGGAACCCCCCCCCCCCCCTGGATCCGCCACTGAAGACATTGCTACAAACCAAACTAACTACCAACATCCATTTTCTGTGAAAAATAGACATTCATTTGTATGTCATCCTAAGTTCATGTGTGTTATTTAGGCGCTGGAGGTTATAGGCATTGATCAATCAGTGGAATCACTCACGTTTAAAATGAGTTATACCCCTTTTGTGCCGGCGTTTTCAGAAACAGTTCTATTCATATTGGGAATTCAGAAATTGCTGTGTTCATACAATTTTATGATGATAAAAAGAATAAATCTGAAATTGTAAATACATTATTAAGGAATTGGTGTAAATATGTCCAAGGACTTAAGGATGTACTTAGGTGAGGTTTTGGAATTTGTGTCCAATGTTCGGACTCCTTGGTGTTTTTCCATACAATACAATGTAAAATATTTTGCCCCATAACACCCATTTAATTTTTCATATAAGACCTAGAAGCTCATGAAAGGTCATTTACCAAAATTTTAGAAGATTCTTAATTTTCTTTCTTTTGTTTTGAGAACTAATAGTACAAATGCAAATATAAGGTAAAAGTCCGAGTCAGCCTTTTCCCGCCATATTTTAAATCTCAATTATCTCGAAAAGATGGTCCATGACCTATCAATATTTTTAGCTTATTTTTATCCTTAATTGATGCTCTACCAGCTTATAGTATCAATTTTAACTTTTTAATTTATTAATTTTCACCTAACCTCACCTAAGTACATCCTTAAGGGCTATTACTCTTTGATCTGATTGTAGCCGAGAAACTCCTACTCAAAACCATATATAATCTATAAACATGACAATGGTAAATGCTTTTCCAGATTCTGTTGTATCTTATTGAGAAAAAAAAATATGAAAAGACAAATTAATCTTCAAAACTGAGAAATCATTAAGTTCTGAGAATTGATAAATGAAGCCTCAGTTACCTTACCCTCTTGTCTCATTAAAATCAACACATCTATTTCAAAACTAAAATTGTCAGTTCCGAGACTATTAACCCTAAATGTACATTTCTCTCTACTGATAGTTCATCAATTTCCATTGACATATTTAGACATTTTTTTGAAAATAACAACCCTTGTTCCTGCCTAGTTGAAGACAGTCACAATATTTTCTGAAAATGAAGACAAACTATCATTGAATCAAAAATCGGTCAATTGACAAGTTTAACCAGGAAAGATTAAATAAATGATGCAATAACTCATGGCTAATAACTATATTGGTGACATGTTGAAAAATGTATCGTTAGTTCTTCAAAAGCCTTAAGTTCCATGTTCAAAAGATAGTGAAAAATGCTTCTAAAGTAGCACAAAATCAGACAACTTTTATACTTTAAATTTTTATTTCTGTAAGAATTTAAGAGATTAATGATGCTTTTTATAAACAAAGCCATTAACATTTTTTTAAATTAGATACTATAAGGTCAATGATTTGTGCAACATTTCATATTTTTTTTGCAAAATACCCACACCAAAGAGTATTGCTTTATTTTAAATTCATTTTTTTAAATTTTCACGGATAGTAATTAGAGAATCATTGCTGTTCATCTTCTTAAAGTCACAGTAAGGCCTGCAACACAGAGCAATACATGCAATAAAGATGATTACTTTTAAGCAGGACTTTAAATTATCTACTATTTATACAGAGGTGGATCCAGCCATTTAAAAAAGGGGGGGATCCCAACCCAGAGTAAAAGGGGGGTTCCAGCTATATGCTCCCATTCGAATGCATTGATCGGCCCAAAAAAAGGGGGGTTCCAACCCCTGGAACCCCCCCCCCCCCCCTAGATCCGCCAATGTTATATCAATGAGGTGAAAAAGAAAAATGGCATGCTGTCAGATAGAATGCTAGTTTGTGATGGACCTTTTTGTACACACCCATATTGCAGAAAGAACCCATAGAATTGCAAGCAAATATGTGATGTTTCAAAGCATGTCTTTTATTCATTTTAAATGTTAAAATTGATAACAATTCAGTAATTATGCATTTAACTTTTTTTTGAAATTGTAAAAACATCTCTTTTTATAAATTTTCTTTATAGAAATGATGAGGTGTGTCGAAATCTTTTCATAATAATGATTTTATAAATATTCATTGAGACATAAAAATACTCAAATTATGTTGTAAAAAACATCGCTAGTCCATGTGAAAGCAAATAAAAATTGACATTAAATATCCCACTTTGTATGATGATGCAAAGTTTCATTGAAATCGGTTGTATAAAATGTAGGTATTCCCATGTACTAGGTATTGAATTCAGATCTTCTAGTGTGTATTAACTGTCATGTTCCCTGTCAAGATGAAATGTCTCCTCAGGTTACCAGTAACCACAGAGAAAGTGTAGAACAAAAGATTATGTCATTCTGACAACTTTAAACACAAATTAAAATTTTAATTTCAATAATTATATTATGTAACACTGTGTTATATAAACAAATTGTGTTTACATTTAGTTGAGTCCTCAACAAGGCAGTGTATGTACTTATATATAATTAGACCCTTCTTCCTTTCAAAAGGATAACTAAGTAACTGACAAAAACTGTTGGGGGAAAACACAAATATTTAACTTGGAGACAAAAAAGAACAAGTGAAGAATAAATGCTATGTTTAAATTTTAGATAAGACATATGTACTTTTCCCCATATTCTGTCAGTTCAGGTGCGGATCCAGAGGGGGGGGGGGGGGTTCCGGGGGTTGGAACCCCCCCTTTTTTTTGACGATCAATGCATTTGAATGGGGACATGTAATTGGAACCCCCCCTTTGTCCTGGGTTAGGAAACCCCCCCCTTTAAAATGTCTGGATCCGCCCCTGTCAGTTGCCTATAGTTCAGTGGTTGTGGTATGCTGCTGTGTATCATAATTTTAACCTGCATGTTTAATTGGGAGGCAAAGATAATCTTGAACTTCCTATTTTTCACAAGAGATTTTTTTTACTATATGTTACAATCCAATTACAAAAGATACCTGTCAGATCCAGTAATGTCTATTGTGTTCAATGATATTATTATTACCTCAGTGATTGTAGTTTTATCTTTGACTCTGACAGGCTGATGTGATATTAATGGCCAAAAAGCTGATTTGATGAGCAGATTATATGGCCGTTTAATGGCCACCATCATTTGCTTTGCCAGGGTGATTGACACGAAATAGGGTCCTGTTGTAATTTAGGAAACACTTTTTAAAGAGGAGATTTGTATTTGTATTTTAATGTTAAAGATAAGATTTAATTGCTTTTCTTTTGGTTGTGTTTGAGAATGTGATACTTTTAGACAACTAAGGAGATATGGTATGATGCTCATGAGAGGTCTGTTTTATCCACCAAAAGGCAAGGGTCAAAGTTGTAAAATACAGCTCAGTGTATGACTTCCAACAATGAGCAAATTCTGAATTCCCCTTTTGTGGGAAAAATTTTGCTGTTTATTTAGGGAACCAATGAAGCATGACTGGAGCGAACCCCTCTTTGGCAGTCAGTGGGCCCTTCCTTATGAATATTTCTGGATCAGCCACTGAATGTATAGTACAGGAAAATACCTCGTAATCTGGCAAGAAAAACAAAAATTGGGTGTGCACTTGGAGATTAATCTTGCTTTACAAATAACTAAGATGTCCAACAGCAAATAACAAGTCAAACCAAACCTTTGAAGGAGTAATGCATGAGTGATATAATCCTACATTTCCAAACAAATTCCTCTTCTTTAGCATACAGACTTTGAAGAAATGTTTTTACTTTAGATTAGGCACCTCTGTTATTTGTATGAGCAATTTGCTAGCTGTGATAGAAAGCACTTTTTTTTTTAGTCTCTTAACATGTTTATGATTGTCCCTGAATGACAGTTTTGTTATTTACGTCAATTAATTAAACCATCAGAATTTTTAACGACTGCAGATGGGATGGAATTGTTTCATCAGAGTTTGAACATGTCCCGCTGTCCGGAAAAATCAAATTCCCTTTATGACACTCAGCATGCAATGAGATTCTTTTGGATAAGATTATTGATGAACAAGTTTTTACTTTTATCAACGAGAATACCTCGTTAATTGTGTGACGAGAGAAGTATGGTAGTGATGTTGTCGCTGCAGGACGGTTTTGTTGTGGAATGTTCATTGAATGTAATCGGCATCCTGGGAATTAAGCCGAGGACTTGTGAGGAATGGAGAAATATGTGAAACGTAACGGTCAGCAACACACTGTTGATTGTGTTTGTTTCTATATCAATCATGTTGATTGATCATTGGACAAGTCTACAGGACACCACATAGATTGGCATGTCTGCTGCTACGTTTGTCAGGACAGCATATAGAGATCTTTGTGTCTGCAGCTTTACTGGTAGCTGAGTTTTGTCATTATACATATTCATTATGTCAAGCTCTTAAGCCTCTGGAGTAAAACTAATGTTGTCAATAAATATATCAGAGACTCTAAATAAAAAATTTAAAACCTAAAAAACAACAACAGTGAACACATAATTGCGGATCAAGTAATGTTCATAAGGTGGGTCCACTGACTCCTAAAGAGGGGCCTGATCCATACACGCTTCAGTGATTCCCTAAATAATCAACCAAATCTTTTCCGAAAAAAGGGGGGGGGGGGCTAGGCACCATGCACCATCCCCCTAAATCCACCTCTGACACATTAAAATTTGTCAAAGACAACCACTGACTAATAACCAACACTTAAAAATGTGTGACAAAGTTAAGATGATTCAAAATTTAACATTTAACATTTTTTTCTGAAAGGACTTTTCAATATTCCAAATTTTTTAGATTGTGATTATAAAATTCAAATCAAGCAGACGGTACACTACCAATATTACATTTGCAGACAATTTCTTTGCATCACTTGTTCTTTATAATAATTTATATTTTTGTTATTCTAATTTTATGATTAACTAATTCCCGGAAATAGTGCAGAAATATCATTTTCATTTAAAAAGAGTACTTGGAACATATATTAATATAAATCTCTTCTTTCCTTATGGATAATAAATGTCATCATGGTGTTATTTGATTGTGACATATTGCTGTTCTCAGCAGGAGTCAGAAGCCGTAACATGCATTATGCACACAATTATCACAAAATTGGTGCAGGGATTAAAATTTTAAAGCTGTTTAAACATCTTTTATGGACAATTGTATGGGAGGATTGCTAACAATTATAGTCATCGAGAATTTATTTATGACTCGGCAAAGCTGTGTAAACGATATTTTATTGATAATGATGTTGTCGCTGTAGAAGCAGGCCCAGATCCGTGGTTCCTGCATCCTTCTCCGTTAAGAATTGTTTTTATGCGGCTGATTACACTCAGCAAGCTGATCTTATGTCATTAAGATGTAGTTTATGTTTTTTCATAGATTTTTGCATTAATCAATTCGTTGCCGATTTATTCGGGAGAAAATTTGATTGTTATGTGGTTAAATTTACATGCCACATATTGAATTGTCAGATGTCAACCAAATATCACATTGTCAAGAATGTATGGCAAAGGTTTTCAGAAACCACGGTACCATTTATTAAATATTAAAAAAAAAACATGCAGATCTTTTTGTTTCCTATCAATTTTCAATGTTTTTAAAAAAAATAATTGCACAATCATCAAAACATGGCTAGTTACATTGTTTGAATTAATAATTAATGCAAAAGACTTGTATTTGTAATCTATATCCATAACTCATTGACTGATGCGACAGTATGTTCAATATCGGCATAGTTGGTAGGACATCTAGATTTATTGCTTTGTTACAAATAATAGGACATTGATGAAACATAGTGCATTTCTATACAAAGTGCACTGTCAGGAATATTGCATTAACGATAAAAAGTATCTAATCCCAACTACCTCGGATTTTGTTTCTTCATAATTCTGTGGAATGTTTACTTTTCTATCTTCTGATGAAGAATTTTGTTTTATATACTTTTTGGATAGGAGATTTAAAAAAAAAAATGGTAACAAGCCTATTTGAATGAAATGATAACTTTAAAATATGTTATTGAAAAAATAATAATTCATGGAAACAAATTTATTTCATCAAGGAAATTCCTTAATATAAACTTTTAATATTGCATGGATACAATTTTGATGAAGATTGATACAGATTTTTGATGGCAAAATCAACTGATGTACCACAAATTTAATCAGGTCAAAGGGATCATCATGTAGTAAAGGGTGAACCCACCAAATGTGTCATGTAGGAAAGGATTAAGCAAGAGTTAATTATAATTAGATTGAAAATAAATGAAACAAAGATTTTTTCATACTTGTCTAGGAATCTAGAGCTGGATTTTTATTTGTACCACAGAAGGGTATGTTTGGGTCACAGTACTCAGATATTACAATCTTTAATAAGACCTATGAATCAGATCTATTGTTATATATTTATTGTATAAATAAAACAATTTCCCAGCCTCTATAGTAACCATATATAATCTCAAATCGTACAGTATAAATGTCCTGTTTTAGTTGATTAATCACATAATATATCCAATAAAATAGTTTTCTGGGCCCACCATATCCATGTTTGGGATCACAATAGTACCGAGATCTCTTATAACTTCCAAACAAGTAATAACGATTAAATTATCTGCTTCGGTAAACGACAACACTGAATGAATTACCCTTTTATTCACGATGCTTTTTCATTTATTTCTTTTATTTGTTAATTTTATGGGTGTATTTTCACTTTGATGACTTGTGAACCTCAGATATGAACATAATACTGATTTTTCGCTTCAGTTTGATGAGGAATATTGTCTGCTTTTCACATCCGTCATTGTAATGCCCTACAATTATAGTCGTCCATTAGTGACAGTGTAGATTTATGATTTTCTTTCGTATTTGATATTATTAGAACAGTTGCATCTTTGTTGATTTCAGTGCATCTGGTTGGAAATTGAGATTCATACGTTTCCTTATATGAGACATTTAGCGATAAATCAATTGTATTTATAGACACTGTGTATTATATATGAGTCAATTAAGGTGGTACCTAACACTACAGGGAGATAACTCTGTAAAGTCAGCTAAACGTTTTAATTACGTTGTGTTGTATAGGGAATATTAAGCTTCTTAATGATCAAAATTGGTGTTTGTCAAACTGCTATATAACCAGTGTATTTTTTCTGACAAAACTGTTGGTTCAAAATTTTTGAAATTTTTATATTTTTGTTAAAGGGTCAAAGTAAATACTTTGTCAAAATTTAAATAAAATTAACGAGCCAAATTAATTTTAGTGAAAGTGTTAGGTACCACCTTAAAATTTGTAGTTGGTATTTTAGGAACATGGCCAGACTGGAGCACTGTTTCTATTTTTGCCTTTTACCTGGTCTCCAATTATTATATTGTATAATTGTTGTCCATCTGTAAAGTTGTATAATTGTTGTCCATCTGAAAAGTTGTATATTATACATTTAATTATATTTCAATATGTATTCATTTTTCTGAAATAGAAAATAGTTCTGTTCAAAACATATTAAAAAAATAACAATAAAATGGTATGATAGACATTTTTTGCATCTGAACTGAAGCGCTTTTTCTGCTTCTGCAGATACTCTATTCAAAAACATTCAAATCCAAAAATTTTAAATCCAAGATTGTATGCTGGAGGAGTTTTTAGCACCAGGTTTCTGTATTGTGACCTTGTGAAATTCTTGTGATAATTCTCAACTCCTTTATTGATGATATTTACTGAGCCAAAAAGATTCTCTCCTGAATCACAAATACATTTGTCTAATTAGTTCTAATTAAATTTGCTTGTTATTTTTCCACTTTTCCCAATATGATACCCATAAACAGAAATTCATAAATACAATCAGGGATATAATTAATGACTTCATCGTTACGATTCCTTGCTGTTGTCAGATCAAGATTGCACAAGACACGGATCAGGGAAATATAAGTCAATTTTAAACATATAAAACATCGTTAGAATGTTGTCATCTAATTATCTGTTTGTCAACTTAAAGTGACAAGACGTATCAGGAGAGAAACCACATTGTTTGATCCAAGGATGTACGTCAAACGGAACTTATCGTCAGTCTGGTCGTGGATGAAAGATTCTCCGTAGCAGGCTGAAAGATTTCATTTAACATGGTTAAGAAGTCTGTTAATTAAGCTACATGCATTAAGTATGAAAATAAGGAGATGTTTGAAAATGAAAGAGCAATCCACCAGTATTAAAATGAAGTGGGTGTGAGATATTATAGGTGATTGTACAGCCTTCAACAATGAGAAAAACCCAACTCTATAGTCTGCTGTGTTAAGGATTTTTACTAAAAAAAATGTATGTTTTAAGTTAGAAAAATATGAAATTTTACAAAAAGAGAAAAGAAAGTAATGCTACAATTGGCAGTGGCAGATCAATGATTTTTAAAAAAGAAAAACTTTTGCCGATAGAGAGAGGAATTAAAACAGCAGTGAAACTTGAAAATTTCTAGCCTTGAAGAAGTCATCAATGGCGATCAACTTGAGCCCTTTTGCATCTACCCTGACCACTGCAATAATGAGTTATGATTCACTTATGCAATTTTGCTTAACTCTGTACCTCTAAAAATGCAGAAAATAAAAGATAACTCCAAAGGATTTCATTGTTATCTTCTTTTCTGGTTGTCATCTAAATGAATGTTTGCTTCAATATAACAAGTTTAAACAGCAACAGATGTGTACCAAACATTGAAGTTAATTTAACAAAACTTTTAACCCTTTGCCTCAGAACGACAAATGCGATATTCACCTAATTAATTCGTTTCAGGTTAATAAGCCTATCAAATCAAACACTTATGGACAACTCAAGGGTTCTGAAATCGATACTGGGTCACTGATTAACAGTTTTCCCTTTGAGTTTAAAACCATTTAAAGCAGGAATTGTATTATAAATGGGAATTAGCATAGCGGAAAACTGAGCTAAAGTATAATCGTTGCTGCACCTCAAATTCAATTTCTTTTAATAATTTTGAATGACAAATTTACATGGATGAAAGAATTGAAAATTAAACTCGTGATGAACCGTAAACAAGAGGAGATTTGACAATTTTAAGGACGGTCGCTCAATTGAATAATGACAAAATTGAACAATAGATTTGGTTACATGATAAATGACATTTTAAGGCACAGCCTTGGCTGACCACCGATCGTTGGCCTCACACAATGACCACTATGTCTATTTTTAATCTGAATACAGATATTGATAAATGATATATTACAATAGAGTATGTCTATGAATGATTGTCATCGTTTACTCTGATTCTTATGATAATCATATATTTCCTTTGTCCATTTGTTTGTAAGTAACAGTTCAGACTTCAAAGTTTCCATTGTCCATTTGCTTGTAGGTTCCAATTCAGACTTCAAAGTTTCCATAATGTTCATTTAAATGTGTTGTGACAATTCAGACTTCAAATATAATGAAGAAGATGTGGTATGATTGCCAATGAAATAAAACTTCACGAGAAATGAAATAAAACTTCACGAGAAATAGAAATTAGCCACTACATGTATAGGTAAGCATATGTCTTTCAACAATGAGCAAAACCCATACCGCATAGCCAGCTTTAAAAGGCCCTGAAATTGCAAATATAAAAACAATTCAAACTAGAAAACCAATGGCCTAATTCATGTACAAAATAATGAAACAAAAAACAAATATGTAACACAGCAACAAAAGACAACCACTGAATTACAGGCTCCTGACATGCGTTCACAAATTGTGTAAGATCTCCAATTCATATGAGGATCAATGAAAATGGAATAAATAGCCAAATGAATAAATTATTATTTTGTCATGTATTATAGAATACTTTTCTTATTTAAGTAGTTTAATATGCTAGGGAGATCTATGTGTGTGGTATCATATCATAGTTATAGACGTCTCTTTGTACTCCATCGATTTATACGTGTCTTTGAATTCTTGCATACTAAAATGATGTAAGAAAAGAGTCTTTGTTGAATATAAATACTTCTATATAACTTCAGATGGTACTTCTTCATTAGATATTTAAATAAATCAAATTACATGTAAGTAATAAGCTTACAAAAAGAAATTCTTGATTTGTTGTAAGGGGTATAATGTTCATAACTTCATACCTACCTGTAATGTACGATCATGTCGGTTTCTGAAAGGAATTAGTTGTTGTTTTCATGTGACAGAAGAAAGAAATATCCAAGGATTCTTTTCTGTATCAATTACAGGTGAAAGTGATAGATGTACATTTCATACATTTGTTAGAAATGTTTCTTATTGCTGATTAACTGGTGTAATTGGTGCAGTTTCTTCTAGCATCAATAGAATACAAATTATCAGAAGAATCGTAAAATAAAAATATTTCTTATTAAAGAGATATTGTGCTTTCAAATTTTTCTGTTGTACCATCATAGCCAAACATTCGAAAGCCATTAGCTTTTGTACACTTGAGTAGTTTAATAATTACTGAAAGGGGTTAAAAAGAAAAGGGAGACTTTGCAGCAAAATATTGTTCCTTTGCTTTTGTTTTTTTTTGTGATTTTGTGTCAAAAAGTGAAACTTCCTATAGACATCCTTTTTTTTTTTTATTATTGCAAAATAGAACATATGTTTTAGTATTTATTTTGATCTCTTGTGGAGTGTAAATTGTTAGACAAAACTTACAAGACATAATAAATATCATAAATCTGACCGTATCTTTCATTTTAAGTTGACAATTTATTTCTAGGCACCATATACAAGTTTTTTTTTGACAAATGAGAGATTTGGATGATAAGAGAAAATTATGTCGAACATAGCAACATAATGCTAAGTCCTCATGTAATCGGTATATTGATTCAAACGTAATAATGAAAGCCATCGACAAACATTGTCTTTCGTCTAAGACCATAATATTTAATAGATTTGCAAATAATCAAGTCAATGTGAAATTTGATTTGAAGATCTTTTGATATTTATTGCAGAAAAATGCTTTAATATATTAAAAAACCGTTTGCAAATGTCTGCCATCCATGCACGATCGGGATTTATATAAAGGATGAATAAAGAGGTCCATAAGAGCTTAATTGGTGCAATTATCAGAATTTATGATCCTCAGTCATTGTATCCATCCATTTGAATGTCATCCGAATCCTTTCATCTTGAGATTTTTAAATTCCGATTCAATAGACCTTCTGAATATTCTCACTGCACTGAAGATCTTATCTACTAGATTAAACATGCTAATTTCTATATACTTCACGTTCACTTTTAAATCATTTATATTTCAGCCAGTTTTAATGTATAAATTAATTTTGATTCGGCTGTTTAAATTTGAAATTTAATTGTAAGGTGTGGGAAATGCCAGGCAGCAATTTTGTTGTACTTTTATTTAAAATTTTTTTAAAAAGTTCAACCAGGAAGTTAAATATGTATAAAAAAATAAAATATTTTTTATTTGATATTTTTTTTACTGCTGTTTTTATGAAATAGACTTGCATTATCTTAGTTATTGTATCAAGTAAAAAAAGATATAATCAGTTTAATTTGTTTAGATATATATTTAGGAGAAAATAATGTTCACCAGTGTCTTATCGCTTTTTAGTATTGAAGGTTGTCTTTGTGATTGAATTAACAATTAGATAGTGGTGAGATGTAGGCTTTTCCACTGTGTTTAAGGCCTGATAAAATCTATTTTTTGTGGAAAAAGTGGTTTGTTGCAAGAATTTATTTTTTTATTCATGAAAAATTCAACTAAACCCTTCTTTAACTTAAAACAGTAAATACAAAAATTAAAAAGATGTTATTATATACTAAAATCAGTTCTTCAGATGCTGAGGTTGATATAGAAGAATCAGAATTTCTGACATTTTGTGGGTGGAAATGTTAATCTTGTAGATGTCAGGTTTTGTCTGATTGAGGACAGAATTCCATGATTACAGTATGATCTACTATCTATCATATCATTTATTCATCACTATTGTCTGTGTATGATATAACAGGATTCACTGCGGCCCAGAAATAGCCAGGAATTAATTAATAAATACCTACAATCCATTCATATTCCGATTTCACAGCCAAATACTACCATAAAAACAAGATTTTTTTTTGAATACAACCTATAGGGCAAAATGCATATGCAAGCTCAAAATCACCCTCTATTTTAGACAAGTTATGATTAATTTGCTAAAGATGACCTAAGTTTTACCATCTCTATGAATACAAATTTCTTGTGTCATAATGGAGTTAGTTTAAAACAATTTTGTTTTTGTATTCCCTGTTGAATTTCTATCTTGATCAGTGTTATTATATTCTGTTGTTACACCGCTGTCATGACTCTCCTAGTTTTTAGGGGGAGGGTTTAATCCAGCATGCACATTCTGTATATATATATATACAACTCGTCTAAACATCAACCAACAATGTTAGATCTGTAAATTTGCTTTCACAATTTTTTGTTCTTCCCTCGCCGGGATTGGAACCCATGCTACTGAGATATTGTGACACCAAATCGCCTGCACTGTAGCTATCACGCTAGACCACACGACCACCTGGGCTTCACTATACATTATATATATATATATGTCCCAAGTCGGGAGCCTTTTAAGTCGTCTTTTGTTGCTGTATATCATATATTGTTTTGTATATAAATCAGGCAGTTAATTTTCCTGTTTTAATTATTTACATTTGTAATATTGATGTCCTTTTTAGCTTGCCATGCAGTATGTGTTTTTCTCATTGTTGATGACCTTAAGCTGCCTAAACTTCTATTTCATTTGAACTCTGGCAGAGTCTAAGTTGTCTCAATGGCAATTATACCACATGTTATTTTTATTTTGTTATTGCTGTTTCTAATTAAGTGTCTGCTCATCTCAGACTTGTAGCATCAACTTCTTCTGAAACACGGTCTCTTGAATTTCAATGAAACCAGAATCCTTCTTGCATTAGTCATTGAGCGCCAAATATTTTAGCGTGTATCCAAATGAATTTTGCAAGACAAGACAAGACAAGACAATTTATTACAACTTAGGCACACGTATGGTGCTACAAGAGGAGTCACAAACTAAACACATATTTAGAAATTTCTGAAACAAGTGTGGTCATTCTTCGATCATACACAACTTCTTCCAAATTAATTTAATTTATTATCTGTAGAGAGTAAGATGAATAATATTTTTGAGTACTTCGTAACAGTGTTGAAATTAAAGTTTTATAATTGTGTGGCATTACATTTTCATTTTACTTCGAACTGATCTATTTTAGGATATTAATAATTTTTTTATAAAAAAAATGAGTCATCATTTGTTTACAATACAAGAAAACAAATGAGGTTGTCTAACAAAAACATGATTGAATGTGAAGGTGAAAAGTACATGTCCGACCATTATCAGAGAATTATGATGAACTTGTTACTTTTAAGTTTTTGCTGATATCTATCATGATGACAAGATTTATTTTTTTACTGGTTAAAATGAATAAAAAGAAAGATGGGCCTATTGTGGGGCACTGTAGATTTATTATAATTCATTGAATACCAATTTTAGGTAAACCACAAAATTAATGTCCAACATAGTACATTACATTCTATAGGTCTGTTACCATGGAGACTTAATTTGGGTAAACAATGAAAAATATCCATGAAAATACAATTTTTCCACTATCCACGAAAATAAATGGATACACAGTATATATCAATGGGCTCAATATAAATAGGTTGGGATCCCGCTAACATGTTTAACCCCGCCACATTATTTATGTATGTGCCTGGCCCAAGTCAGGAGGCTGTAATTCAGTGGTTGTCGTTTGTTTATGTGTTACATATTTGTTTTTCGTTCTTTTTTTTTACATAAATAAGGCCGCTAGTTTTCTCGTTTGAATTGTTTTACAGTGTCTTTTCGGGGCCTTTTATAGCTGACTATGCGGTATGGGCTTTGCTCATTGTTGAAGGCTGTACGGTGACCTATAGTTGTTAATTTCTGTGTCATTTTGGTCGATAGTTGTCTCATTGGCAATCATACCACATCTTCTTTTTTATATATCTATATAAATAGATATATTCAGGGGAGATAATGAGAATAGGGATAGCAGGATATCTGTATGTGCCAATGAGACAGTAACCTAACTACAAATGATAAAAACACAAATCATCAAGATAGTCTTCTACAAAATAAGCTCTTTTAACTTTAAAGAGGGTGGTAAAGGGGGGGGGGGGGGGTGCTTGCACGGAAAAAACGTGAAATAAGACATAATTTCACGTTGAACGTGAAATAATTTCTGTAATGAACGTTGCACGAAAAATAAATACTTTTATGTGAACCTTTTGTGACTGAATCACTGTCTTTTTATATATATTTAGTATACACATTTATGATTTAATTGGTTTACGGCTTTTAAAAAAGTATTTCTTGACGATCCCTGCCAAGTGTTTGAATTTTATTTGAAAATACCGAGCACGCAAAATAAGACTTTGAAAATCATGATGCATGATAAATTAAATAAGCAGAACACGTTGAACGAGGCACCCGTCTTGCATGACTGAACGTCAAATAAAAAAGTAAAAAACGTTGAACGTGAAATAAAAAACGGCGATCACGTTGCACGAAAATAACCCTTTACCACCCTCTTTAAAGAGAGACTGAGAGGCAGAAGACACCAAAGGGTCATGGTCAAACTCATAAGTCGAAAACAAACTGACAATACCATGTAATAAAAATGGAAAAACAAACTACTGTATAATGTTACAAAACCAAATTCTCAAAATTACCAAGAATAGGAAGATATGAATATTAACATATCAGACAACCACTGACATGTGATTCCTAGCTGACATGGGACCTTTCCTTATATTAATACTTCATAAAAAATAGAAAACCACAATAGATATTTTGATGCTATTGAGTCTGCTTGAAAGGGCTATTATTGCCATATGAAGTATCCACAAAATATTAGGTCGTTAATACAGCATATGGTTCACATAAGAAGAAACTTTATGCTAATCTAGGCTTCGTTAATAGTAGCATTATTTATTTTATAACCGCATGACTTAAGGTTACTGATGATGGACTTCAAATATCTATAAAGGCTTGCATACATGTTACAATTAATACCTCAAGTCAGGGCTTATACAAGGTGATCCATTATTCAGCCTTCTTTTTGCATATTTTACGTATTATTTACGACTTGTCTTTGTGAAGGGCAATGATATGTATAGTTGTTATAAGTTTTACACCAGTAATTTGTACATGTCATGTTTAAATATTTATGAACTTAAAAAGAAAGTATGTTAATTTTTAATTTATTTACATGCAGAGGTGTAATTGGGGATAAATTAAAAAAAATACAGACAATTGAGAATTGCAGACTGGCCATGGGCTATGTAAGATCTATTTTGAGCTACATAAGATTTTTGAGACTTTGAATTGTTGGCCCAGCTGCTTTATAATATTGTGATTTGTTGTAATTTTGATAGATTTTGACAAAGTTTGAGGATTTTTTTAAAAAAATTATTGGAAAGACGTTCTTATTTAACTCCAAAAGTCTTTTGGAATTTAAACCTTGAGAAGTCTTTTGATTGCAAATAAAATATTTTGGTAGAGATGTCCTTCGATGAAAATTTTATAACTTTAACATGAAATTTACAATATGATATCAAAATGTTCTCTAGAAAAAATGTTTAGTACTGATTATTGATATTTCAAAAGTAACTGAAAATATTTTAAAAATACTTCTTTTGTCTTTTGATATTGAAATGCAAGGAGTTTTATCTCTGTTATTTTGATGCTTTTAGTGAAACATTTACAGGGGAGAATTCGCCATACCTCGTTACGTTTACGAGTGATGTTTTTTATATAGTCATTGCACAATTTTTAAAAACTGATTGCACTTAATTTTCTAGACAGGACTTGTACAGGGTGATGTATCGTTACCGATTCATTTTACATATTACATGTTGTTTATGATTTGAATTAGAATAATTATAATTGCTATTATACCAGTAATTTGTACATGTCATGGACAATACTTTGTCATAAAAAAGATGAAGTATGCATTGGGCTGAACGTTCAAAGAAACGTGATGCATGTTTCAAGTAAGAGTAATTAAAGGTCATAGGCATTCGTTTTCAGACATGCATGTGTAAATGTTTGTTTTAATAGATTAAAAAACTACTTAATTACGTAAAAAACATGTTTATATCAGTATCCATTTTATTTATTTGTCCAATCAAAAGTTTGAAAAGGAAATAAAATAGCACATGACTTTTTTTTTTTTTTCGGAAAAAAAATATTGGACACAAATGATGTCATTAAAAACTCATTGAAAGTAGTGCAAGTTGTTGTTTGATTTCTTTTTGCCAAATAGAGAAACAAAGTTGTACTTAGAGTATCGAATTAAACATTGAAATTTTACACATTTGTTATCAGTTTTTAAACAATTAAAAATATAACATGCTTATTGAATTTTGTATGTCTGTTTTCTTATGGTTTTTTTTATGGAAACCAACAGATTTTTTTTTCTTTTATGCCTGCACCGTCTGATTAAATGAATATGGAGACATTAAAGCTAGTTAATCCTTGTGTGTTGAGAGTAAAAAATGATAATAGCAGAGCTGCACTTAAAGTCTTTTGGAATTTGATGCGACTGTTATACAAGTGAGAGGTTTAGCTAGCTATAAAACCATGTTGAATCCACCATTTTCTACACAAGAATATGCCTGTACCATGTCAGGAATATGACAGTTGTTATTCATTTGTTTGATGTGTTTGAGCTTTTGATTTTGCTTTTTGATTAGGGACTTTCGATAATGAATTTTCCTTGTAGGTCAGTATTTTTGTGATTTTACTTTTTTCCAAAAATGTTTAATCACGCTGCAATTAATTGTGCCTGTCCTAAGTCAAGAATTGGATGTTTAGTAGTTGTCTTTTGTTGATGTTGTAGTAAAAGTGTTTCTCTTTTCTCGCTTTTTATATAGATTAGACCATTGGTTTCCTTGTTTGAATATAGTTTTATACTAGTAATTTTTTGGGTCCCTTAAGGTGGTACACAACACTTTAACTAAAATTAATTTGGCTCGTTTAATTTTCTTAAAATTTTTACAAAATATTTACTTTGACCCTTTTACAAAAATATAAAAAATTCAAAAATTTTGAACCGACCATTTTATCAGAAAAAATACACTGGTTATATAGCAGTTTGACAAACACTTATTTTGATCATTGAGAAGCTTAATATTCCCTTAACAACACAACGTAATTAAAACGTTTAGCTGATTTTACAGAGTTATCTCCCTGTAGTGTTAGGTACCACCTTAATAGCTTGTTGTTCGGTGTGAGTCAAGGCTCATTGAAGACCCTACCTTGACATATACTGCTTTACTTTAATAAATTGTGACTTGGATTGAGAGTTGTCTCAATGGCCCTGAGATACCACATTCTCCTATATCTATAATCTATAAACATATGTCTATTGTTGAAACCTTATATAAGATTATTCTTTAGATATCTTTTGTATGATTAAGTTGTTAGTTTGCTGTCTCATAGATATATAACTCACAACTCCTTCATTCATAAGTATTACCTTGCTTTGTTAACCCTTTCCTCTATAATGACGCCTTTTGACGCCACCCCCTTTACTCCATAAGGACGTCTTTTGACGCCTGTGTAGTACCTCAGTTGAAACGCTTTGACTACAAAGTGTCTGCATCAGACTTAATAAAATTTGTATCGAAAATGAAAAGGATATTCATAAGAATATCCGACAAAAATTATTTGATGGAATATTAGTTTTTCGTAATGCATTAATACTTCAAAGCATATTTTCAATATTTTGTTGAAAAATCCTATGCGAATGAAGTATGCAAAACAAAAATTTCAATGAAGGAAAGAGTTAATGATGCAGTATGAAAGTAAATGACTAAGGTGTTTGTAAACTTATATAGAATTATGTAATATACATAGGTATTTTGGTTGTATTTATCTACGAACAGACAGGGATATAAAAAACACATAGACCTGACTTGATCTTGATAATTTATCAAAGGATTTTGTCTTTTTGACAGAAATCTAGTCGTTCAGATTTGACAAACTGTATCTTATTTCGATAATATTGACATTATCTACGAACAGGGATTTTACGACAGATTATAAAACCAGCATACGAGACGCCACCATGGCATAAGAAGACGGACATTTTCTTTGATGATTGGTCTGTTCTGTGGCGACCTCAATTGATTGTGCACAGTAACAGCAGGGGAAGGGATTTAATATTGGGGATTATTATCTAGGTGTCAACTGCGTTTTATAAGCTTAATCTGATTCGGACAAAAGCTTTGATGTGTCCTAATGTTTTTTCACAAGGGATGAAATTGATTTTGTATTATACAAGGATTATTGACTGTAAACCAACACTGTATATTACATGTACTTTTCATACATCTTAAGATATTCTCTTTTGATTAGGAAATTTACATCTTGTAAACAAGTTTCATTTGTGATGAATAACATATATTTATATTAAATATTAGGCTAAGGTATTTCATGTATTTAAAGAGAGATGGTTCATCCATAACCAAGAAAGATTTGAAATGTTTTCATAATTAAGGAATTTTGTCTAAGATTTGGCCTTGGGTGTGAATTGTTTGTTTTTTATTAATTATTCCTAATAATATAATCAGCCTTTGGTTTCTTTGGATTAATATCAACTTTTCAACTTCTACTATACATGTTAAAATTGAGAATGGAAATTAGGAATGTGTCAAAGAGACAACAACCCAACCAAAGAGCAGGAAATAGCCAAATTTTCCGCCAATGGGTCTTCAACACAGCAAGAAAATCTCGCATCTGGATGCGAGATTCAGCTGGCTGGCCCCTTAACAAAATGTGTTCTAGTTAAGTGAAAATGGACGTCACTTAACTCCAAAACATATAAATGAACTGAGATTAAAAACATATGGGACTAACAAAAGGCCAGAGACTTGGGACAGGTTCAAAAAGGCAGTGGGGTTAAACATGTTTTGCAAGATCACAACCCCTCCCCCTATATAGCATATACAAACACATAGCAATTCACATGTACGAAGCTACAATATCAGTTGACATTTTCTATTTAATGTTGTGACAATGTAAAGTATAACATATTTAAGTTTTTTTTGATAAACTTATACTTATATAAAACAATTTGGAAATAGATGTTGGTACATTGTAGAAGGTTTGTTTTAGTGAACATCAACAAAACACTACACTAAAAGTGTTTACTTTGCCATTACTGTGTCTACTTTTTGTTTGAATATCTACCTTACTATCTTTAAGTGAAATCTTTCGTTACATCCGTTATAATGTTTTAGTTGCCAAGTTATAGATCAGCCATATTTGCCAAACATTTTTTTATTTAAGAATTATGTAATTGTTTTTGAAATATCAAACATTTTGATCGATGTGTTTACAATTTTTTATATTTTAATAAGTTTTTGTCAATAATTTTGTAACAAGGAGCCATTTGGTCTGAAAATTTGATGTTTCTCATTTTTGGAAAATTTGACATGGTGAAGAATTTTTGTGGTTGATTTTTTTTTCCATGTTTCAATAACTAATATCCTTAGAGGTATATAATACATATGATTACAACCTAAAGGAAAGTGAAATGTTGTATTATTGAGAAGGTTCAGCTAGGTTATAAATTTGTAAATAAAGACGACTCAAAGATATTAATTTTTAGTACACTTACATTGGGGGGTTGCCTTTTCTCATATAAATCCAGCTTATTTTTCTTTATTGATAAACATGGGTATCATTGCAAAAAAGGAAAGAAAAACACAACTGAACAAAAACAACGGTAATAAAAAAACAACTTTGAAATATTAGTTTTGAAATACAGCAAATAGCTTTCTTCTGTAAGTTAAAGCAAATCCTGATTATCGTAAACTATTAAACAATGATGTACTTTACTTTCAGTAACCGCTATTAACATCGATGATTAAAGCATGATCCTTTTGATGTTTACATGTTTAAAATGAATTAAAAAAATTATGTGATTTTTTTTTGTAAGAAATTTATGACATAACATCATTTCCTAGATTTAGATTACTTAATTTGTTCGTAAAAAAAATGTTTGATGATCTTTATTCTTCTTTTCATTTTTGCAAGATATGAAAAGTGACATGCGATGGTTTGGGTTTTTTGTAATTTTTCTAGATCATCTTTCTATGTGGTATCATGGCTTCTATTTCCTAATCAAAGACACTGCATGTTGTGATGAATTGAATTACCTTTTAAGATTGATTTATTAGTGTCAAGTTCAAAGTGAATTGTCTATGTCTGTTAATGGAAACACCTGATCCTAACTTAATCTGCATCACTTGCCATCTTTGAATAAAGCTTCATAATGCCAATTAGACAAAGTATTAGGTTGACTTAGACTATACATTTCACAAAGGATGTTGCATAGCCATTTTTAACAGCATAATGCAGTTGTGTATCATGTTACATTGAACAAAAAGGTGATATGATAACATTTCTTTACGCCTTGAAATTACACATGCAGCAAAAAATTAGAATTGCGTTGGATTTATTTTAGGCTTGATTCTTTTGAATGAAATTTATTTTTTATTGTATTAATTTTTTAAACAAAATTTAAATGTCCTATTATACTCTGCTATCTTCCTTTCTTTTTTTTAAATTCATTTTTAAGAAAATTGTTTTGAAATTTGGGCCTATTTTCTGTATTTTGCCCATTATTCTCAGTGTTCATGTGTTTACCCCATTTACACCACTGGGTTGATGCCACTGCTGGTGGACTTTTCGTCCCGAGGGTATCACCAGCCCAGTAGTCAACACTGGGTTAGAAAACTCTGAATTTTTCGAAAAAACTAAGGATTTTTCTTATCCAGGAACAGATTACCTTAGCCATATTTGGCAGAAATTTTTGGAATTTTGGGTCCTCAATGCTCTTCAACTTTGTACTTGTCTGGCTTTTTTACTATTTTGATCTGAGCGTCACTGATGAGTCTTATGGCAATGAAACGCACGTCTGGCATATTAAATTATAATACTGGTACCTTTGATAGCAATTTATCCAGTTTAGACCCTCAGTAACTAAAAGATCTTGACATATTACTTCTGTATGTTTTTAAATGACAGACCTTTGTTCCTCATCCAAATTAAATGGAATTATTAAAATTGCTTAAAGCAGTCATTCTGTTGAAATCACACCTTTTCACTATGTATTATGAGTCTTTTCACACAATTTGATATAATGGAAGATCTCTGAGGAACTCCAGTGTAAATAATTCATTTTCATAATTTCATTTACCTAATTGTCTCTGACTTCTGACAGAGCCACTTTTTAACTTCAGTAAATATATATCCATTTCTTGACTGTGTGCATTGACTTTGCCATTGAATAATTCTATTTCAATTGAAACCTCAATCATTGCTGAAAGTCCTTTGAGGGACAATTTTCATGAAAGTTTACATTAAATTGTCATTAATTAATATGCTTTAATGATTGAAAAGGTATATCTATTGAGACCTACTCTGTGTCTATTTTAGATAAGCTTGTTCTGCTTGTTTGCTGTTTTCATAGATGTTTTGCTCTCATTTCTGTTGATAAGGGGAAGTGAATTAAAAGTATTGAAATCATCTTGAATAAGTTATTGGTAAAACAAACATGGTCAGATAGCAGCTTTAACTGTAAATATTAAGAGTACCTCAACCTCAGGAAAACTTTCTACAACCTTGAGACAGTGGGATAGAAAGACTCTGTTAAGAGAAAAGTATTTTGTGCACACTTTTATGACACATTCAAATTTGTTTGCTCTCTTGGTGATTAGCATTTAGATTTGCAGCATGTCTTGAATTAGATCTGTCCCTGATGACAAAAAATTACCAATCTGTCTTATTTTACCATCTTTTGAGTTTGTCTAATCCAGAGATGTTCCTAATGACAAGAGTTCACATAATCCTCAGATTTGACTGTCTGCTCTCACTTTGTCTGATCCAGAGATGTTCCTGATGACAGAGTACAGAGAATCCTAAGATTTGACTGTCTGCTGAGTTTGTCTGATCCAGAGGTGTTCCTGATGACAGAGTACACAGAATCCTAAGATTTGACTGTCTGCTGAGTTTGTCTGATCCAGAGGTGTTCCTGGTGACAGAGTATACAGAATACTCAGATTTTAGTGTCAACTGAGTTTGTCTGATCCAGATATGTTCCTAATGACAAGTGTACAATGAATCCTCAGATTTGACTGTCTGCTGAGTTTGTCTGATCTAGTGATGTTCCTGGTGACAGAGTACACAGAATCCTCAGATTTGACCGTCTGCTGAGTTTGTTTTATGCACCATGATCTTGCATATGTTACATCACATGTTCTGTTGTCATACCAGATTATCTTTTGTTTATGTCAAATAAATTGTACTCACTGGCTTATTTCAACTGCTGAGCTTTAAAAACATGTAAACTTTTTTTTCAAAAGAAATACATGTGACATTATATGGATTGAATAATTAATCAAATATCTTGCTGTTTGTTTATCTGTGTATTGAAACTTACTGGCGCTGAACCCAGATGATGCTTTAGATATTTAAATGTTTTTAAAATTCTGAAAGGGAAAATTGAATAACAAAAAATTGAAAGATGTATACTTTAGTTGCTTGACAATGGATCTTTAAAGGTTTGAGACATAAACCATGGGGTGAAATTATTGGGAAGGCAATCTCCATGTTTGTTATAGACTTTTTCTTTGAGACCATGATGATGAAACCCGATCAAGTCCCAGAAAAGCCTGTCTGAGATCAGAGTTTTCTCAGACTTATCTATAAAAAAGAAGATGTGGTATGATTGCCAATGAGACAACTATCCTCAAAAGACCAAAATGACACAGACATTAACAACTATAGGTCACCGTACAGCCTTCAACAATGAGCAAAGCTCAATATTTTTTTTCAGTACTGCGGATTTATTCATTTTCATACATCGTAGAATGAAACTGTGGAAGAATTGTATTTCAGTGTCATTGACAAATTCTGTATTTGTATATTAGCAATTGTATTTTGTTGAATACTTGAATTTGTTATCAGATTATTAAACCAACAAAATCCAAGGCTTTTTATGTACAATGAGGGGGGGAGGGGGTAGGAGGGGTCCTGATCCCACTAAAAACACGAAATCCAGAGGTCCCGAATTTAAATAAAGTTAAATCCCGGATCCAGAAATTTGAAAAAAAGAATTCCTAGAACCAGAAATCCCGAGCTTAAAAACACCCGATCCTGGAGTCCCGATAAATGTCCTATCCCCCCTCTACAATGTATACAGAAAAATGATGAATCAACAGAATCCAATCATATTTGATTCAGTGCTTTATTACTTATGACAATTGCATGTTGTTTAAGCATGTATTTAAGCGAACTTGCAAAATGTATATATTTGAAAACACAAACTGTCAAATTTTTGTACATAATGTCCTGAATTTTATTTCGACAATGGAAAAAAAACCAATTTCATTTTGAATTTAAAAAATTATTAAACATGGAAATCGTATGAAATTATTAAAAAAGTTTTATTATAATACATAAAAAACCCAAATCTACCTGTCTTTTTAATTACCGGCCCAATGTCAATTGTTCTGTAGTTTGTCAAACTTGCAAATATAAATTTTGTAATATCGTTTTTTTCCGTTAATTATTTTTACTCTGTAAATGTAAAACACGCTTTACAAAAATGCAATCTGAATAAAAGATGTATGAATAAAAAATGTTTGTATATTTAATAAAAAAATATCTTGCTGTTATGTATTAACTTATTTTGTGAATTGTTCTGTGATCGGCTATTGAGAAGTGTGTGCTAAACAGATTTTCGTTACCCAAATATACTTTTGTTTTTCAAGTTTCAAAATATGTAATCTGATTTTGGAATTGCCCTTTTATTTCTGACAGTTGAATATAATTGGTAAAAATAACTCATCTTACATATATCTGAGGATTTATCTTTGTACACCTTATGCTATTGCATCTAATAAAAGATTCACAATGACTCAAACAGATCAAAGTTAAAAAGTGCCAATATAGTACTAAAGCTTAGAGCATTATAAGGATTCAAATTCTGAAGTTGGCCAAAATATCATGTTATCCTATGGGATTTAATTCTGGTTAGAAAATCTTAGCATTTCAAAATTATGATCTATGACATATAATAAGATTGCAGTCGTCATATCAGTCCAGAATCAAGATAATTGTATGTGTTCAAATCATTTAAATTTGATTGGAGTAAATTCGCACAAATGTTGATATTATGCACATATTTCACTTGTTCATGAGTAATGCACATTTTCTTGAAGGCAAAACTTTAATACTATAATTCACATCAAATTTAAAATTTACATCATAAATGCTGATTTCAAGATAAAATAAAATTAAAATTAATCGTTTCATAACATCTGAAATACTGATGGTTTATTATTGTGGGTTCACATAATGGGGAAAGTCATATTTATATTGAGATAACCAAATGTCCTAATTGACTGTCACCATTTGGTAATCTTTCGTCCACTCTTTAAACTGCAAACATTGCACATCTAAGTATTGATCATTTTAAAAAGAAACTGTTGTGAATTATGCTTTTGGTGGTTCCTTGCAAAAATTTGTTTGTCCTTAATCTAATCAGGCTGTTAAATTTCAAAAAGTTGTTTCACATTTTGTTATCTTGACCATTTATGGCTTATGATTTGCTTTGATTTGCTCATTGTTGAAGTCTGTAGTACCTGTGGATGAGTTTACATCCTTTTTCAAATTTTTTTTGTAGTAATTTGTTCTCAAAAGCATTCAAACCACATTGGCTTATTTTTTTAATTTTCTATGGTCTTTTTAATGATTGTTACGTCTCATTTAAGCAATCATACATATTTCCTTATTTTTATAACTTCAATTCAATCTGAACTTCTTGGAATTTGTTTTTTTTACCAAATAAGGGTGAGTCAATGTTATATTAAATCTGGGATGAAAGTTAATAGCTTTAATATTAAAATGGTTATATTAGATCAAGATTAAATCAATACGTAAGATTCAATATCTTTCATAGAAAATTGACAAAGTAATGAAGTTTATATGACCCCTTTATTTATTGCGAGGATATTCTAATTGGACGTGTGTCAGTTTCACCGTTCATTAAACAACTTATTATCTGCAAGGTCATTTTATCTGTCAAGCGACGTAACAAGAGGAAAATGGCAACCGGACGAACAACAAATGATTTATTGATATTCTTAATAAATTTGTAGAAACTGAAATAAAAGTAGAATTGATGTAGGGAACTAAAATAGTCCACAGAAGCTGACACTGCAATTTTTGCTGAGTCATTGGTGTTCTGATATCTCAGTTGATTTTTTTGTTAAATTTCTCTGATGTTTTTTCTATAAATAGACACAAATATTGATATTAATTTTTTAATAAATAAATTGTGAACTGGGTCATACTTTTCTGATTTATTGTGCTTTTTTCACTTTGTGAAATTGAAATATACTTTATTAATTCATTTAGAAACAAAACAAAACATTTTCGCACGATATTATTCAAAAGTTCAGCTCTGAGGAAGGATACTTTACTCAACCTTATTCTTGATTAGTGCCATCCATGTTATGTCTCTGAAATTTGATTTAACAAAGCAGTCTCTGTGCTGCGCCCTCGGTACTTTAATTAATAAAAAAAAAAAAGAATTGAACTAAAGGATCAATGAATTGTGTCTAGAAAATGTAAGCTTTTTACATTGGAAAAATGTCAGTTGCCTTTTTTCCAATATAAAACATCAAGTGTTTGACACTTAATGAGGTTGTACATGAGAGAAAAATTTATTATCTTTATACTTTTGTACTTTAAATCGGTTCAATCACTGGCATCTTCATTGGAACGAGTTTCATTCATAAATAATTTACCGTAAAAGGTAGAAAATGAAGTTGGTTTATATCCTTGCTTCTTATTCCATTACCATAAACAGGAAATGATCTATAATATATTTGTATTGGTATAATTATTTATTTTAATGGAAAATTGTTGTCATTTATACTCATGTGTTTTGCCATTAAGGTACCAGTTTGAATAAACTTTTGAATTTTTAATGCCCCTTTAATTGAAACATTATTATGATTCTAATTAGTAGAAATCATTCTTTATAATGCATCAAAACAATAGCAGAATTATTAAAAACTTAGATATATTCAAAAAATAGACACACCTGAACCACCAACATTTGACTCATAACAATTCATAAACAAACAACAACAAAACATAAATAAACAACAACAAAAGATAAACAAACAACTACAGAACATATACAACAACACAAAACATAATAAACAACAACAAAAGATAAACAAACAACTACAGAACATATACATACAGCAACAAAACATAAATAAACAACAACAAAAAAACAAAACTCAGAACAAACATACAGCAAAAACATGCAAACACAAAAAAAACATATACATACCACTACAAATCATGTGCAAACAACTACAAAACATATGCAAAAAACAACAACAAAACATGTGCAAGCAACAACAAGACATAAACAACAACTACAAAACGTATGCAAACAAGAACAAATTTATACAAACATAAACAAACAACAGCAACAAAACATATTCAAACATCTACAAAACATGCAAACAACAACAAAACATGCAAACAATAATAAAACATGTGTAGACAACAACAATAAATAAAGAAACAATAAAACATATGCACATAACAATAAAATATATGAACATACAACAATAAAAACATGTGCAGACAACAACAAAACATATACAAAAAACAACAATACATATTCAAATAGCAACAAATACATATGCAAACAACAACAAAACGTAAACAAACAACAATAATACATATACAGACTAAGACAAAAACAAACAATCCATTTTCCAGAAAGTCTGATTTTGTACAGGTTCAAAATCTGCTTGTTTTAGAATAATTTAATGGCTACTCATCCTACTTTTTAATTTGACTAGGCTATATGCCTCAGCTGGTTTACTTTGTTAATTAATTTTCAAATGAGACACATCATATGACTACTGCAGTTGGGGATCCAGAGAAATTTTCAGAAGTGGGGACCCACTGACTTCCCTATGTATATTAAGTGTTTAATATCTCAATTGCCCATGAAAAGTTCTAATCCCTTGGTTAATTGTAATATCAGATAAATCTTTAAGGTTGGTTCTTCCAGTTATTTTTTTTTTATTTAAAAGAGGTTCTGCTCTGAACCAAATGTCTTAAACTTGTGAACTCTTGGCGTCTGCACTGTCTTAACTAAATATCTAGTAGATCTGAGGTCTAATGATTCCAAATTTATTTGAACATGCTTTTAATAATTGCTTAACAAAATGTCTAGCTGCAGGCTTGCTTTTCAAACTTGCACACTGAACAAACCTTTTATCAGATAGCAAATGTTTGATTTCACGATATTCAGACGTGCTCAGACTTGTAAAAAACCTTAATGTATGTAATCACATCGTAATATCCAAATATTTCAAAAGAGAGTGACAGATATTAGATATGGGTAAAGATATGTCCAAATTATGTAATAAATATCACCCACCCACATCCAATGTATTGAAATGAGTATCAAGTCATTTATACCAAATATGTAGAATTTGATACGTCACTTGTAATTTATATATAAGGTAGAAAGGCTTTAACATGTCCTTAATATTTATTATTTTGATTGTTTGAGGTTTCAAGTTTCTATCTTTCAACCTTGAGACTAGAATTTTCACCGTACGATTTAATTTAAAATGCATTATTCTTGTCAAGGCAGACTACACCCCTCAATAAAGTCATTTCGCCATTTGTCATTGCGTTATTTGGTAATATATATTTCTCAGTTATTTAGTACTGGCCTTTAATGGCAAATTACTTATTGTATTGCATTGTTTCAGACTCTGTGAGTCTGATGTAACCACAATAAACAGTCATGACTAATTTAATACCTGAAATGTAACCTCAAAACATGGTTTGACTTAAAACAACTTCAGAATAAGTCCTACTAATGGACACAAAATAAGTATGACATAGTTACAAATGAATAAAAATGCAGTTGAATGAAATACAGTGTCATACTAATATGGATTCATTTTATTTATTCGTGGGAAACCAATTTTTCACAGATGATGTTGGGACATCATTGTTCAAACTGAAATTTTCGATGAAGTACAAATTAAAATTCAGTTTGTTTACCACAAAATACATTTTGACTTAACATCATGAGGTGACAGTCCACAGTGGCGGATCCAGAACTTTTCCTAAAGGGGGGGCCCGCTGACTGACCTAAGAGGGGGCCGCTCCAGTCATGCTTCAATGATTCCCTATATAAAATTTTGACCACAAAAGGGGGGGGCCCAGGACCCCCCCCCCTGGATCCACCTATGCAGTCCAACTGATCACAAAATACAGTCTGACCTATTTACCACTGAATATAAGTTTTATAAAAATGCAGTATGGAATAAACCTCAAAGTATGATTCAATTTTACCATGACTTGACCACTCAAAATAGATTTTTTCAATTGTTTTCTTATTAATTTTGTTATCCAAGTGGGGCATATATAGCTTTCTATACCATATGATTTGTGCTCAGTGTTGAAGGTCCAATGATGACTCATTGCTCCTTTCATTAGCAATCAAACCTAATCTACTTAATTTGAATATGATTACCAAGGGAACAACTATTGCAAAAGACAAGAATGCAATTCCTACAGGTCATGCATATGCAAACCTATAACATATGTTAACATGTTTTAACAGCTGTCAATAAGGAAAACATGTTTAGGTTCATTTTGGTAAGAAAAAAATGTCTTTTACATTGTACATTTATTGATCTTCATGGATATTATTATGTTGTAAAAAGTTGTTATTGTAAATCAAAATCTAAATATTTGATGTGTTGCAGCCTTCTTAACACTTGTTCAGATATAAATTTATTTTACACTCAGAACCATAGCTATAAAAAAAGAAGATGTGATATGATTGCCAATGAGATAACTTTCCACAAGAGACCAAATGACACAGAACAACTGTAGGTCACCGTACGGCCTTCAACAATGTACAAAGCCCATACCACATATAGTCAACTATAAAAGGCCTAGAAATGACAAATGTAAAACAATTCAAAGAAGAAAACTAATGGTCTAATTTGTGTACAAAAAAAATATAAAAAACAAAAACAAATATGTAACACATGAACAAAGCAACCACTGAATTATAGGCTCCTGACTTTGGACAGGCATATACATACAGAATGTGTTTGGTTTAAACATGTTACCAGGATCCCAACTCTACCCTAACCTGGGACAGGAATCTCCATCTACATGCCAATGAATCTCTGATCAGAGGGGTAAAATCTTTGCCTTAATTTGTTAAAGAAATCCCTTCTTTTCTGTTTTTTCCAATTATTCAGTATTTTCAACCAAAAAAAGTTGTGCCATAAGGTAAAATGGAGTCCAACTTTATGAAACTAGTTGATGGACAAAATGTATACTTTTTTTGGCTGAAGGGTCCGTTACACTTGTGAGAATATTCAAACTTATCGAGTAAAAACAAAGTAAATGCATCTATAATAATCATGCATGCATTAAATATTGGAATTATGGAAATGTGTATTCAAATATGTATTTTAACAGATTAGGTACATGCTTTGAAGACATTTCTTCCGATGTATAGATATATTAAATACATTTATGAATTATTGGAATATAAGTCTTTTGATCTCCATTTTAATGATAAATGATCTGTAATGTTACATGTGCTATGCATACTTATTTATATTTCTGCACTTTATCATGCAGAACTGTGTTAAGTATTAAGAAGGCATGTTACGAAATAATTTTATAGGATTTAAGGGAGGAAATGTTTTGGCAGTTTTAACCAGTTTTTTCTTGAAGGAAAAAGAAAATAGGTTCACTTAAGAGGTTGAGATTTTCTTGTGAAAATAAAAGGTTGAGAAAGTAGATAGGGGGCATAAGGGGTCAGTATTTTTCCGGTGAAAATAAAGCGTAGAAGAAATGGAATATCAACTGCATTTAAAATGGGTATCAAAATATTGAAAAATATTAAATCCATAATGCGAAACTGGATGGAGTAAAATAAAAAATGTTATGTCCAATTTTACAACTGACTGGCTACTATACCACCCAAAACAAAAGTTGTTGTGTTACCTAAAAAGAAATGAAACTAAAGGTCATATACATTGTAGTTGTGGAGTAGAAACAAAGGGAAAGAACTCAGTGTTGTTTAAATTTTCGGCTGGTTTCTCTTCTACTATATGTTTCATATTTATTTGTGGTTGATTTTTTGATTTTTTTGGACAGCAAAAAACATGTAAAACCAATTTTTCTAAATGAAAATTAAAATAACTTATTAAAATGATTTCAAAATGTTTCATCAAACTTCAAAATTTTGTCTATGTTTATATTCATGACCTTGCAGTACAGAATTGTCATAGTTCCACCAGTACAGGTCCAAATTGGTATATATGGACTGATTGAGTTCATTAATAAGTAGGATCAATCTTAAGGTTATAATTATAAAAAGAGAACTTAACATATAAATATTAAAAAAAATCATGCACCTGAGAGACCTAGATTTTTTTGTAATCCCTGAATGGTATCTGTCTATATAATCTTTTTTTTAAGAAATTCACATTAAATTTTCATTAAGTCTTATGACACCTGTGTGAAAAACTTCCATCTTTTGTGAGCAAGTTAGTATAAATATTTAGCCTGACGCAATTCACGTTTTAAAAGGATTCTTAGTTTGTACAACAAACAGCAGAATAGACCTATTAAATCGTTGAGCAAACATATTCAGTTTTTATTGTCAATATTTATTTTTCAACCACTGATATATTGGGTCGGTGATTTTTTTTTTGTGTTTCATGGGCTTCAAAATTATTAAAACCCTCCTTTGTCCCTCTTTATGAAAAAAATACATGGAAATATGAAATTAGCACAATAAACACATCATAAAAATTGAAAAAATCAACTGTTGCCAATAGTACAGAACGGTTAAGATTATTGCATTTTAATTTTATAGCATTTTATTTTCCCATTCAGTAATTCTTTGATGTTGAATATTATGACTTTTTCATAAATTACAAATTAATGAAAAGATTTATATGTTCATTGAAGTATTAATACGCCACCTGAAATTTTGAAGTCGTGAGTAAGAAGGTTGGCTACTAATAAGGCCTGAATAAAGAAGTATTTGATGTTTCTGTCATTAATGCTGTACTGTAGTACAAATCCTGTAAATCTAAAGGTTCTTATGAAATATGATAAAATTGAGAATGGAAATGGGGAATGTGCCAAAGAGACAACAACCCGACCATAGAAAAAAACAACAGCAGAAGGTCACCAACAGGTCTTCAATGTAGCGAAAAATTCCCGCACGGGAGGCGTCCTTCAGCTGGCCCCAAAACAAATATATACTAGTTCAGTGATAATGAACGCCATACTAATTTCCAAATTGTACACAAGAAACTAAAATTAAAATAATACAAGACTAACAAAGGCCAGAGGCTCCTGACTTGGGACAGGCGCAAAAATGCCGCGGGGTTAAACATGTTTGTGAGATCTCAACCCTCCCCCTATACCTCTAGCCAATGTAGAAAAGTAAACGCATAACAATATGCACATTAAAATTCAGTTCTGAACTGCATTTTGTTTTCTAAAAAAGAGTTTGACGTACTTTATTTGGCCTTTTTAACTTTTTTGGATTCAAACTTCACTGACAAGTCTTTTGTAGACGAAACGGGGGTTTGGCGTAAATAAAAAATTTATCCTGGCCTTGAAGTCATAAAACTTTCGAGTCAGTTTTTTATACTCATACTCCAAAATCAATCAATCAAAATGTTGGATTTATGGAGCAATTTTTTATGACTTCAAACCTTGGTATCTATGATAAGTTTATTGACCAAATTCAAATATTATGTTCTGTTTTTCTATCTGAACCTCAATTGCTTTTATAGAAAAAAAGACTTAATGTTATGTTTGTTGATAGAAATAATTGTGACAGTAGTTTGCCCATTTTCAAAATTTATAAACCTACAGACGAGGGTCGTAAAGGGGGCCCAGGGTATCTGCAAGGAAGAATGTGAAACAAAATTGCCATTTCACTATGAACGAACAATTAAAAATTTCTTGCACGATGATCTTTTTACCCATTTCACATAACAAGGTGAATAACGAACCTTTTTACATCTGCACATGAAATAAAAATGGCAAAACATGTTGCATGAAAATAACCCTTTACCTCCCTCATAGACAAATCAAGGTGACAAACAAGAAAAAGAGGGAATAAACTCCAAAAGGAGCTAGACTGGGTGTTTCAACAAGGTAAGCATCTCCTACCATGCGTGTATCATTCATAATTGAATTCACACTGAAAAACTGACAATTCAATTCACTCAAGTTAATAAATCTTGGGGCCCTTTATTATATTATAGCTTGTTGTTCAAAGTGAGCCAAGGCTCCGTGTTGAAGGTCGTACCTTGACTTATAATGATTTACTTTTTATAAATTGTCGTTACTTGGATGGATAGTTGTCTCATGGGCACTCATACCACATCTTCCTATATCTACTTATGGTAAAAAGTTTTTTTGTAGTTTTGTCTGCTATCTTGAATTAAATCTGGAAACATTTAGTGGTGTATTGATACTATAGTTGTAAGCTTTAAATTGTTCTGAAGAATATTTTGATATTGACAAATGAATAAGAAGAGACATTAGGGAGGAGGGGGCTTTTAATTTCATTGAAAAAACAACTTAACAAAAATGCTTATTAAAAACTAAGAAAGTTTTCTTTTAAAATAGATGTTGTGAATTTGTATCATTTTGTGACAAATGTGCGAGTTTAAAATACCAGATTATTGATGCACTTATGCATATGCTACCTTTTTTAAAGGATTGTGCAATAATAAGACAGTAGATACTCTTATAGTGTTTCTGGAATGATGCAAAATATTGAAAATATTTGCTTATGACAAAAGCATTGGATAATGTTTCCTACAATTATACATGCGATATATATTTCATGTCAGTTTGTACTGGGACATAATTTTTCAGTTTTGAATATCACTCGGCATATGGTAACAGAGCTTATTGTCATACAATGTAATATTTCATTGATTAAATTTTTATTAATCGTCCTTCATCAAATGTAATGTTAACTTGTTTTGATAAGCTACGCTATACTCTATCCTTGTTGTTTCGTTTGTGTCTAAAACAGTGGTTTGAACTAATGTTCGCTGAAATGCATAGTTTATAAACGTTGGTGTTATCATTTTTATAAGTGATCAATTTAGCACTGTAATACATTTTATTGGAAAAAAAACAGTAACAATTGACAAATCTTTAGTTCGAATTGCTAATTTGCTATGACAGTTAAATTAAGAAAAATTGATTTATATGAATACAAAAAATATCTGAGTGTCAAGAGGTATGTAAAGTGTTTATGTCATTTAGAGAAGCGACAAATTAATTTGCTAAATAACTAAAATGCGCAGCCTTTTCTGTAAAATATTTTTTATAATTGTGACATAACAATGAGGAATGCTTAAAAGCTTTTTCGCAAATTTTTCAAAACGCTGCATTAGTTGATTTTATAATTTAGCTTTTATCTCATGTAAAATTTTCAGAAATTGAAGAAAGTTCATTTGGTAAACCTTTTTCGGATAAACATTCAATAATTGGACAATTTTAAGATAATTTTTTGTCAATTTTGAAATATTTAAAGTTTAAACAAAACTTTGATATGATTTCCGTATGCACAACACATGTTCATGGAGAAACAATCATCCTGTACCCAAGAAGCCTTTAATTTGGAAAGCCAATGATATAAAACATTGGATAGTACAAAAACCAAGAAGGTATAATAAAGCCTTAAATTCAGATAGAACATTCTAAATCTAATTCATGACCTGTTCACACTTATACATTGTAATATATTTTTCAAATTTTTTAACTTTGAAAGCCAGCTGTAAGACATCCTTTCAGTAGGAAATAATGTTTTCAAAATTTGTTAGTTTTCCGTGCATATAAAGATATTATGCGTTAAAGCTAAAGCTGGTGATTCCTCAGATGTGCAGTATTTCAGATCCAAATTTTTAGATAAGAAACTTTTATGCTTCTCCCAGAAAACCATTTGTTTATTTCCACGCAATATTCATACATATACAGGTTGTGTAGGACATAAAAGGAAATTGGAAGATATTTGCTGTAGTCTAGATATGCATCTTTTTATCTGTACTTAAGACTTGTGATTTACTATAATCCTGAGGGAAATCGAGTCTATATTGAAGGCACCCAACTGTATCAATCTGCTTAGTTTTTTTTTCGATGATGAAATATTTTGTCTGCTTGGAGGATGAGAAATTGATTGTATATGTCATATTTTAGTAATTCTTTGGTTCTCGTCCTTAAAATACAAAATATTTGTCACCAGACAAGATGATCCATATTCTGATGCAGAATTCATCAATCAAATTTCTAATAGGAATTGTGGGTAAATAAAGTTTTTAGTACCTCAGGGATTTGTAGATTTTGTATCCGCCATGATGGAGTGATGGATTTTGTTCAGTGAATTGGAATATATTTGCAGGGTGAATCATTCATGTGTTTACCAAATTTCTTATGAAAACTGGTGGTTTAGTTCTATTTTAATTTTTCATGACATATTCTGAAAAAATATCAGGGTTTAAATTTAAAAGCAGAGGTTATACTGGTTTACTTCTGTCCATGTTTCAAACAGACTGTCTGTCCCAAGTTTTGGTCACAATTTTCTCAGGAACTATTAATCAGAGAGTTGTTAATCTTGATCTAAATAACAAAGCTTCATATACAGAGAGTATGCTATACTGAGTGAGTGCAATTATGAGACAACTCTCCAAAAACACAGAAAGAACCAGATCAAAGAACTGACTTCAACACAAAGCCTCAACTCACACAGAAAACAGCAAGCTATAAAAGAGCTCCAAAAATGAATAGGTAAACTGATCAAACAGGAAAACCAACAGTCTTATTATATTAAAAACACGAAATGAGAAACACTTCTGATGCACATCAACAAACGACAACCACTGAACATAGTGGCCAACCTTCACCCTAACCTGAAACAATAGTGTAACATCATATCAATTGAAATGGCTTAGCTCAATCAAAAGACTTGGCAAAAACAAGTGAACGTACACTGAACGAATAAGTTTGATATATGACAACGAATAAATTTGATCTATGACACTATATATAACAATGAAATACAAAATTTCATAAAAACGACAGATGATAGTGGAAACACTAACCTCAAACTATAGTGTAACATCATTCATTGTAAATTTATAGAGATTGGCATCATTGGCAACGTCATAACAATATTTGTATATCAATATAATTGTTTGACTGTAAATACAAAATTTAAAAAAAGGGGGATGAGATGGAAAACAATAACCTCAAAGTTTATTGTACATTATTTCACTTCTAAACTTATGGAGGTTGTCTCATTTGCACTCATACCACATCTTTCTATATCAATATTATGGTTTCTATCACCCTTGCAAATTTGCATCCTGATAGACAAGAACATGAAGAGACAGCATAGCCAAAGACATTATTACTAACATTGTGACAGCAGTGTACTTCTCTTGAAGTTTTTTTATGTTTTCTTAGCTTCTGCAGCAAGATCTTATTTTGCTCTGCCTTTCATGCACCACATTATATCATTGAAATTAAGGCAGAAATAAAAGATAAATATTTCAATATTTTAAAATTGTATTGACAAATTGATCATATAAGTCAGGATTTCAAAAATCCTTATTTTGTAATAAACAGATCATACAATATAATATTTCAATGAAAGCCCAATAAAAAAATTGTTCTAACAAGAGTTGTCTGTTCCTGACAGTCTTTAAATTTGTTTGCCTTTAAATTAAAGGGAATAGTTACTATTTACTACACAAATATCATGGAGACCAAAGGAAAACTATAGTTTGCTCAGATTCTACATTCACCTTATTCTTGACAAACACTTTTTGTTTGACAAATGTTTGTATTGCAATATCCTTGAGCTCGGTTTAGAAAAGTTGCGAAATAATTATATCCAGGAAAAGTCCACTATGATCAGTTCTCATCATCAAATACTTTCAACATACTTTAGCACTTTTACAATTTACTGGTTTAATATAAATATTTGTATCACGCGAAAAATATCCTTTGAGAAAATATCTATTTCAGAGCAGATTTTTGCTTCAGGTTATTTTTTCCTATAAACATAATCCATCCTCAAAATTACTGTAATGTGAAATGTTAAAATATAAAAAATATTTTCTCGTTTTACTATCTCAATTCATGTGATGAAAATGACTAATTGGAATGTTTTCGTTTACTTTCACATGCAATTATCAATGCATAAATATCTAAAAACACTTGCTCAAACACGCACACACATTATATACCTGGCACTATAGTATTCTCAATCCAAATGCAGTTATGTTTTTTGAAAACATAAAAAAATAACTTTTTTCATTAACTTATACAATATACATACACCATGCACTATGTAGAAATTTAAATATTCATGTTTGACATGCTAAATTTACATATCTACAATCTCAATCAGAACAGAACACGAACGAAACATGTTACGAAAGATCCATTGCTACACAACTGAAAATGACATTGCATTGTGCCGTATGTCAATATTAGGTCTGTTGTGTACCATTGCCGTGGTAACAGTTTGTTTGTGTGGATTTGGGGGTGACTGTAATCCATGGGTGGGAGTTGTTGACATATAAGAACATTTTGATATGCTAGTCAATAATGGTGTCATTTGTACAGGTCCATATTGATGTTGCGATGAGAACGAAACAGGAACTGTAGTATCACTGGAATGACGCATCGGTGGTGGCGGTAGATGGTGCATTGGCATATGATAAGAATTCTGGGTAATTGTAGAAATTGGCACTAATTTTAGATCCGTTTCTATTTCGTTTAAGTCTATATCTCTTTGATTGTGTCTGCTGTTGCCATGGTGACGTGTATGAGACGATTTCTTCTTTTGAATAGGATATGAGTGGCGACTAGATTGGATGCGTTTTATTTGTTCACAGTCATTGTGAGAAGCATTTGCACGTTCTCTCTCACTGCAGATGGGTTTGAATACTGGAGTATCTTTGTCATTTCCTGTGCTGTTTTGTGCACTGTGAATATATTGTCCTGACCGAGAACTACGAAATCCTGAATCTTCCGAATCAGTTGATGCTTGAGAGATTGGCCGATCACATTCAAACTTGTATTGAGTTTCACTAAGATCAGACATACCGCTATCATGGAATGTATTATACATTTGCTTATTGTCATTTCCTGGTAAATCAGGACTGGCATCAAATGCCTCATTGTGTTCTGCATAATCTCCCGAATGACATGACTGAGTTGAATTCCAGTATTTTTCACTTTCTATTAATTTGGCACTCTTTGAATCATCTTTTTCCCTCTTTTTTGCAAATTTACGATGAGGGTCATGTTTTTTAGTCATAATCTCTTTGCGGATTCTGTTTTTACGCAGAAAGAATAGAAATATCACAAATAGGACTAATGTTATGATAGCCGGTATAATAATCCCTAGATAGAATAAGAAATGTAACGTCATGCTGCTGGTCATGGTTGAGGCATTCTGGGTAATTTTTGTGACGCAATGTCCTCCATATCAAAACTTCGAAATTCTGACTAAACCATCTTGATCGCTTTTGTCTGCAAAAGAACAAAAAACAACTTGTCATGAAATTTTGTCTTTTAAAATTTGAATAAGAAATATGACATATTATAAGAGCATGTTATGCAAGTGTATGATTGATCACGACGGTACGACAGTTATGTCTGCATAAAGTTATAGTAAAAGGTAAAGAAATGTAGAGTATTATATCTTGAAATCTACATATTTGTATATTACTGATACTAAACAAACCCTGAAATCAAAACAATATTTTTAGATAATTTTTAAATTTTTATTTGATGAAAGTTGGCTTTTGATATTTTTTGCTGTGTATTAATTTAGTATAAGTATTTAAACTTGAAAGGTTTTGGTTTTTACAAATTTATCAGTTTATGTGAAAAAAAGATGTAAAGCACATCATTGTTGAAGATGGTATGCTGCTCATTATATAGTTTTTTGCTGTCTCCTTGGCAATATCCCACATCGCATTTTATTCATATTGAGTTGTGTGGTATGACTTTCTTCAGTCCTTGTTAAAAAATAATCAACAAAAAGCACAAGTAGGGAAAAAAAAGCCTGAGGTACCAAATTAGCCAGTTATTGACACATTTCAGTAACAGTTATCAGACAAGGTCTCAACAATAGTATATTCTCCTCTTTACGCTAATCACATGCTTGAATGTATAGCTATGAGGTTGAGAGATACTTGGTGAGCCGATCATCACTGGTATATATATATAAAAAAAGATGTGGATAAAAGATTTGACACGATCAGTGACATGTCGAAGACGAAATTATGAAAGGATTAAGGTTGTTATGTCGTGTTTTCTTTTGAATTTTGATGAGGGATGTTTTTAAGTAGGCTATGTGAAGATTTGTGTTTCACCTATCAAACTGATATTGAAAGAAACGTATGAATAATTTTCTGCTTGTTTGAGTTTGATTTCATTAATTTAAAATTCAGAATCGTTCAATTTATGGGTTTTGATAACATAGTTATGGTCCATAATATTTCTGTTATGGAAATGAATATGAATTTTTAGGACATCTCAATTAATTTAAAAATAGATTAATTTCAGAGATAGCACATGAAATGGATATCTCAATGCATCAAAATTTAATAGTTATAGTTTTTTTCTAGTCCTCGCTTGTAAAGGCATACAATGTTATCAATTTACCCCCCTTTTTTACCCCCTCAACCATCACTATATGAATAATATTTAAATGATATTTGACTGTTTTTTGCGGTTTATATCAAATTTAATTTATACTGTGAGCACATTATTTAGATTTATACCTTTTTTACATGCAATACTTTTGAGTTTTGAAACATGCAGGGTTTACCAAATGTGTTTGGCCTGTGATCATTCTTGTGGACTAATTATGTGCAAGATATTGAAGCATGTCGTTGTGAATGTATAACAAAAGGGCTGGCCATCTGTTTTGAAACTTGAATCTCCTTCTTAAAATCATTTTTAAAACCTCAACATGCAAGATACAACTAAGAAGACATATTTTAATTACTGCAACAAATTTAACAAAATTTGATATGATCATGTGTAATCTTAACCAAATAGTAAGGTTTTTTTTCTTCCATTGAGTCTTACAGCATACAGAAAACGTATGTTAAGCATTGTTCTTGCAAATATTTGACTGGATTAATATTTCAAGCTTCCAAGAAAAGGTGCAAATGAAGTCTTGATACTGGGGATTTTACTTCAAATTTTTTGTGTTCCTTTAAATATTATAATGCTCGACTTTTGTTAATTAGCGCAATATAAAATTAAAATAGTGTTATAAAATACGTTCTTGTAACACAAAAACTTGACAAAAGTGTTATGCTTAAAATGGTAAATAAACAATAATTTATATGTAGGTCAAGTTTGTTAATAAAATTAAAAGGAAGATTGATTTTTTTTTGTACATACGGAAAACGAATCCCATGAAATTAACATGATTAATGTTTATGTCAAAAAGATATCCTATTTCCAAGGAAACCCAGCTGAGGGCAGAAATTGGATTAAAAAAGCTGCGTCCAGTGTAACGACTTTCATAAATGAAATTATTTCATAGGCCATTTCACATAGGATAGAATTGTTAAAAAAATCTATGTGGTTCCAAAAACTGCTGAACATTTTTATCTATGCGAAAAATTGATTTAAACCTCCCCAATCTTTCCTTATGTTGTTGGTGTTATCTTACCCAAAATATATTCAAATTGGAGACTTTTTACATTAAAATTTTTACAATCAGTAAATGAAGCTGAAATATTGGCTGATGATCTTCTTCAGCAGTGAAAAAGGTGATTTGGTACATGGTCGCTGAAGGGGGAATGCACCTTCTCTTTTCTTGTTTTTTAAAAATGATGATTATACGATATATTATATACCTATGGGTTTTGTTTATTCTTGCGTGATTATCTTTCAAGCAGGTGAATCTAACAATTGGGGACATTTTTGTGGTCAATTAAAAACCCCTGGATCAAATTTCAGTTTGAGTTTAATTGTTGTCTCAAATTTAATTAAGAAACTATAGAAATCGGATAATAATTGAAAAACTGATTGTGTCCCTTGTTAATTTTGAGAATTGGCGATAAGTGTTGAAATTATGATTTTTAAAATTGTCATAATTACCAAATTATTGTACATGTAATTGAATTTTTTCATTGAATTATATTATTGTGTGAAAAGATATTGTCAACGATAATTGAATTTTCATAATTTTTTTGTTGACATAGTGTTTTGTATCTAGTTAAAATGTCTTGGTGGAAATTTGGTTACAAAAGGTCTTTCATTTTCAGACAAAGTTATAAAGAGTTTTAATGAGACTGAAATAATTTGTTAACTGAAAATATAGATGATTGGGATTGAAAGAATTATTTTATTATTTGGAAATTCAATTCTGTACTTTTAAAATACTGAACTGTGAATTACATATGGTAAATTTTAATTGGAGATGATCCCGAATCAATTACCCGAAACGTAACTTTGTCCTTACTATTTTCCCTTTGCATTCCATATTATGCAATTGATCAATCGGTTCTTTTTCATTCATATAGATGAAAAGTTGAAATTTGAAAATAAAATTTGTGAATGTCAATTTGAGTTCCCTGAGTGTTACTATTCAGATTATTATTTTTTGCGAGAACTCGCAGCCACCAAAAATGTAATGTTATGAAGAAAAAAAATCCTTCCTTGAATTCTTTATGAAATAGAAACTATACAAAGGGAACAATAAAAAAAACAGAAGTCAAGCTAGGAAAGAAAAACAACAACAGGAACAAAAGAATTATGAGACAATCATTTTTGAAAATATATAGGATTGAAATAGACTTGTTTGAAAATTTTGTTTCTTTAACATGACTTGGAAATTTTATAAGGCCAGTATAAGTTTAACTAAGTAACGTTCACATTAAAATTTGATTATTAACTAAAAAAAGTTACTTAAATCAGAGGGGACTAGACTATGTAAATCTTATGAAATCAAATTAATATAATACACAAAATATTTAAAATGTATGTAAATGTGGAAATTAAGCGATGAAGTCAACCATTATACTGAGTTGGTTAGCTTCAAAGAAAGAATTTAAACACATTAATTTGTAATTTTTAGTAAAGTCAATTTTATTGAATTTTAACAGATCCACGTTTTAAATAACATTGCATGCCTTGTAGTTTCTAGTTATATGGATGTGAATTTAGACCTTACAATATCTTACACAAATAAACTCAATTGATTTGCAAGGGATACAAAGCAAAAGCCGACTTTTTCTAAATGGGCCAAATTAAACAATTTTCTTCATATTTGTACAACTTATTTTCTTAAAATTGTTTCCACCGTAAAATTCCACAATTTGTTAGCATTTTCTTCCATTCAATTGTGGACGAAAATGAAAAAGAAAAATTGATTGTTGGTATTTCGGTATGATATTTTAATGGCGTAATTCAAACCTAACCAAGCTGTGATTATTTTCTGAATGTTTATGGCCAGTGAGCAAGGCTGCTTTATGATATAATGTGCGCTGCTATTATAAAGAATATGTGGTCTCATTATTTTCACGCTGGGAAGTAATAAATTTATAAATATGCCTTACAAAAAACGCACAATGAAATTCATTATTTGAATGAAATCTGTCGTGATCATTTTATTCTATCAATTTTGACGATGATTTTACTTAATGCGGTTGACGTTTCTATTAAAGTCTTTCTGACAGTCATTTTCTGAACGGTTTTATGTAAAATTTAAATTAAAAAGATATTAAGATTTGAGTAGATTCATCAGTATTTAAAGCCTTCAAAAATATTTAGACACAAAATTGGGAAACCAGACAATTACTTCAATGGCTGCAGTCTTGAATTATTTCCCTTTGTGATTCTTAAAAATTAGGGACAAGGAGTTCGCACAGGAAATGTTTATTTTTGTAACTATGAATTTAAAATTATACAAAATGTTTGTACATTGATGTTATTCATACATGTTTGGGTATAAATTTAGCATCAACGATTACTAAATTATATTCCTGTATGACAGAAAATGAAAAATAAAAACTTATTGCAGATTTCCTCTAAGAAATTTTGTTTAAAAACAAATTTACCTGTTTAAAACGGTAAGAATTAAGAATATTTCTCTCATTAAATTACATATTTAACATCAGGATCATTCCTGTCGTAAAATTTTAAGCGATCCAGACAAAAAAAACACGGAAATTCTTTAAATATTTCGTTCACCAACCTGTTGAATGAAATGTACGTATCCTTTTCTTAGACCACCAAGATATAAGTAAAATTAGTCACATATCCATTTACAACATCATTGTTTTAGATATTAGTTGACAAAAGGCTCAAGTCTCCAAATTGATAGATCAAGTCCATTTAACATACGCTATCGGATGATCAGAGACACCTTAAATTTTAACGTATAGGTGCAAAAAGACATCAGAACAATGAAATTCCACCTGTATTCAAACGAATTTACCTGTCAAAATTCAATTAGACCTTACCTGTTCATTCAAATTTATTTATTCCTACAAAAAAATATTTCACTAATTTCCCATAATGTTGAAAAAGTTTTAATCCCAAGGATAAGTGTTTTAATCCGTACGATTTTATAAAAGTTTAACTTAGTCCATGTGGCGGAGATTACAATGTTATGTGTAACACTCTCGGTATTAACGGCCAGGTATCAGAGAAAACGATCTGTCTTCTGTATACCTTTACATGATACGGTTGAAAGGTCACCAACGGTGTTATAGTTGTCTCGGCAGTCGAATCGGTTTACCTGTATTTACATTTTGCTATTCATCTATTTTACCCTCTCATATTAAATACAGAGTTCAATACTTCTGACAGTTTATCAGACGTTTTTTTTGTTTGTGAATTTGTTATCACAACGTTATTTCTATACATGGTATATATATACACAAGATTATATGCTGAACTTTAAGAGATAAAACTTGCAAGGTTTCATCAGACTAAAGTCTTAATATTTTTCTAATATTAAGTAAATGTTGGCTTTAGTAATATTATTTTTTAAAGTTTGAAAATTGGGATTGGAATATGATATAGTGAAAAATCTGAACTCACTTTTGGTCTAAACATTGACTCCTTGTGACTGTCAAACATTTTTTAGAAAATCTAGAGCTAACATATAAAATAGTCCCCAGAAAAAAATCTTGAACTAACATATAAAATAGTCCCCAAGATCATGAGACAACTCATTTATTTATGTCCCTGGCATACACAGCAGAGAAAACTATAAGTGACAACTCATTGAGAAAAAAAGTCCTAAAGTTGTCAAAATGATTAGTTTGAAATTAAACTGATATGTCTAATTAAGTAATCAATAGAAATTATAAATAATATCTTTTAAAAACAATGAAATAGACAACTCAATAAGGAACTCAACACTTGTCAAAACAATCACAGTAATTATCACCTAATAAAATTATAAATAAAAATCATAAGTTATTTAGATTTATATGGATACAATCACAGCCCTAGGCTCAAATCAAATACTTTGACCTTATTTGTTTATTTCTACCTGTTATCAAATTATCACTAGTTAATTACCCTCAGGTGAAACATACATCTAATATTACTTTGCCAAAATTTTGATTAAGGAGAGATAAAAAAAAATCCAGTCATAAATATTTTTTTAGAGATAAATATATAATTTAAGGATTTAAATATGGGACAGACATATATTTTGATAGTGAATGACCATTTATTAGTATTGATTTTTCTCCCAATATTGACCAAGTCTACCACCCCATTCAATGTTGACCAAGTCTACACCACCATTCTAAGAGCTTTTGACACATTTCTACCTTAATGTAAAAACAACAAAAGAAAAGTTTCTTTGAAATCAATTATGAGCTTTAATGAAAAAGATATTTTAGTTTATTTATCCCAATTTTTGTCCATTTAAATATATGTACAGTTTCACCTTGATATCAAAGAGGTGTTGATTTCGCTGTGTTTATTCTGTAACCGATGTACATTGCCTTTTTCCAAATATTTTGATAGTGTCCATTTAGAACAAATTTTCGGCTTTACTTTACCAACAAAAGACTTTGGTATTTCGATTATCCGCTGTTATGTGTAACCTGGGAAAAACACACATAAATCTTTTTCGTCATTTAAAATTGATGTCGTTTTCAATTTTAATCGATTTATACCTTGTTTGTTTTTGACTTGAGTTCGATACTTTGCAGTCTTTATTTTCCCAATCATCAAACAATTGATATATGTTTGAGTGTTCGGAAATAATATATGGTATACTATTTGTTCACAAATAGATAAATTTGACTTCTGTGGGACATGTTGTTTGGCTTTCGTTAATAAATAGGAATATACGCCAGACTTTGTAAATATCCAAATTGAATTATATCAGATCTTTTGTCCAGTAAGGAAAGTCCCTTCAGTTTCTTTTGGTCTACGCCAAAAAAATGATTTAAGAAAATGAAAGGTTAATATGGATATTTCAACTTTATTTTAGGTTATAAAAGTTTCAAAAAATAACTTAAATTTTAACCAAACTTATTTAAAAAAAAAAAGGAACTACATATCTCATTGGCAATGATATACATGTACTTGAGTCTCCTTATTTAGTAGCTTGAAGTTTCAATCAACATGAAAATTTAACATACATATAAAAAAAGATGTGGTATGATTGCCAATGAGACAACTGTCCACAAGAGACAAAAATGACACAGCCACATTAACAACTATAGGTCACCGTACGGCCTTCAACAATGAGCAAAGCCCATACCCATAGTCAGCTATAAAAGGCCCCAATAATACAATTAATGTAAAACAATTCAAACGAGACTAACGTCCTTATTTATATAAAAAAATAGTTGTTTCAAAGAAATAGATTTGAAATTTTAAAAAAATTAATGTTTTGAGAACTCACAAAACTTTTTAAAAAGAATTGCATTTAATTCTCAATAGTATGTTTTTTTAGCAGTTTTATATATAACACTGAGAGTGTAGAAGTGAAGCCAATGCCTTCAGGTAGTTCAAAATTACAAAATGTTTAATCGATTTTGCTGATTTCAACAGATGAAATTGACCTGAAAAGGACAACTTTAATTCTGATGTTTGTTTCATTGACCTTTGACTTCTTGACAGCTGTGATCATAATCCGATCAGTTCAATGCATCTGCATTATTGCCCTTGTTTTGAAAAATAATAACGAACATCCGTAAATTCTCGATTGAGCGGACAATGAAAAGGCCAAATGATCGATAATTTGCCATGTTAAGGGAAACCAAGCTACCCTTCAATTACCGGTAATAATTTTAGGATTAAGATGTATCATGGTCGTTGAGGCGATCGCAGGGTATTATTTTGTACCAGACATGAGTCTATAATTAGCACAGGGAGGTTACCATGATTTGAATGTTAACTAATAATTAGGTGAAAATAAAATTCAACAGGTTTCTGGATCATAACAGTGACCCTATTGAAAATGTCTGGTTTTATTTTCTTTTTTCCTAATGATGTGAAAAAGTGGTAAAAACATATGTTTAGTTAAAGTGCTTTTTAACTCATAGATGTAACTTTTTTTCTTTAAAAAATTAAATGTTTAAAAACTTTAAGATAAGCCATTGAAAAAACCTAAATTAAATTGAACATTAACCCAACAACACAGTTAAGCAATATAAAAACTTTCTATAGATATAAAAGAAAAAAGTTTGTAAGTATTGCGTCCATTAATAAAGGATAATTCTCAGTGAGATCAGAAACAAACTCTATCACAAGTTTGTTCATGTATTGTTTTTCATTTTACATGCATGCATTGCTTTGCTAATTGTTGAAGGCTGTACGGTAACCTGAAGCTGTTAATTTCTGTTTTGTTTTTTTCTGTAGAAGGGTCTGACATTGCCAATCATACCACATCTTTTTATTTATAAAGAAAGTTTATTTACTTGTAGGTAACAGTTACTTTCTGCTCTCTAGATTTATACGGAATACCTACCATTGCAAAATTAATTTGACTTTTTCTTAGGTAGAGAATCTTGTTACATGTACATGTTGTGTAGCAGACCTGAAACAGAAAAAAATAGTATATACATGTGTTTCTGCTTTCTACACATATATGACAAAAATATAAAATAAGTAAAAAGTTATTATAATCATAATACCATGTAGTTCTTAATTGGATGTACTGTAAAAAAAATATAAAAAATCAGAGATTAAAATTGGGTTTACCCAAGATCTGTATATTCATTGTTGAAATCGGTTTAGACTGGTAGTTGAAAACTTCCTAATTTGCATTTAATTCCTGTAAGCTTTTGCCATTGAAACTGATTAAGAATTTAAGTTGATAAATGACAATAAACAATTTTTACAATTAAAATTTAGATTAAGAGTAAAAATCTGAAGCCACAATCTAAAATAAAATGAATTTCCTAACTCCCAAGTCAATTTCTAACCCTGTAGACAAATTAAGCTACTTATGGCAGTTAAGAAATAATTAATGCTTAGTATAATAATCCTTTTATCAGTACAAGAAAGGGGTCTGAATATCATTTCAAAATTAACTGTTTTTACAATATTTCGAATTTGAGATAATGACGGGCTGTGATTTTTTATCTCCTATATATTGACAGGCATTATCAATTTTTAACAGACAGAAATATTTCTCGCCTGCCGTATCAATAATCCCTTTGCGAGTTGTATTATTTGTCTTTGGACGTAATATAGATAGCCCCCTGCGTCTAACGACCATGGTTATGAGTTCAAAGTATTTGTACCTGGTTTTTATCTAAATAAGGTGGCCATTATCTCTTTAAGTACGATATCGTTTACAGTGACCCTAAACAATACAAACGTACTTATCTCATCAGATAACCCAAGCCGTGTATTGTTCCTAATCTCATAAATTCCATTATTCGGAGAATAAGTAAATATTTATGAATGGTCAACGGTCCATTGTACCAGCGGAAGCAATTAGAGTAATTTTCTTGTTCTCATCGCGGTAACTCTCAAGTATAGTGTTTGAATAAGGTCTCGTTTTATCATGAAATTATTTCTCTAATTTGATTGTAAGATTTTGAAAGCACACTTTACTCACTTTAGTAACGTTGAAGTATCCTTTTTGGCTGTAATCGGAATGATATTATCGGCTGTATTTACTCCTATATATTTACAGTGATCCCATGAATGTTTTATTACGGATTTCTGTAGTTTATGGTTTGCTTTATTTACTGATCTAATAGATAATGTACTAATACTAGATATAATAAGCCCAAGGCTTGTTAACGTTTTGACATGTGGGCTTTGTACACTATGAATAATAAATATTGGTATGCTAATAAGTATTAGAAATGAACAATTTGTGAGGGAAAATGACCATATGTTTGTTTCACACCTATTGTGATCTTACGTAATACGTGTAATTGTATTTTGCCTCCCTTAACATTTTTTGTCACTGTAACTTCCTGGCAATTGATTGGTCCCTTAATAAATCATGTGTCTTTAATTTCTAAGGAAAAATTTACAGATTTGTAATCTAAATTTGTTTCAAAAAGATTGATTTTTAAATTAGTGTCGAATAAGTTATCAATATACTTATAAATAAGAGAGAAAATTAGATTTTGTATTCCATGATTTATAGATTAATTTATAATTAATGATTTTGTTTGTATCTTTAATTCATCTTACTATATATAATGACTTTGTTTTAATGGCATTTTCAGATTAAAATCATTTCTAAACTTATAAGTCAATTATTAGTAATTAGGAGTTTTCTTTTTTTCTTGCATCTTCTCATGATTTTCACTTGTACTAGAATGTTCAACAGAAAAGGTTATTCTTTAATCAACTACAAAAAATACCACTCTCCTGAATCCAAATTAGACCCGAGATAAAATACTGGCCCTAATGAAGGGGGATAGGACCTTAATAGGGACTCCGGGATTGGGTGTTTTCAATTTCGGGATATTATGATTGACCTTTTTCGGGATCCGGGAATCCTTTTTTTCGGATTTTGGAACGTCGGGATTTACTTTATTTAAATTCGAGACCTCAGGATTTCGTTTTTTTAAGTACGGGATTTCGGGATCAGGACCCTTCCTATCCCCCCTCTCTAATGCAACAGGGGGAAAAAATTCCAAAGGTAGATCCAAAAACCACAAGTCATAGAGAGATAGACAACATCAGGGACAAAAGAAAATATTGAGGCAAACAATGATAAAAAAAATCGTCCACAAAACTCAGTAACACTTGTAACACTTAAACATTGGCGCTATTTTAAAATGAAACATCATAAAACCCCACCAAAAAAGTACAAAGATTAATTATTAATAATACTTTTGACTTATAAAATAGGTTCCTATAAATCAGAGGGGTGTAGACTACAGTAGATTATAATCATAGTTTATGATTAAATTTGGTATACTGTCCCCATACAATGAAAGTTTGTGATGATGGATGGTTACTACAAAGGTCCACTTACAATGTTATATTTTACGATGATAAAAATGTAATATTTTAAATCTAACAAGCAGCGTGAGGTCATCATATTTACTGTCCACCAAGAAAATGTTTATGAAAGATTCAATTGAAAAATGATTATACTTCTCAGGTTTCATCAAAAGACTTTTGTGTCCTTTCTTAGCTATAAACTATCTTTAATGTTCACCTCTATAAAATAAGAGAAACAGATTCATATTAAAAGGTTCAACTATCACACACTCAGATGTCTTGCAGTTTCACACTGCAGTATGACTTGTAACCTGAGGATAATAAAAATACAGTGTTGTAAACACAATGAAGGGCATTTTCACACTTATTTTTTTTTAAGTTTCAATACATCTGTAAAAGTGTCTTTGACCCTCTCATTTCTCCCAAAAAAAGTGCTCAATTAGTAACTATAGGCTTTTAGATTGTCAATTTTTTCAAAGCTTTTTCTATTATATCAATACATGTATATCCATATTTGGTTTATCATTTCAAAATAGTTTGTAGTTTGAACATGGAATGTCTTAAATTATGTTCCCTTTAAAAAAATATTTAGATGGAAGGTTTTTCTTCAACATTCTTGCTAGTATTATTACACAAAATGTCAGCTTTATCAAGGGAAGTAACTTGAAAAAAATGGAAAAAAAGGGTTAATGATGTCAACTGATGCACACAAATTAGTATTCACTGAATCATTCCTCCTCTCTCAAACTTGAGAAGGTTAGTAAAACTGGTACATTTTTTATTGGATTCTTTTGATGGTTAATGGATTTTAATTTCATTACCTCTGGAAAATAAAAGATAAGTTGTTTAATTAAATCGTGGAGGTATTTGATTAAGCTCAATACTGCCTACTTGGCTTAATTTTATTTTATTATACAATAAGAGATAGCACTTTATTGAAGATAAGTTGTTTATACTAACGATGCAAGGCTGGTATTTTTTCAAGATATTGGTGTCACATGGAAACAGTTAGTGTAGCTATTTTGTGGTTTGTTTGAAGAATGAAAGATGCTCCTACTTGAGAATTTACTTATTGTTATATGTTGGCATTCCATTGATTCAGGAATAAGATGTTATAATCAATGTTTTGAAATAACCAATAAAAGGGGGGAGAGAATATGTATAAAGTGTTAATTAGTTGTATTCAGAACCTCTGTGTAAATTTACAGTATGAAAATAATGTCTTATAAAAGACAAGTTTATTATGGTTACAGGGAGGGGGGATGAAACCCATAGAGCAAATTCTGTGGTTGAATGGGATATTTTAACATTGACCTTACTATATGCGTCCAAGATTTTGACCTAATGGATTTCAAATACACCCTATCGTAGAAACTTACTTTTATATTGTCAATAATAAGAAAACTCTGAAATGGAAATCTCCCCCCCAAAAAATATTTGGTAACAGATAATAAGGCGTGTAAGGAAGGGGAGAATTAACTACATGTATAAACTTCTTCCTAAATGAATTATTTAATACTACACTAAATGCATTGATTTTCCCTAAGGATTGAACACAAAAATATCTTAAGGCCATACATAAAATGTGTACTTCCTACCTCTTATGAAAAGTTCGGTGAAAAAGTCGTGTCCTAAACCCAGCCCCGGGTGTTATTAATCTGAGATCAGATATTCCTTCTGATATAAACAAGTTCGTGTTGATATTGAAATCAAATTTAAAGAAATCGTCGATCTGGAATTAAAATTATATTTAATTTTTTTTCTACTTGGATGAGAAATTTAAGAATTGTTGAATAACTTTGTTTGGAGAAATTAGAAATTTTATTACATTTTAACACGTCTTTGATAGCTACCCACCCTAAGGGAAATATATGTCCTTTTATGAGTGTTATGTAATACGTAAAAGATGTAATTTTCACCTTACAACTAATAAACCATTTTTGAGGGTGACTTCAGGGGAGTGCTAATTGTCTTTAATTGATGTCCTTAACTTGGAATTCTTTGAAGTTTATTGACTGGTAGGAAAATTGAAATTGTCAAAGTATTGTTTTTTTATTGATGGTAGACACTTTATAAGGGGGGCAGGACTTTTGGGATCCGGTAATTCTTTTTTCGAATTTCAGAGTCAGGATTTTAATTTCTTTAAATTCAGGACCTCAGGATTTCATTTTTAAAGCATGGGATTTCGGTATCAGGACCCTTCCAACATCCCCTCACATAAGCATCCAGTTTGGTTTTTTTTTTTTTCATTGCTCATGTAAATAAATTTTATGGTGAAAACAATCATCATTTAATACTTGGAAGAAATAATAAAAACACAGAAGCTGTCCAATAACAAATCAGTTAATGACTGAACAAATAAATAAATAAAGTGATTGTCAGAAAAAGTTGTCAGTTATATTAATGGTTTCCATTATATGTCCTGTAATATGATTAAGGTGTTTAGTGGATTTTAAGTTCTAACAATGATTTTAAGTTCCAGGGTAAAACTTCGCTCATTAAAGACCAATAAATGAATATTGGAACAATTAACATTCTTATAAAATTGTATATAGAATGGTAGATTGTCTGATCTGGGTGGAAAAAATGAAAACAAAAAGAAATCTCAATGATAAAAACAGGGACAGCTCTCATTAATGATAGGAAATAGGAAGTTAAATTCACAAAAATACTGAACTTAGAGGAAGATAATTGGGAAAGTCCATGAATCAGCATGCAAAATCAAAACAAAACGCTCACAAAAGAATCAATGGAAATAAAACCTGTCATATTCCTGACTTGGTTAAGTCATTTTCAAAGGAGGACTTCTATACATTTTTTTTGCACTCTCAATTAATCTTGGTGAATAAATAATAATTATATGTTATACATCAATGAAACAGCACAACACACAACAGAAGTCTTTGATTGTAGGTGCTTGTCGTAGAGAGGAAACAATTTTTCTCTTGACTTTAAAGTCATATGCAGTGGTACCATCTTAAACATTGGCTTGAATAATTCATTTTCCAAGAACAGTACAAGTTATAATGTTATCCATCTCCCTTCAGAAAGGTCTTACTGATTTTCAACTTAATCGTCCCTAGAAAGATATCAAAACATGCCTGTTTTTCAATACTGTAGCATGGATACATAGACCTAATGGTTATCTTTGATTGAGAAGATTCCATTTAGTGTAATCAGGTTGATTGCAATGAGTCTTGACTTCTGTGAGCTCAATAAGCTTATGAAAACTATTTCGTAAAATTAAAATAATATTTTGTTTATTTGTTTTTGACCATCATTGGTGTCATTTGGTCAATACATAGGTCATTTATATGTTTACAAAATCCCAAGCAGGCCTTCTTTGTAGGTAAGTCAAAGAGATTACAAATTTTTTGAATATTTCAGACAATGTCATGTAAAATACATTTAGGGCAGAGAAACATGTCCTCTGGGAGATAATGTGTTTTTTTGACAGTTTTACGAGGTCTGGGTTTAACCACCTGTGCAAGGTGAGATGCAAATATTATTCTTATTTAATAATACAATGATTTATAAATTATATTTATGATATCATATAATAATTTAAAAGTCATTAGCGACTCAAATTGTGTAAAACTATTTCATCCAGTTAAATTGACAAGGAATGAAATTTAAGCTATAATTTTGTCATTTTCAAATTTCTTCTTTCGTTCTTACCTGTAATTTTTAAACGCTTAGATCATAAAATTATTAAGAAATTGACCTGGCAATACACATCCCAAAGACACAGTACAAGTTGTAATCCATTAACTATGACAGCCAGCTAATCATTCAATCGAAAGGTAAATTAAATCCATATACCAAATACACAGTATATATTTATCACAAAACTCTCAAGTATTGATTTAATTAAGTCTTTTCTCCAGCAAAGTATTCAAATATTCAGGTGCCTTTTCGCCTCTGTGTGTGATGATCATGGTAATATTTGAATTCTTTTAAGCTTTAAGGTGAAGAGATGAATAGCTTGTCCTGAAGACTAAATAATTGTAGTCAGTGAACTATACTTCTTTACAACTATTCACTTTTTTTTTTCAATAACTGTGATTACACTGTATGTCACTCAAAACCACAAGCTCCGCCCCTGTACTCATCCAGCCAATCAAGTGTGTCTAATTACTTACCTGTGTTAAATCTATTTGATCAGAGTGACTTTGATCTTTACAATAAATTAGGACCATGTCAATAAAAACAACTTATTGAGAAAATTGGAACATTAATATATGATAATGGATTTGTAGTAGTAGCTTTTGTAGAAATAGTACTGTATCGATTTGACACCTGCAGAAAGTTATATATCAAAATATAACAGTACAATTCTGAGTACAATTTAATTACTTGTTTTTCTTCAAATTTATGGATTTATTTCAATAATGAATTCTCATCATGAAATAATAAATATAATTTATTAATCTTGTTATTTGCAAATAATTATTATATCTGAAACACTGCAATTTAAAAAAAAAAGTTTGGGGGAGGTGTAGTGAGATATAATGAATGAAACTGAAAGGAATCAAAATGTAATTCTAAAATTTAGCATCTTTAGAATTTATATCTACACTAGTGTAGTTTTGGTAGGGTGCTTATATCCTTTAGCATAGTTAGTTAGTGCATTAAAGACAAGGTTATGGGTTTTGTCTTAGGCCAAGTCATTAGATGGAAGAATGATACTTGTTGTTTCTGCACATTATTAGTGAGGCAGGAGTCCATTTGTAAGATTCATGTATAAGTCCAATAGTAATAGAGCAAATACTAAATTTACTTGCACAAATTATCTGTTTTGTGGACTGGCAATGATAATTCTCCCTGTGGTCTTTTATCATGAAAGCTTTTGTATTTTAAATAAAATCTGGCTTATGTGTTTTGCTAATTGATATTTGGAGTGCAGCGACCGGTCTTTGAACTATTATGCTTTATTGTAAATGCATGGCTTATAGATATACAGAAAATTATCCAGCCAGGGATATTTATGTTGGATCCCTAGGGTTTTCAATTATCTAATGACTCATGTCCACTGTTGTTATACATTTGTTCTGAATCTACAAAACTTGTATGTTGCCCATGAATATTTAATAGTGATGCTCTTAGTATATAGAAATGTTTCTTTATTGAAAAAATATTTACAACCCATAGGGTCTTTTTATCAGGCCATGGTAAAAAAATGTTCAGTTTTCTTGTCTTGCTTAAACTAATTACCTTTGGACTTGGAGTATGCTTGTATTGTTATTTTAAAGGACCACTGCATATATGTCAGTATACTAGTATAAGCAAAAAAGATTAAATAAATTTTTAAAAAAAACCTGAAGAAACAAGAAAATCACAGTTTCAAGTGTGAAGTAATGTCACAAGTCATTGTTAATTTTGGAAGTAAATATAACACTGATCTTTTAGCTGAAATTAGCAAGAACAACAACAACAACAACAACAACAAAATATATGTAAAACAGTTGTTCCTATATGTTATATATATATATATATATATATATAACTCGTCTAAACATCAACCAACAATATTTTTTTTTTATTTGAATTATAAGTTATCCATATGGTTCTATTAATTATATAAAGAACACAATTTGTATATTTACTTTAGAGAAGAAATTAATCAAGTGAAATATTTGGGACAAATAATTTATATATCACTTGAGGGCAGTTGTCTGACACAGAACACATACAATATATCACAATAGGGTGGGATTAGGTTAAGGGTCAAAGGATCTATTGTTCCTTTTTACAAGTTTTTCTGTTATTTATTCAGGAAGGGTGGATAATTGAATTATCTCTTGGGCACAGATTAACACATTATTAAAGTATTTTCCTGTCATAAAATATTGTTTAGAAACAAGATTATCACCCAATGAGACAATTATATGTTGTAAAATTTATTATTTATAAATGAGATTATCTCCCTATTGTTTAGATAAGGGATTATCTTTCCTTTGTTTAAGATGGATTATCTACCTTGGATGTAATAGATAACAGGATTATTACACATTTATAAAGACCATAATGATAAAAGGCTTGTGACGTTAGTTTCAATGTAAATTTCAGGGTGTGAAAATATTTAGGTATCATTAGGTCCAATATAAACAAAGACGATAATCATATTTCTTACGAGAAAATATTTGTATATTTCATTAAGGTAGTCTAGTGACCACATTATATAAAGATTTAAAAAATCTTCAAATGAACTGTTGAACTCATACTTAAGACTACTTTAATTTAAAGTACATATATTTGGAATCCTGTATAACTGAGAAAGAAAATGTACAATTAGGCTAGACACTCCGCAAAGTATTCATGGTACCGAATACATTCAGTAATTGAATCAGGTTCCTACCTGGAAAAAGAAGAATATAATCATTTAGTTGCCATCATCTCTTATATTCATAAAGCCTGCAAGCTAGTTTAATCCTGCCACTTTCTGGATGTGCCTGTCCATAGTCTGGAGCCTGTAATTCAACAATTTCAGTTGTTGTTGTCTGTTGGTGTATGTCATTTTTTTTCCCGCATTTTTTTTATTATCTTATACATAAATAAGGTTGGTAGTTTCTTGGTATAGATATAAGAAGATGTTTGAATTATTTAACATTTGTCATTTGGAGCCTTTTATAGCTGACTCACAATGCAGTATGGTTATTTTGCTCACTGTTCACTGAGGCAGTCACAGTGACCTATAGTTTATTCTGTATCCTTTGGTCTCTTGTGTAGAGTTGTCTCTTCAATAATGAGGGCCCTCATGGGGTTTTTGATTATGTGATTACTTGGCCGTTTTTTTAATGATTATTTGATTATTAAGCCAAATATTTCATGATTATTTGATTACCTAGGACTGTATTTTTAGTTTATGATTATTTGATTACTAAAGATAAGCAAATATTTAATGATTATGTGATTATATTGGCAAAAAAATGGTGATTATGTGATTACTAGGACCCCCCCATGAGGGGCCTCAATAATTGAGTTAAATTGAATGTAAAAAAGTCCATAAATTGTGTAATGTCTTGACAAGTAAATTTTATTACCCTCCTGATAATTAGAATGCATATACAGTGAAACCTGGCTAACACCAAATCCTGCATAAACCGAAAACCTGTATAAACCAAACATATTCTTAAACACCTTTATGCCAACAACCTGATAAAACCGAACAACAACCAAAACAGAACAAAATCTTAAGTCCATCAGAGGTTCGGTTGAAACAGGTTTCACTGTACTACTACTTAAATATGCTAACGTTAACCTTGATCATCATAACTCTGATCTTTATTGTGCATAAGCGGCTGAAGCCATAATTGCTTCACTAACTTTTATATTGATGCTTTTCAATAATTAATTGGCTTGCACTTTATTATATTGATATTGTAGTATGCTATGTCTTTGAAGAGTCACTCCTAACATTTTTCTGGGGTGGAAAACCACCAAAAAAAATAGGATTTTATTTTTACAAAATTAAAAAAAAATATATTTTAAAATGTTAGTATTGCATTGACATTTTGAAACTAAAACACCTACACGCATGTTCTTAGGAAGTAAGCCAGAGTTGTTTTTTTAATATGAAAAAAAAATTACTGTTGGAACAGCCATGAGCCAGGATTGACTTATACACCATACATTTAGGACAAAACCAGTTTGACCTTGGCAAATTTCAAAGATTTATATATTGTCCAAACAACTTTTTCAGTGACCTGCTATTGTCCTTTAGACATTGGTGGATACTCAGTTGGTAATAGAATTAGAATGACTAAAACTTGCAAGAAAATTGATATACTGCATGTATATGTGATCGCATATGCATATACAATAATAATTCTAAAATGATACCATTTGTACTTGAAAAAATACCTTCAGATGTACAGAAGATGGATTTTTACTTTTTACAAATTGTCTCCTGCAAAGTTAAACAACATGGCATTTAGGAAGATACAACAATAAAGATCAACATCACTTAAACTTTAAACAAGGTACAGATTTTAGCTTTTAAATGATAAGTCAATATTCATACAAATGAAATTTGGCGGAAATATTGAAGTAAAAATTTATTTGATATTTTATACAATATCTTTTGATCATCAATCAAATTTCTTGTTGAAAACTTTTGATATAAAGTGCAATGATGTCTGATGATTTGAATGCATGTGTCGTCTGCTTCAGCCAGACATGCAATTTGTTCTTCTTTGTGTCTTGATTTAAATACATAAGTTCATCCTGTTTTGTTTAATGTGGTACATCATGCAATATTGATTAATTCAATTAGAAATATCGGTAAGATGATTATTTGCTAAACAGCATAGAAACAGGACTATTTTCTGGTGGCGTAACAACTTGGTTATTTAGATGGGGCCATCTGCCCTTCCACCTGACTTGTTTTGTTATGACATGATTTAAAAGATATATTTCTGATTGTTAATTTTCATGTCATTGTGTATGAAAAAGTATTGTTTTAAAACTTATGTTGCATTATCGTGGATTCATTTGTTTTTGTGGTCACAATTTGTCATGGATAGGATTGAGGAAAAGTTGCATTTTGTTAAACATTTAAATTGGTGGTTCAGACTGAAACTTTAATTACCAATGGTTTTGATGCTTTGAATTTTGTTTATTTTTTGTCATTCTTAACTTTGATCATGAGCAAACAAGACGAAACTTATTCCAATCATGTCTTTCTAATTAAATTGGCTTGTGAAAATGTCACATATATACAGTATATTAGTACATTTTAGAAGAAAATTTGTATGAAAATAATCTTGAATGTTTACTGTGTTGGAATAGCTTATGGAAAAATCATGTTACATAAAAATATAACTGACTCATAAATTTATTTTTACTGCCAGTCTTGCTTTCAAGAACCTTAATCTCTGATTGTATTACCAGCCTCACAATATATACAATGGACTTAGATGAGATCGAATGTCCATAATCCTTTTTATCAAACATCTTAGAATTGACTTTAAGTAAGATTTATGGAGATAAATTTCGGACAGATATTAAAAGACAATAGGACAATTAATCAGGATCGGCAATCTCAGGGACGAGACAAATTGTCATTGTAGTTTATAATATTTTCTTAACTTTCGTCAAAGCAGGCAATGAAGAGCTACATCAATTTTGTCAACGGTATTCATAACGACAGAAAATCAATCCAATTGTTGCTTCCGTCCACTTTTTACGACTTTTTCCGAAATATCATAAAACAAGAATGTGTATTGTGTTTCATTATTGGTATATACAGTAATTAAGATATATTTGCATCCTCGGTAAATTAATTGTCTACAAGTTGTCTGGAATAATTACTTTTTGGTCCTTGTCTTTTACAGTTAAAATTAGTCATCCACCTATATCAATTAATTGTAAAAAAAAAGACAATAGACTTGAAAATAAAAGCGGCATAATGTCTACATTTATTACTGCAGGGAATTGCCTGTCTTTTCCATGTCATCTGCAATCAACAACCATTTGAAGTAACTTCTCTAATAAGAGGTGAAAAAAGATCAAAACCATCTGACATTTATGCAAATGCTATCAATTTGGGAAGAATCCTGTCTTTAAGATGAAATTGAAGATGATTCTAAATTTTGATATGAAATTTATATTTATATTTCTTATTTATTGGTGACTAATAGATATGTCAGAAAATGTGGTATGAGTGCCATAGGCAGTCTCCATCTTAGTCACAATTTGTAAAAGTTAACCATTTTATGTCAAAGTATGGCCTTCAACCTGGAGCCTTTGCTCACACTGAACAGCTAGCTTAAAGGTAAGGTTAGGTTTTGATGTGTTAAAAAAAAAGCATATAAATTTAAAAAGATTTTTCACTCAAAATATTGAAAACCAATTTTAATAAATGCAATATTAGAAAAAAGAAAATAATGTCTTTGACAAAGATTTCCAAGAAAAAGTTTGACTGCATTTGTTCATAGATTGAGGAATATTTAAATTCCAAGTGCAAAACTTTGCACTTTCGAATAATACATCCATTTTTGGTGTGCGATATGCAGATTTTTGCAATTAAGTATAAAGGAATTATGTATGGTTGACCAAATAAACATTATTCTGACCATTAAGTCCAGAATTATTCTCTTATCATTAGCATACTTGAACGATTCTGTAGGACTTAGATTCTTTTGTCACGAGTCTTTCTTTTCACTATATGCAAATTAAGACAATTAGTTTTAGCACTTTCATGGACACAGTTAGGCAAATAGACATACTCTGAACAATAAAAGCGTGTATAATTCTCTTATCAGGGACATTAGTGGTGAAAGCAACTGGCTCTTTTGTAAGTCTTAATCCTAAATCGAGTCATTTTTTAACAAAATATGCAAATAAGTTCTATTAATTTTACATCCGATGTCCAGTCCTTTATTAACGATAGCAGCGATCAGCTGGTGCTTTCATTTCATTTTGAATTATTTTTTGTCACCCAATTTCCTTCAATCAGCTTGTAGTCGTCTTTAATAGAAAAAAGTATTTACGATCTGGAGACGGGAAAAGGTTGCAGAATTTTACAGCTCATTTGCTCGGGTTTTATTTTCTACCTATTGAGATTTTTAGATGCTGTTAATGTCCATCTCATGAATAAAAAGGAAAAGTTAAGACCATAATTGATGGCTTATAGTATCGTATTTCATTCGTGAAAGAGAACACCTATTAATAGCAATATAATTAGTGCTATGCAAATCTCCTCAATTCTTTTAAACAATAGTTAATCCCATCAATTGCTTCCATATCTGCTCATTATAGCGCGGGAAATTGACCATTCTTCGGCAGCTGTTGTATAACGGCTAATGGCACTTGGAAAAAAACATACTCTGTCTTCTTGTCATACAGGCGACAAGCTAATCAAATGTCAAAATTACATTTCTTGTAACTGAAAAATACAATTATTTCCTTTCTACCAACGTATGGAGATATTGATGCCTTTTATAGCGAAATGAGATTGTTAGTGTCAATAAAATGTACATCTTATCTAGCAGCTCAATATCGCCCAATTGCCTCCTAGAATTAAATGTTGTTTTCATTTTAATGGATTGACAGGAACGGAATTGTGATAAGAAAGGCGCTATCTCTCGTGGAAAATCTTTATGACGGTTACATGCTTGTTCAGTCTGCTATGAACGTTTGGAACCAGTTTTGACAGGAGCATTGTTGTAAACATTCTTTTTTTCCTTTTTATGTGCAGGGCAGCAGAAGGTTTGGTGTCGATGGAAACACATTGAGTAGGAAGATTAATTTGAAATTAGAAGTCTTGAAAACAAGGAGGATAATTGGTTCTTTCGAACTACTCATATTGCTTTCAGTTGAAAATCTGGCAAATTTGAGGGAGTCCTGTGTCTTTGTAAAGCTTATACTTTGGCTGCTTAATTTTCAATCTGAAACAATTTTCAACCTTGATGAAAAAAAATAATGCCAGTGAGAATTGTTTAAAAAATTTGTGTACTCAATAACATTTTTTATTTTACATAATCTACCTAAATAATAATTTTAGGTTCGATAGAATCAGTATCCAATCCATAATAAACAATTTATAATGGGTTAAATAGCCAAGGCTGCTGCTTTAATATATGCAGTCACACATAATAATAAAAAAACCTCTTGCTGGTGTTGAGTCTGACACTGATCAGAGTCATGTTGATTTGGAGTGATAACAGACTTTTCCATTTTGGTCCAGTCATAGAATATCTTGTATTCCAATCTTAATTTGTAAGATATATTTCAGACAGAAAGTGGCATTAATCAGCCACTGTCACCAAAAACGTTACCGGTACTTTTAATTTAAATAGAATTATCTAATAACATTACCAGAACCAATTGTTTTGCACCAGATGTGCAATTGGAGAAATAATATCTCTTCAATTATTATTTTTAAAACCTGAAATTTAAATATTGGAAGAGGACTAATCTAAACAAAAAAGCATAAAGTTGAACTAAAAAAAACTAGTTTTTTTATTGAATCTATTTTTTTTTAATTATATATTATACTGTCAGAAAACTATACTTGTAAATAGTTGAGAAAAATCGTCTTGCTTTTATCATATGAAGTTGAGGCTTGAACCAGTTTATATGGATACCAAAACCTCTCACTTTATATAGAAGGGATTTTTACCTTTTAAAAAAAAGAAACAACCGATGCCATAACAGGATGTCTCTCTTGCACCTTGCCATGTATGGTTGGATGATTTTAATTAAGTTGCTAGAACTAATGTCTTTAATCGACTGTAAATAAATAAGCAATGTATTAATTCCTGCATGCACTTTTGTTATCTAAATATTTAAGTGTACCGAATACCTGTATTTAATTAAATGACAGCATGTTTTCTTGTGGTTTGACAATTTCTAACAATCGGCCATAGAGAAAACATAAATTGATTACATACAAAAATTAGGATTTATTAACTTAGCGGGACTTATTTAAAAGTTATCAATTGAAGCCTGAATAGTTCCTCAATAAATGCTGCTCAACTGCGGTAAATTAATTAAAAAAGCATCTTACGAAAATGTGACATCATACGATCTCGTATGTCACTAGCTTATTGTAGTCGACAAATTTGAACGGGTTAATTCAGTTCGGGTATAATGTTGATTAAGTAGAGGTTTTTCAGTTTATACGGTACATTAAACTTTATCTTAGGGTCATATCAATTTTCATTGGGTATATCAACAATGTATGAATAAAAGGAAAATTTGGATATATGTGTTTATGTCAATTATTACATTAGTTATGACGAAAGAACTTGAATTCCCAGTCAAATAAAAGTCGATTATTTTTAAAGTGAAAGAAATCTTGCAATTTCACTCCTTAGACAACAAACTACAATATTGATTCTAGGAATTTTATCTTTATTTACATTTAAAGTAAATGAACTTAAAAAAAAATCAAATATTGGAAAAACATTTAACTGACATGCCGGAACACTAGAACTTTACCAATTCTTTATGTTTGCCTAAGCATTTTCTCGACTTAAACTGATTCCATAGAAAATCGGAACAATTATGTTTTTAACATCTGGATTTGAATTGCCTTGGAAAAAACACTTCCAATGGTAATTTATTATTTAAGAAAATGGCTTGAAGGACTTCTTTCCAGGAATGATCCTAATCGTTTCCTTGAAAATTAATCAGAATTTTCTTATGCAAGACCTCAAGGATGTTAATGTACATTGTTTATCAAATGCAGGGAAGATGGGTAGTTTCTCCTGGGTACCTCATAACATCCTTTGATTAGTGGAGCGTGGTCTGTTTGTTTGTGATTGAAGAAGCTTTTCTATGAAGCAGAACAAATCAGTCAATGTAATTAAGATTTTTTTTTTAAATTCTGATTGAGTTAATGGGAAAAAAAAAAAAAATTATCTCGGCTAGAGACATACTGCAATGAATTCAACAAAGACATTTTTCATATTGATGGATTAAATTTTGTCAATAAAACAGTGTGATGTATTACAACCAGCTTTGTAAAGCATATATATCAAGCTTACAATATTTAATAGAAGAAGATGTGGTGTGTAAGTCAATGAGACAGCAACTCATCAACAAAAGAAACCATCTAGATGACAACATGCAATCTTGACAACAATAGATATAATGTCTGAAGAATTTTAAGTTACTCAAAGTTGTGAATAAATTTAACAGAACTAAATCAAAGATCTGCCATATTATATAAAAATCAAATCGCAAAAAAAAAACCAACAAAACAACAAAATATAAAAAGACTGAAAGATTATTTCTGAAATATGTTGGCTTCTGAGTGACACAGTCTGAATCGTTTTCAACTTAATTGTCTCAATATTTTGTTTCCTCTGTTTTTTTCATAGGTTAGGCATTTGAAAAATGAAAATTGTCCAGTGCATCCATTATATTTCTCTTAAAAATAACATCTGAAAAAATATATATATAACACATATTGATAAAAATAAAAATTTTGAAATTCATATTTTTCCTAATATTTTGAGATCTCTTATTTCAGGTTTTAAATATTGCCTTTTAATCATGAAGTGGTTTGAAATCAGAAATAAAACTTCAAATTGTAAACAAAATAAATATTATTGATGCCCTTGGAATATGAATTGAAAGAAATAATTTCCCCCAAGGTTAGAAGGTTTTACTGTCACACACTCACTCACTCAGAAGTGCCTGTTTGTCCTGAATAATGGAAAGCAACAATAAATTTTAATATTTTTAATTCTCAAATAAAAATTTCCAATTTTAGTGAATAACTAAGATCAACTTATATTGCAAAGACATAGTCCCTGGAAGGACCACTTGTAATTTGTCAACTATGTGTAATTTTCAAGATTTGGTTGAAATGTACATATTAATTATCTTAATCTTTGAAATTTACATGTAGATCAAAAAGCTATTTTATTATGATCTGGTTTGTTTAGTTTACCAGATTAAAGTGTAATAAAACTGGAACATATATTAAACAAAGGTATGATACAGTATTGTAATCTGGCTTTTATCTAATTATAAATCAGGAAATACCCCTTTGATAACTTTCTTTTATCTAAAAATAAACAAGATCAAGATTAAAGGATTTTTACAATGCCCTGAAGGGACTTAAAAGGACCATATTCATAGAGACCAGTTTCTATAAGATGCATAGCAATATTGCTGAAAGATTTAAAAATTTATGAAATTGATATTAATTTTACTTTGAAGTTATTTCTTTGAAACAGTTTCATTTATAATGATCTGTTATTGAGATTCCTGATAATGTAATAACTTCCAGGTATTTGTGGCATTTATTAAATTTGAAAATCTGAATGCAAATACTTATCATCACTACAGAAATGGGCTTGGGGCAAATTCTCTACTAACTTTTTGTCTAATGTATAGCATCTTCAGCTGCCTGTGATTGTTCTGTTGAATTTCATATATGAATAACATTAACCTAAGATAAAGGTTTGGCCAATGGATTGTCAAAATATGAAACTCAATGAGAATTATAATTAGATCAATCTTGAGTTATTTGGGGGAATGAGTTAAATTGGGGTTGACTGAATCACCATAAATGATGTCATTAAACAATCGGTCTTACAATAGCATTATGATAACTTGTAAGCATTGTGACATTAATATACTGAAAAAGAACAAATTTCAAATCCTAATAAACCTATAAACTTAAGAATGGAAATGGGGAATATGTCAAAGAGACATGACAACCCCAAACAAAGAGCAGATAACTATTGAAGGACACTAATGGGTCTTCACAGGAGCGAGAAAATCGTGCATCGGACATCAAGACTTCCTTTTTCAAAGAATTCTATTTTATCAAGTTGCATGTTAGACCTGTCTTAGTTAAACAGTATTTCTTAGTCTCTCAGTGAGTGATTGACATAATCAGAAGTTTTAGATGGCAATATATCAAAACTTCCTGTTTCTAAGAATTGTCAATTTTACAAAGTTGCATGTCAGACTTGTCTACTTCTAATTAATGGTATAACCATATTGATGTTTAACTTTTCCTTTCAGATGTGACCTGGAAGTTCTATTTAACTGCCTGTTTGGAGTTGATTGAAGACGAATCTCAAACTGTCACAGTCAGGGAAAAGGTATTTTTTATAGCAATAATTCAACTTAACAAGATATTGGGTATAAAAAAATTATGTCAATGTGACTGTAACAAAATGACAAAAAGATGAAACATTTTTACTGAATCCAATGATAGATATTTAACTGTCTGCACAATATCAAGCTGACTAAATGGTCTAAAAAGATTACAAAATGTTTGTATATAAGAATAAGTAGATGTAGTATGATGGCAAAGGAGTAGGTCCGGTAAGGGCCGATTTCGGCCTCAATTTTCAAGTTCATCTAAAGAAAGATTTTAGACACTTTCCAAATGCTTAAGTGTCTACTTCAATTGATTCAATTAGTTTATGTGAAAAATTTTAACTTATTAAGTCATTAAAAACGCTCCGATTCAAGCTTAAATATGAAAAATCTACCAAATATGCCAAAAATCGTCACTTTTCAGATGGTTTTTGTCAAAAATGAAAGTGGCCGCATCCGTGTTCATCCTCAACCTTCTATATATTATGTATTATCATCAAATATAACTTACATTTCAATATTATGAATGAACACGAATGCGGCCACTTTCATTTAAGACGGAAACCGTCTAAAATTTAACTAAAATGCTACAATTGTGAAGATTTCAGTAATTTAGCATGACTTAATGATGCTAGTACCCGATATATGTGCATTGTATTGTCAAAAACAGCTCATATTTATGTAGCAGAAGCATTCTACTTTTCAATAAATATCTAAACGATTACATTTTCACAATTTTCTAAAACTGCTATATTTTGGGGCCACAAAGGGGTCTTACTGAACCTACTCCTTTATAAGACAATTATACATCATAGTTCAAATGAAGTTGATGTAAGCAATTGTAGGCAATTGTACTGTCAACAATAAAAACATTCTGCTAAATTTTGACCACTAAATTTTGACCGTGATGAAAAGACACAACACAAAGACAAACAATGTAAAGCAATAAACAAAAAAACAAAAAAAACAAAAATGAGAAACAGTAAAATTAAGACAACCATTCAATTACAGGCTCTGATTAAGGACGGCCTCATATAGAATATTGTAACTAATCATAAATGTTATACCATATAAATGAAAAGAAATATTTCAGTTTAACTTGATCAGATAACATCAAAATCTCCTTTTTGGACTCTTACTACATTTTAGAAACATATTGCAGTTTATTGTGACAACAGTCTAGTTGCTATAATTATAAAAATCAAGATAGATTGGGATTTAAGTCAATTGTGGCAAATATGTAAATTTTAGAATAATTAAAATCACTTAGGATTGGTAAAGAAGTGAAATTTCATGTACAAAGTTTATCTAAATCAATTATCATGAGCAAAACTTTAAACTGTTTTTATTAGGTGTATTGTTAGGGAGACAAATTCTTGTGTGGTTTTTCTTTTTATTTGGGTATTAGTGAACAAATTCTCTCATTTCTAAGGCCCAAATGACAAATGACTTATAATAGCGTTGTCATTTTAAATTACATGACATTTATCGAGATTTCAATTTATTTTCATTCACGATTGTTCACGTTAATTTCATTGCCACTACTAGAATGGCTAGAGTGCATTACTTTTGTGAAATACAGGAACGCGAACGAAATAAATTGCTTTTAAAATCCGTTTTTCTGCAGCTTTCTTTTCAGTTTTTATGTTGATTTTACAATTTAATCTTTCGCTGAAGAAGTCCAGATTACAATAAAATTTGTAATTAACGAGACATAATTTTCTGGGTTATTTTCGATTAATTCATTACCGATGGAAAATGACAGATGCCAAGCTTACTCTTTTAAAAGAATTAATAAAATTATTGTCGGAACCTAATCATGTGATCGCTGATTTCATCAAAATTGTCAGTCTTAATATACAAGCTGCATATTAAATCATACAGGTTAATTACATAATTAGTTGTAATTATACAAGTGACTTATAAAATTGAGAATGGAAATGGGGAACATGCCAAAGAGACAACAACCCGACCAAAGAGCTGACAAAAGACGAAGGTGTAATTGTTATGATATGAATATTAATAAATCATCATTAATTTTAAGTTATCATTTTTATCATAATTGATTATTTAAACTTTGAAATGATTTGTTTATTTATGAATATGGCATTTTGGTTCCTTTCGACCTGCTTTGGGTTGTGTGTTGCCCTTCTTGTCATCACAGCTGACAGAGCCAATTTTAATGTTTGATGTGGAGACTGTATGGGTGGACATTTCTTAAAAATAACAGAGACAACCAAATAGCTTGTCAGACTTATCATGTGTGTTTCTCTTGTTCTAAACATTCAAAAAGGAACTAAAAAATGATTGTGCATGCTAGACATATTTTTATGCCCCACCTACAATAGTAGAGGGGCATTATGTTTTCTGGTCTGTGCGTCCGTTCGTCTGTCCCGCTTCAGGTTAAAGTTTTTGGTCAAGGTAGTTTTTGATGAAGTTGAAGTCCAATCAACTTCAAACTTAGTACACATGTTCCCTATGATATGATCTTTCTAATTTTAATGCCAAATTAGAGTTTATATCCCAATGTCACGGTCCACTGAACATAGAAAATGAAAGTGCGAGTGGGGCATTGGTGTACTGAGGACACATTCTTGTTTGGACTAACTTCAAACACAGACACACAGGTCCAGACTTATTAAAGTGTTATTGTACTTTTAAAAAAAAGACTACAGTTCAATAAAATCTAGCTAAAATTGAGCTTCAGACCTGAAATTCAAATGACTGATTATGTAGCTTATGGTACCAAAAGTTCGGATATCTAAAATTATAAATCTTCTTGAGAGAATGAAACTGAAAAGTCTTTTAAGTGCTACAGCCTGATTCATAATGAAAAAAACATGTCAACCACTGGTCAAAGTTACGGTAAACTCTGAAAATATTGTGATGTTTTTGTTAGTGCGAAAAATGCGACAGGGATATAATCGCAATAATTTAAACTCCTATTTTCAAATTTTTTATATGAATAAAACAGGATTTTTCTCAATATCGCAAAATATAAAATCGCATTTTAGTCTAAAATGATGAAATCGCAATGATTTCCGAATTTACAGTACCAAAGCAATGGCTGGTACAGTACATGCAGGAACTGGTTACCTCTACCAACAGCAGTACATATATTTACAGATTTTTACTTAAAGTATGCGGAATACAAATGACATATTTATTTGTAATCATGTACTATCTATTCCCTGACAAATAAAACTCAGAAATATATTGAATAGTGCATAAAAAGCAACCTTAAATAGAAAGTTTCAAACTGATCTGTCCAATAAACTTCTCAGTGTCAGTGAGATTAAGTCCTTTCTCTTTTATTTCTATCTAATCCTATTTATATGTTGAGATTTGAAGAAGTCCGTGTTGGTCCGTCGAATCTGTTTGATTTTCAGATAAACAAACAAAAAATATACTACTTCAGTATTGACATATCAATTACATAGTGCTTGTTTACTTATTTGCAAATTTTCTGGCAAGTCATATGAAAGTAGACGATTATCCACGAAAAATAAACCATTATCTACGACAGTCCTGAGTATCACTTTCTAATTTGAAAAGACCGTACAAATCCCCATTAGAATCAAACATTGGAGAAGATTTATATATAGATTCTTGTATTATAATGTTTATAATACGATCTTTGTTTAGGTTGAAATTTCATCTTTATTTGCATATGTGGTTAAATGAAACTTGAGACTGGGTTTTCAGAAGTTGCAAAGAAGAATGATGTCTGGCGGTGGAAATCCTGCCGAGAGTTTGATTGACTCAGTTTAAAAAATAATTCTCAGTTTATTATAACATAATACAGTGCATATTTATTCATTTATTTTTATGAAAAAAATCTGTTGAGTAAAAATTTGCCCCGGAATTTTGCTTGAGATGCTTGTAATAAGTCAGTGTAGGAAAATATTTACTGACATATGGAATGTTACTGGTCTAAATTTTCCCATTGAATTGTTTCTGGTCTGTCGATGTTTGTTTTTTAGGATGATTGTTCTTTAATGAATGCTTATAACATTAACAGTACCAATTTTTCAGCACCAGATATGCTTTTCAACAACAAATGTCCCTTTAGTGATGATCAAGGCCAAAATATTTGAAAATACAAAACTTATTGATAATAAAAAAGTAGAAAGGACAAAAATATATTATCAAAATTATAAAAATAATTTTATGAAACATTTGAATGATTTTAATTTCATATCATTGGTATTTTCTTTGTTCCAGAGGATCCACAAAGTATTGAGCCTGTTTGAATCAGCTGCCACGGGAGACTTCTTATCAGACAATCTGTATTTAAAATGGGTATGAAATAGCATATGTTAATATGAGTAAAAGGGATGTGCTATGCAATGATTGCCAGTGAGATAACTACTCACTTGAGACCAAAGGATGTGGATGTCAGCAAAAAAACTCATCATATTAACTAGGATTGAATTTTTATACCCCGCTTTGAAAAAGGGGTGGGTATACTGTTTTACCTCTGTCAGTCCGTCCGTCCGTCCCATGAATATTTTAGTCGCAATTTTCTCAGGAACTACAATGCCAGGATTTCTGAAATTTGGTTTCAGGCTTTATATAAGTCAGCTATACCGTGTGATTCATCACTCGACAACTTCCTGTTTACCGAACACTTGTATCATTTTACACATGATGGCCAAGTTGAAAATTTTCGTCGCATTTTTCTAAGGAACTACAATGCCAGATTTCTGTTTTATTTCCTTCAAAATGCATTTTGTCTATAAGAGACTCATCAGTGACGCTTGAATCAAAATAAGTTAAGAAGGCCAATTAAAGAACTAAATCGCATTGAGAACCAAAAATTCCCAAAAAATTTTGCCAAATCCAGCTAAGGTAATCTATTCCTGAGTTAGAAAAGCCTAGTAAGCATTTCAAAGTAAAGTTTTGTACGCAGTTAATTTATAATTATGATCATATCAATGATAATTTATGTCATGACAAAAGTGCTGACTACTGGACTGGTGATACCCTCAGGAAATATAAACACCACCAGCAGTGGCATCAACACAGTGGTGGTACACTTAAAATTACTGTACACTTTTCAACAATGAGCCAAACCATTACTAAGTAGTAGGCTATTAAAGGTCTTGACATGACAAAATGTGAAAAAATTGAAACATTGTAAATTCTCATATGATTATATGAATAACCTAATACATGTAACAAGAATTATTCAAAGGTCATTATTTTTTTATGCCCCTCTACCCCACCTTCTATAGTAAAGTATGTTTTCTAGTCTGTGCATCCGTCCCTTCATGCGTCCGTCAGTCTGTCCCTATTCAGGTTAAAGTTTTTGGTCAAGGTAGTTTTTGATGAAGTTGAAGTCCAATCAACTTGAAACTTTAAGTACACATATTCCCTATGATATGATCTTTCTAATTTTAATGCTAAATTGGAGTTTTTACCTTACTTTCACGGTCCACTGAACATAGAAAATGATAGTGCAAGTGGGGCATCCATGTACTTGGGACACATTCTTGTTTTCATCCAAAGTCCTGATTTTTTTCTACAAAAACTACTACATGAAAATACTTAGGACAGGTACTACAAATTGTTTAGAATAAAGACAAATGAAAGTTGTGAGTTTAAGCAGTATGGATTCTATAGGAATTAAAAGAAACATCTGATCCTAGTGTTCCAGATAAGTCTTATGTTCTTCAGCTACCCCTATTTGGATTGATTGATTGAGTTTTTATGTTTTAATGCCACTTTCACCACTGTTGGCTATTTTGTGGCGGCTAGTTTTTAGTAATGGAGGAATACAGAGTGTCTGGAGAGAACCACCTACCTTCAGCAGGAAAACTTGCAATACTAGTCAATTATGATTGGGTCAAATGACCAGCGTAAAGTGGATTTTGCAACTTGTAGAATTGAAAAAGTTTCTCTATTTTAGCTCACCTACTAAATTGATCAATCTGAGCTATAACTTAAGATAATGTGATGAGAAATTTTCATTTTTTATGGCCCTGCATTCCGTCATTCCGCAACAAACCATTATAAAGAATTTTTATCTAAACGCCTTCAGATAGTGGACTGATTTTTGGCATGTCAGTTAACCATGATGAGTTACAGATCAAGGTTAGGTTTCATTCCGCTCAACTTATTTCTGCCAAAATTACAGGTTTTGGACTTTGATAAATTGTTGAAAATCACAGTTATACAGACTATTTGTCTATACGCCTTCAGATTTTGAGCTGATTTTTGATTTATGAGACTACCATCATGTTTGTGTCCACTTGTGTTGTTGAAATTGCAGATTTTCTAAACTTTTTTGAGGTGGTGTCATTCGTGTCGTTTTGACACATCTAGTTTTTTTTAAATTTTACTAATCTTTTTTCAGATCAAAGTTTACTAATCTTTTTTCAGATCAAAGTTTTGGTCAATGTTGGTTTGGTGGAGACAGCACTACAGACTGTACAAAGGGCAGTATCCCAACATGCATTGAGTATGTTACTATGGAGACAATATTTACTGTTGAGCATGAGAACACAGTGTGATGTCACAGACGCAATTCTTATATTTAAAGAGTCACAGAAACATGTACCTGAAAAGGTTGGTGTCTAAAAATTATTACAGCTAATTTTTGTATAGTATTTTGACTTTTGTTCGCTATAGCTTGCTTTGATTGTATAAATGATTGTTAAAGCATTGTAATTAAGAGTGACATCTGCATACAGATAGATAGGCATAGTTATCCTGTATATTATGTTATATTTAAATTTGATTGGATGTCATCCTAATTACAATTGTACAATATACAAACAAAGCAAGCAAGCTAACCAAAGTCTTACTCTACATGCATTAGGAAATTAGCTCTAATGACCACTGTTTTATGTGTGTTATGCTACATCTATGATAGTATGGGCCTTTATAAAAGAAAATCTGTTTCTTTTCATCAATACTACCTATATCTAGAGTTCAATTTGATGGTTCTTGAATAAGATCTGCTTTACTCACTCGAAATTAAAACAACAGTCCTCTCTTTACTTCAAAATACCAATATTGTGTTGGGCCTTTTCAAAATTTTGGTTGTCATCACTTTTCTAGAACTCTTCATATCTGGCAAAAATCTTGGAGTGTTGTAGTTTACCATGAAGTCATGGACACATCATCTTGAAACTTTATACATGTGTAATGATATGAATAAAACAGATATAAGTCAAATTGGGGTTTGAACCCAGAATTTAAAGTTCACTATACATGAAAATATGATAGTCAGTTGGATTTGGTGTCCTATGGACTAGGTTTTATTCTAATCTTTCTTTGAAGCTGTCTTTGTTCCAGTAACCTTAATTGTGACTTGCATGTTAGTGTGTAATATGCATTCTTCAAATAACTATGTAACAATATTTGGTAAGAATTAAAAGAAAAAAACATTTTTGTACATATTTCACATCTTACATTTAATTCAAAGTAAATGTGAATGATCAGCATGATGCCCTCCCATATAAACCCATTTTTGGCCTTTGACCTTGGATTATTGTGCTGAATCAATGCACCAACCATTCTTGGTGCATTTGCGGTGGAATTTGCGAGATAATTTTTAATTAAATTTTAAATATTTATTTCAGTATAACTAATTGAAATCACACGAAAAAAATATTAACTTTCACTATAATTATCAAATTTGTCTGGCAAATTGAAATATACACCCCTTTTAAATATCCAAACAGTCGTCCCTTTCATGAAAGTCTTTACATTAATTTTTAGCAAGTTCTCATTGCAGAAACTAAAACTGTTTCTTTTGTGTCTCATTGGAAAAGATATTTGTTTTGTCAAATAAGAAATCGTGTTTATTTTCGCACCTGTCACTTAAAGTTATTCAATCAGTAAAGGAATAAACATGTGTATCTGTCTCGACCAATCAAGCAGAACCAGTCCTGTTATTAAGGTCACGACACAACAAGATTGATAGGTGATATCAGGTAAAATAAATATCGTGGGAATATTGAATTGATGAGAAAGTCGTCAAGATTTTTTTTTTGATAATTTTATTAGAAAAAAATCAATTCTTAAGTATTTTTACTAAGTGGATTTTTATTTGTTTTTTTTTTTCTGATCCAAAATTTGACTGAGCTAGAATACTCACAATAGCATGTACTCTCCTTTAGAGATTCAACTCCAAAGTTCTCTTTATCACATGGTGTATATTGTTTTTGCTCATTTCCTTATTTAAGATAAAAATTTCACAAATACCCCTTTGTATAAATTGTTTCATAAAGAAAATTAGATGAAACAAGTGCAGAAATGAAATAAAACATTTTACAGATTGTTGATACTTTATATTATATTGATGAGATATAAGGTCAAGGTTTTCCAATAATATCTCAAAGTTGGGATGTCAAGAGTAATTTCTCCTCCTAGAAAATACAAATACAACTAACGTTAAGACCGTTATTTAACAAATTTTGGAATAAAGCTAGCCCAAGAGATTTCATACATGTGATGGACTGTGAAACTCAGATCAGGAGATTTGGAAATTTTGGTCAGGAGATTAGGACTCAGATCAGGAGGTTTTTTATCGACATAAATTTTGTCGTAAATGTAACCATATGATGTAGAAATTGTGTTTTTTCTTCAAATTTCCATCAAATTGTAATATGTTTATAGTACCCTTATTGCGTCTCTATTTGAATAAAATAAAATATTAAGAAGAATCTGTTTCTTGTTTTGTTTTGTTTTGTTTTTGATAAATGATTGTTCACTGCTTGCAAATAAATCATTATATTTATTTATCTTATCTGTATAGATTTTTGTTTATGTCTCCATCTCCATATCGTTGGTAAATGTACAGACAAATAAGAAAAAAATAAGCTCCACATGTATATTTGCAACATCATAAATAATTAAAAAAAATAACATTCACTAACACTAGTACTGCATGGCTTTTAAGCATTATGAAAGTCATATTTGTAAAAAAACATAAAAAGACTTAAACCATGTAAAGTGTTTTGCTATTTCTTAGCTTATGTAATAAAATCTTATATTTACTAACATTTACAAATTTAAATTTGAAGGTTTCAGTAGAAATTAAACTAACAAGAACTTTTATTAGTCTAAATGTTCATATTGAATATTTTTTAGGCTATGTTGGTGTTAAACAGATTTATAATATAAGCTTCAATTTAATCCTTGAAAGGAGGTCTAGATTGCTAAAATAATTTATAAATTTATATATTTTTTCATTTGTCCAAAAACATTTAAATTCATTTAATCAACATCCTTTTATGATTATTTGATTAAAATATTAATCATTTATAGTCTTTTTACAGTTAACATTTTTAAAAGAAAAATAACTGAAAACAGGATAAAACAAAGGGAAGTAACAAAAAAGTATTTCAATATTCCCAATACACATCGTTTTTATAACACAACGGCAGTTAGCCAGAGGTAAACATCGTTGATTACCAGTATGTTTGACACCCAAGCTGTCAAGTGAAGCCATATAATTATACATCTTCTTTGATGTACAGGTAAAATTTAACACAGGTGTCAATTACACCCGTACAGTAGTAAGAAATGATCAAAAATGGCGTCTGAAAATTTTCATTCATGAAATATTTCATACACGGGAGTTTTTTCTCCTAAACGGGAGGACGGGAGGAGACCCCTGAAAACGGGAGTTTTGTACTCCCGTCGGGAGGTTCACATGTATGAGATTTGTTTAAGACAAATGTTTGATCTGGTCTTTAATACACATTGTTAATTGTATGTTTCATTTGAATAATTAGTCAAAGTTTATAAACCAAAACATGAGTTGCTTTTTTTGTATTGCCTCACAATTAAAATTGATTCTCATCAAATTTAATTATCTTATCTTTGCAATTCTAATTTTGCTGGTCTTTTGTCCTGGAGTTACCTCCCATTATAACATTATTTTTTTTTAAATATGGTTAGGAAGCAATATCATTGTACACAGAATGGTCACAGCTTGTTGAATTTCCAGTAAGAGGCAAAATTCTTTTACTCAAATAGGGATCTAATTTTTAGACACAAAGATTGAAAAAATACTCCAGATGCTTGTGAAAGAAATTTAACAATTTGGATAAGTATGCACACAATGTCTCAATTTTGAGATATATCTCCACTTTTACAGTGCAATGCAAGTGTAAAACAAAACAAAAAGTTTATTTTGGCTACACCTTCCATATAAATGTAATTATCAACTTATTTATAAAAAAGAAGATGTGGTATGATTGCCAATGAGACAATTGTCCACAAGAGACCAAAATGACACAGACATTAACAACTATAGGTCACCGTACGGCCTTCAACAATGAGCAAAGCCCAAACAATTCAAACGAGAAAACAAACGGCCTTATTTATGTAAAAAAATGAACATAAAGCAAATATGTAACACATAAACAAACGACAACCACTGAATTACAGGCTCCTGACTTGGGACAGGCACATACATAAATAATGTGGCGGGGTTAAACATGTTAGCAGGATCCCAACCCTCCCCTAACCTGAGACAGTGGTATAACAGTACAACATAAGAACGATTATATAATGTTTTACTTATAAGGATAAAATTGATTTTGTTTGAAAAGTGCAATCAAGGAAAAATTTCATGTAATTTTATTAAACGATTCTACTTTAACCGTGAGCGACTCACTATTAAATTAGAGAGACATGCATTGTGATCTCCTCACCGCACAGCATGACAGATTTTAAAGATGAAAAACTGAATTATTCACAAATATTGAATTTTAAAAGGAAAACATGTCAGAAGCATTGTCAAGTCACGTCTAACAATGGGTAGACGACTGGGAGGGGCAACTTCACTATATTATGAGAGAATTATCAGCTGCCAGGTACAAACATTTATAGAGGTCTGTAGGTTTGGGTAAAGTCAATAATTAAAAAGACGAAAATGTACACGGTATTGTTATCAGAGCTCCTGCGATGTTTACTTTACCCAGTCTGTAACTGCAGGAATAGATAATGTTTGTTTACTTTTCATTGTTGGGTCTTCACTGTACAAACTTGTTGAAAACTGTTGTATTGGTAAAAGGATAGACCTATTGTAGAAAGTTTTAAAAGAAAACAAGTTGATCGCAGGCTCTTCAGAATGTATGAAGGTCATTTATTTTGAAAGGGTTGGCAGGTACAGATTTTGTATTAAATTAACAGACATATTTTAATAGGTTACCTTGTACAAGACATTGCACAGTAGGATAACAAAAACTTTTGTAACACTTTTCTCTAATTTTAACTTCTATATGTTAATATACCAGTACTTATTTTTATATTTACATATCTGTGTCTGGTATTAGAAAATTCTTGTGTATAGAAATAGGAAGATGTGGTATGAGTGCCAATGAGACAACTCTCCATCCAAGTCACAATGTGTAAAAAATAAACAGTTATAGGTCAAAGTAAGGCATTCTTCACAGAGCATTGGCTCACACCAACAAGCAAATTATAAAAGGCCCCAAAATGACTCGTTTTAAACAATTCAAACAGGAAAACCAAAGGTCTAATCTATGTTTAATTTTCCTCATGTTGAAGGTAGACTTTTCACCCCGAAATTTGCACTTCACAAAAATTTCAATGTTCATTTAAAATGCATTCTGGAAGGCCATCAAAAAGAGTTTTTGTGTATCATATTTTTGGTCTTATTAATAAAAAGAAACAGTTTTTCTATCGTTTAATGTATGAAATAACATTTTCCTTGTGAATCATTCTGACAGAAAATATTGACTGCCACAAAAATGTAATATTATCACTCTACGGAATATAATTTGCTTACTGCCCATTCATGACTTTTGTTTGGACACCTGACCCTTTGTCAGATAAAATCAGTTTACATGTAACATTATAGTGATACATAATTGTTTTTATTTGTAGTCTAAAGTGCTAGACCTCATGTATTGTCTTTCTTTGGAGATTTTATTGACACATTTTCAATGGCTGCCATGTTTGCATAACTTTTAATTGATTTTGAAACAATGGTTATTCCATAATTGGCAGGATTTGTTTAAAAGTCAGTTTCTAAAATTACAAATATAGTTGAGTCCGTGTCATTCAAGATCTATAGTACTACATAATAACTTTTCAGCTTAACAAACATTCAAGTGGTCCTGAATACCAAGTCACTTATGAAGTTTTATTTAGCATCAATTGATCTTGGATACAGTCCGGATATATGCAAATTGACAGGTGTAATGAAGCCGCGGAACTATTAAAAGGCAATTTACCTAGAAGTCGCCTGTCCAAACAAAGTTTAATGCATAAAACAACGATCAGTAAAAATTTAAAGTGAACTGTTTTCCTTTTCTTGTCAGCATAATGCATGGATCAATAATTATATCTAAACAAATTTGGATTAAGGAGAAAAATTACATTATAAGTAATTTTAATGTCTGGCTTTTGAATTTTGTTGTTGTTTTAACAAATGAATTAAAAGGTTGAATCATGTATATATATGAGTATTTTGGACGTAAATGTTTGGGATCTATTGATGGAATGGTATACATGGCTATATTGTAATGTCCTAATATTTATTCTTTCCATTTTAAAAAGAAAAACTTGTAAATTTATTAAAGTTTGATCAGTAAATTTGTCATTTGATTGAAGTAGCTGGCTGACTCAGTAAAAGAGATATTTAAAGCTAAATGAATTTTTTTTAACAAACTGTTGTCCTATAAGCTTTCTAAGGAGGTTATATCTTTTCAAGACAATTCTGTTATAAAAAAAAATATGTTTATTACTGATCAGTTGTTTTTTTAAACCTTAAATTTCTTTTTTCCTCTCTTAACCATGTTTTTCGTAAAAAATAACACTTCACAGTTTCTTAAAGATTACATCAATCTGTTGTAAGGACAAAATCATTCATCCCGGTGAAATCAATCCCGCCATTTATACAAACTCAAGCGGTTATCAGCAGTGACATCATATGTTAATTAAATTTAATGGCCCTCCTTTGCTGAAGACAGGTAGTTGGTCCAAAAAGAGATAATTAGATCTTTTGTTGGGCCGATTGTGTTATGATTGAAATCGTATCTTCACAGCTCATCCCCTGTTGCTAATCGTAGATTTAATGTGATAGGGGCATAATATAATGCACGGAGAAAGTACAGCTCGTTCAGTGCAACAAGAGCATGGTTCGTTTGATACGTCGCGTACATGGCCCAACTCTATAGGTGTCCTAAGGAATGATACACAATGGGACTGAATACCTCATTTGCAATTGAATACGTTAACTTGATCTCGCTCACTCTCAAATGCAGTGGTAGATATTATTGCATGTTTTTGAAGTGTTTTCATCAAATTTAAATGTACAAAATCTGTATTCATACGATGATCGATAGCTTTCTAATCTTGTTAACCTATCATGGCTATGTAACAATTTAGTAGATCATAACTCTTAAGAAATGTATGGATCAATTTACAAATCATTTTTTATAATGAATTCACTTGCTTTGGTAATTTGTTTAAATAGAGTGTTGACAAAACTGAATTATATGTACATGTTTTAGTGTAATTGAAGGGACAAAGTATAAATGAATTAGTTATACTGAACATTTATATGATATGTTTGACTTCATAATACATTGATGAAAAAGAGGCCCTTGGCTGTTCAGTGGTCTAAGTAATATATTTACTCACGGTATGAGTGTTACCTTTTACTAAAATTGAGAAAGGAAATGGGGAATGTGTCAAAGCAACAACAACCGAACCATAGAGCAGACAATAGCGGAAGGCCACCAATGGGTCTTCAATGCGGCGGGGTTAAACATGTTTATGAGATCTCAACCCTCCCCTTATACCTCTAGCCAATGTAGAAAAGTAAACGCATAACAATAAGCACATTAAAATTCAGTTCAAGAGAAGTCTGAGTCCGATTTCAGAAGATGAAACAAAAGAAAATAAATAAAATGACAATAATACATAGCATGTTAATAATGAGGCTGTGAATTTGAACCCCACAAGTGTCTTTTACTCCAATCTTAATTGAATATGATTGTCAGTTTTCCTGTGAAAGTTGGATGGTTCCCTCTTTTTCAATGAGACCTGAACTTAATGCATCTATTTAATGTAGCCAAACCTCTATGTTAAACCTTTCACTGATGCTGCATCTATTATATGCACCAAATTGAAATTTGAAAGTCCAGATGCTTTTGAATCCTCTGAAGTTTGAAATTTGTAGGGCTCCCTAAATGTATTTGGTGGTCCATAAAATATATTGAAAGCCAAATTGATCCCTTTGTCAGTTTTAATGACTACAGTTATTTGTTTCAACATTTTACCTATAGGTTTACATCATATTAAAGGCTACACCCAGTGTAAACATCATACATCTGTTTTAACTAGTACAAAAGTTGAAAATGAGAGAATATAAAAGTAAGAAGATTTGGTATCATTGCCAAAGAAAGAATTATTCACCATAAACAAAAGTGTAAAAGTGAGCAAAACCTTACTGTATAGAAAGTTATTTTATTTTATTTAATATCATAATGTTAAGTAATCTAATAAGCTGATATATATATATTTGTTTTCTTTTATGGTTATATAATAAACAAATAAATTGACATATTTTTAGTAGTATGTGATTGCATACCTGACTTTCATTTTATTCAAATGATTACAATGTTTTGTTCAAAATACAATTTGATTAATAACAATTACCTTTCATTTTCCTTTCAAAATGGCTTACTCCCAATTGCCACATGATGCCCAAATACCTGTAGGATGTGGTTTGTGTGAACAAAGGAATAAAATACAATGAAAATGCATAGATTGTTCATTATTGATGTGTACCAAATGTAAGGATGTGGTCCATCCAAAGTTCAAAAATGCCACCAGCCATAAAATTGTCGATATTAAAGAATTGGGACATGATGATTCCAAACGAGATGTTAGCTTCCAAGATCGTAAATGCAAAGAACATACCACTCAAACCTGTGGCTTTTATTGTAAAGATTGTAAACAATTTATCTGTGGCAAGTGCATTACCAAAGACCACTGTGGACATGATGCAGTAGATGAAGAAGAATATGAACATGAAATGGCCATGCTTCTTGCATCTCAGAAAGAGGCTGAGAGGAAGTTCAGAGATCTCACCCTATCAAATCCAAGTGCAGCTAGTTCATATAAATCTGGATCTACAGAGATGACAGAAGTAAGGATGATATTCATAAGACAATTTTCCACAGAATTTACCCGAATTTCCAAGGTATAATTCTCTTCTGATGACTCTGCATGGATAGTACACCCATCAGCTAAATTGTTGCAGCATGTGAAAATGACAGAAGGCAGTCTTCAGGTCCTATCAGAGTTCAAAATGCATGTTGATGACATGGCGTATATGTCAAAGAACGAAATATTACTATCAGTTGGTGGTACAGCATGGCTGCAGCTGCTAAATGAAAAACTGTGAAAAATATCTTTTACCTACTACAATTTTAAACCCCTATGGACTCGTGGCATACATGTAACAAGGGATCAGAAAATAATCATAGGAGCTGTCACACCAGGAGTAGCATTCTCTTTTAATAGGAAACGCTTAGTTGTAGTCATGGATATTGACGGGACCGTTTTAAAACAGTATGAATTTGACCGTAATAAGAAACCATTGTTTACCCTTCCTTATAGAATAACCAGTACCAGCAATGGTCACATCTGGGTGATAGATAATATAAAAAAGAAGATGTGGTATGATTCCCAATGAGACAACTATCCACAAAAGACCAAAATTACACAGACATTAACAACTATAAGTCACTGTACGTCCTTCAACAATGAGCAAAGCCCATACCGCATAGTCATCTATAAAAGGCCCCAATAAGACAATGTAAAACAATTCAAACGAGGAAACTTACGGCCTTATTTATTTAATAAAAACAAAATGAATGAAAAACAAATATGTAACACATAAACAAACGACAACCACTGAATTACAGGCTCCTGACAAGTTAGCTACAACTGGTAGGGGTAGAGTGGTAGTGTTGGGACAGACAGGAAACATTATACAAATATACAATGGTCATTCTGATGTTAACTCTCAGAGCAAACCATTCACTCCTACAGGCATAATTACTACACCCGCAGATAATGTAGTCTTAGCCGACAATACCTGTAATACACTACATATACTCAACTGTGATGGCACATTCATGACATACATAAAAACTGACGGTATAGGGATTACATTCCCATATTCTCTTGCCATGTCTGGACCAGGACAATTCATTATAGGATGTGCTTCTACCGGTTCTGTGAAAGCTAAACTTTATCAGCTAAAATACTCTGGATTTTGAAATGATAGTTTTTTAACTTGCTAATGTTTTAGAATGGAATATATACAACTCTTGTCTGAATGATATATATTTGTTGCAAGGGTAGTTGTTATTCATTTTGATGACTATACAAATTTAATGTAAGGAATTAAATAAGTTTATCAGAATGCAATTTTCTTTTTTGAGAAACTCACCCAATAGCATTAAATGCATTAATAAAAACTTCAGTATTAATTTCTGCATTTACAGTATCAAAGAACCCTTAAAACTATAATCCTCTTCTTGTAATGCCCCCTGTCGTAGCAGAGGGGGCATTAAGTTTAACCCTTGTCTGTCTGTACATACATCCCATAGTTTAGGTTTCAGTTCTGTAACTTTAATTTGCCTCAATTAAATGTTATGAAACTTATACATAATGCTTATAACCACATGACACAGATCTAGTTTAAAATTTAGTGTTGTTATTTTATCGGTTCTAGAGTTATGTCCCTTTACAAAATGGAAAAATTCTGAATTGTTCAATTGTGTTCTGTTACTTTAGTTTGCCTAAACCAAATGCTATATGAAAATTATATACTATGTTTAAAATTATCACCACAAAATACAGATCAAGTTGGAATTTTGGTGGGGGTCACTTTAACAGTTCTAGAGTTATGCCCTTTTACAAATGGAAAAATTGCTGATTTTTTTGTTTCCGTTCTCTAACTTAAGTTTACCTCAACCAAATTTAGAAAACTGTATATACACTTATTACCACAACACTCAGATCAAGTACACAATTGGGTAGGGTCACATTTACGGTTCATCAGTTATGTCCCTTTATTATAAACTTTATTTAATATGCATGTGGGGTATCATCTGTGTCCCATGGACAACATTCCCCATTTATCTTTTTTTTCAATTTACCTAACACAAATTATTTAATATTTTGCTTTATCTAGAAGATAAATTTGAGCAGGATGTTTTGTAAATCAAAGTATAATCAGCAAGTTAATCTGAATAAATAAATAACAGTATCTTAATCATTATGTACATGTTACTACCTCATACTTTACGTATGGAAAATTATCAGTTTTGTAAAAAAGACATCAAGCTCATATGAATGATAAATTAGATTTTATAAAAGTTCAGTTGAGTTAAAATCAGTTTACATTCAATTTCTCAACACTATGGGATACTCACAGTCAACACATAAGGCCCCTAACCCGGTCAGATACCAGTTGTGTGAGGGAGGGACACGACCAATCCAATGGAAATGCAGGGAATGCTCATTATTGATGTGTAGAAGATGTAGAAGTGTAGTCCATCCTATGTTAAATTATGCTGTCAGACATAAAATAGTTTTTATTAAAGAATCAAAAAGTGGTCCTGCTGAAGGAAATAATTCTTTTAGTGATTATAAGTGCCTTGCACATGCCTCAAAGATTTGCTGTTTTTATTGTAAGGATTGTGAACAATTAATCTGTAGGAAGTGTTCAACCAAAGCCCATCGAGGACATGATACTTTGAACGAGGAGGACTATATAAGAGAAATTAACAAGATTCTGAAAACTCTTAGAGAGAGTGAGAAGAAATTGAGCAATTTTACCTTGGCCAACATTGTACTTGGAAAATTAAATTCATTAAAATCTGGAGCATCAGAGGAACCTGAGATTAAAGTTTTTAAAACATTTTCCTCGAACGTTAAATTTATTAGTTCGGTTCTATCTTCTCCTGATGATTCAGTATGGATAGTAGACTTTTCAGCTAAAGTTTTGCAGCAAGTGAAACGGACAAAAGACAATATTCAGGTCATTTCACAATGCAAAATTCCTATGTATGACATGGCATTGACTTCATCTAACAATGTTTTATTATCAGTAATTGGCGCCTTAAGATTGAAACTGTTGAATGGAAATACCAGACAAATATCAGGTTCTAAATACAACGTAGCACCACTGTGGACTTGTGGAATTCATGTCACCAGGGATCGGAAAGTTATCATAGGAGCAGTTACAACAGGAACACTTTTCATGGATACAGGACGGCAGATGGTGATAGTTATTAATGAGAAAGGGACTCGTGTAAAACAATACGAACTGGATAACAACAAGAAATCATTGTTTACGTTTCCGTACAGGATAACCAGTACTAGTAATGGTAACATCTGTGTGGTTGATGTGTTAGATGAATCATATAGAGGTAGGGTGGTAGTGCTGGAAGAGGCAGGAAACATCGTACACATATACAATGGTCACCCTGATGTTAACTCTCCGGAAAAACCTTTTAGACCTTCAGGCATAGTAACAACGCAAACTGATAATATTGTTGTGGCAGACTGTGATAATCATACACTTCATATACTAAGCTGTGATGGAGCCGTCTTGGCATACATTCGGACTGAGGACGTAGGAATAAGATTCCCATATTCCCTTGCTCTGTCAGGACAAGGACATTTATATATAGGTTGTGCTTCTACCGATTCTGACAAAGCTAAACTTTATCAAGTGAAGCACTCTGGATTTTAAATAAATAAATAAATTCACTTAGTGTTGGGTTTTGTTATCTATTGCTATTGCCTTAGAATGGAACAATAGCCTATTTATGGAAAGGCTTTGCATGTTGAAAAAACAAATATTTAGTATCTCATATGCTGAAAATGCTATTTTAAAATAAGAATGTGACTCTTTCTCTCCAGTTTTCTTTAAAATATGGTCCTAATGAAGGTAAAGACAGCAATTCTTTTTAATATCTTTAATTTTCTAATTAGCAGTGATTTGATATGTTAGTGGATGTTTAAAAGAAAACTCAAAGCTATGTGGAAATTAAGTGGCAATAACATATATATCAAAATAAAAAAATATTCTTACAACTGGATTTTGAGAAAAGGCAATTTTGTATTGGCAGAGAGGATACTTGTATTACATAGGCAGTTTTAATTATATTAAGTCCAATTACAGTGTACATATTTATTAATTTAACAAAAGAGGTCACCTTCATCAATCTGTTTTAAGATATATTTTGATAACCTAGCACATGGCAAAATATCTCCAGGTAAAATGCAAATTGACCAGCTGCAAATAATAAGATATTGTTAACACTTGCACAAGTTATGGAGTAAAATCTCCCTTTCTACAGCATTATAGAGACTTCTAGGGATCTTCTTTATATTGATAGCATACAGCTATTCCTTAGAATAGTCCCTATCTATATTATTTGATAAAATTCACGTAATTTAATCCGTTGATATGTATTTTCAATAATCAGCAATTGTTTACTTTAAACAATGGTTGCATACTGAATATATATAGATTGACATATCACTTACATGTTACATGTGACTTCCAACCTATAATTTTTCAATTTTCAAATGATTACAAGATTAAATTTGTCCAAAGTACAATTTAGATGACAATTTGTGCATACCTTCCACATTCTAGTAAAAATGGCAAACTCAAAACATGAGGCCCAGATTCCAGTAGGATGCAGGTTGTGTGAGGAAGGGAACAAAATCCAATGGAAATGCTTGGAATGCTCCTTATTGATGTGTACTAGATGCAGGAATGTGGTCCATCGACGGTTCAAAAATGCGAACCATCATAGAATTGTTGATATCAAAGATTATAAACTCACAGCTAGTATTAGATTACTGAGGCATTTTCCTACATATTTTAAACTTATTAGTACAGTTGTATCCTCGCATGAAGATTCATTATGGATATTAGACTATTTAGCCAAAGTGGGGAAAAACGTAAACATGGCAACACATCCTGTACGGGCCATTTCACAGGTCAATATCTCTATTCATGACATGATAATTACTTCTTCAAACAATATTTTGATATCAGTTGATGATGAAACAAACTTGAAGCTGCTCGACAGAATAACTGGACAAATATCAGATACTAAGTACAATGTAGCGCCACTAAAGACTCGTGGAATACATATTTCAGGTGATCAGATATTCATCATAGCTGTTAAAAAACTAGAAACAATATTCACGGCTACAAGAAGAAGCGTAGTAATAATCATGGATGAGGAAGGGAATCGTGTAAGAGAATACGAATTTGACAGTAAAAATAAACCATTATTTTCACTTCCTAGGAAGATAACCAGTACTAGTAATGGTAACATATTGGTGGTAGATCTTTACGATAAATCTCTCAGAGGTCGAGTAGTAGTGCTGGGACAGGCAGGAAACATTGTACAAATATACACTGGTCATCCTGATGTTAACTCTTGGTACCGTACATTTACACCAAGGGGCATAGTAACAACACCAGCGGATAATATTGTTGTGACTGACTGTAACAATGATACACTACATATACTGAGTTGTGATGGAGTATTCATAACATACGTTAGGACTGATGATTTAGGCATAATAAATCCATATTCTCTTGCTTTGTCTGGACCAGGGCAGCTTTATATAGGATGCAGTGCAATTTCAGAAATCAGTAGATCTTCTGATAAAGCTGGACTTTTTAAAGTGCAGTACTCTGGATTTTAAAGAATTATTCTTATTAATTTAGTGCTGTATAATTTGGATTTGAATTATTATGACTTTGTGAGTACGTTTTACTTTTGTTCTAACTCAGGGTAATAACCCACTTTTAATTAAAAAAAATATTTTTTTATTAAATATATCTGACTAAGGTACTAAAATGAACAAAATCGAACTTAATATTAGATTTTGAACTCCCAAATATTTTGATCTCTGGCATTAATTATTGATGAGACTATAACTGATTTTTAAAATGTGCATCTGGTGCAATACAATTGGTAATGTTAATGCATGCTAAATATCATGATATATCTTTTGTAAACTAAATACTCTTTGTTTAAAAGGTTTGAGCTCACTCTTAAATACTTGCTATGAGGACTCTATACAGATATGAGTGATTGACAATTTGTTTTATTTTAAACCTAATTATAGTCTTTGTAATTGTTGAAGTGTAATAAGCAGTAAGAAAAATTCAACTGTTAATTGACTTGATATTTATGTTTGACTGGTACTGTAATTTTACTTAAAATAAAATCTGGTATTCTTGCATTTGGTTACACTTGTATCATTTAATATTGATATATCATTGGTTCTAAAAAAATTATAAATTGACTTTGAAGCTGAATTTCTCAATGCACATTGGTTTAGGTGTAACACCACTAATTCGGGCCTGGCCAGAAAGCACATGCCAGAAAGTAGTACATATTTAACACAAAATAGTTCCTACGCATGAGTGTAACTTTCAAATGTGTAGAATATTTAGGTATACTTGGTATCAAATGATAGCTGAAGGACTGGTGATCAATGTAGAACACTTTTGGCTTATAATTTTGAATATTAAAAAAACTGCACCAAATTTTAAAAAGAGGGTATATTTTGTCTGTTTGTCAGATCTGAAGTACCTGTTCTGGTACATCCGAAGTTCCGGGAACCAGTTCTTTATATGCCATTAAAGGTATGTTGATTTGTTCAGTACAAGACACCATTAAGTGTTGCTTTGACATGCAATGATTGCCACTTAATTTGAACTTAAAACAAAAGAGGTGGGCCTGCTTGAAATGGAGGAATTTAACATAGAAAGCAATGGGACACTGAATTAGTGGTGTACTTCTTTTAGGCAATGTGATTTTATTTGCTTTGTGTAACCCCCAACCCCAATATTTTGCAACATTCTTTTTTTTAAATTATAGAAGAAACTGAATAATTATTCTAACTACTAGTTACTATACTTTTTGTCGTTTTTTGGGGGGGAGGGGGGGGGGGAGTGTTGCTTTTCACTATTAGAAGCATTTTCAGTCCAATCCTATCCAATGCCAATGATGTAATTCCATTGTATTTGTCACCAGTTATTTTAATGACATTTGGACATTTGTGTGAAGAGCTGGATGTCTCATATCATATAATTTCGATCCAACATTATAAGTTTCCTTCTTGCAATTATTGTCTCATCTCCTTGATTTTATGTTCATGGTTATTGGCTGTGGAGGAAATTGTTTGTGATTCTTTTTATTCTTTGTTTTACTAGATATTTGTAATACATTTGTAGAACAAATGATCATTTCATCAATACAATCCTTATAAAGTTTGCATGTTTGTCACTGTGTTCACTTGGCCTTGACCCAATTTTAATGTTTAATTTATCCATACTATGTTTTCAAGATAAAGTCAATTTATTAGTATCAATCAGTAATTGGTCAACTGACTACATGTACTGTATAAAAGAACTGGGAAAAAAAGCCAAAAGATACCAAAGGCACATTCAAATTCACAAGGGAAAATGAACTAACAACAACATGGCTAAAAAGAAAAAAGACCAACACAAAGCACAACATAAAAAGATAAAGACTTAGCAACACAAACCCAACCAAAAACTGGGTCAGCCTCAGGTGCTCTGGAAAAGAAAGCAGATCCGGCTCCACATGTGGCATCCCTCACCTTGTTAAGTTATAACAACACAACTTTCACATTTTTATCATAACAACCCTGCACACCTGAGGGATCCACTTTAGGGGCTCTATCCAACTGAAGATTTACCAGGCATTGGTCACTATCATCTGTAATCTTTCATTATTTGTTGCGGATAAATAGTAGATTTTGTTACCATTTCCTCAAAATAATCTTGAGTGTCTAGTGATGGCTAAGGTGAGAACAAAATTAATTGAACTACAAGTCATAAAACTTTACTCAGTAACTTGGAACACAAAATAGGGGCTCAGAAAGCTAAATCCAATATTTTGATTGGTTGATTTCTGAGTCTGAGTATGATATTTGAGTTGATGCAGACTCTTTATTTTTAATAGATGAGAGAACAGGAAGTTAGTGCTTCAATTTTGTTTTTACATTTAATAATTTTCTTGCAGGAAAGTTTGGAGATATGGAGACTGTTATTAGATTTCTGTGTTACATGTCAGTCAGAAAAAACGGAAGAATTATTTGAGGTAAGTTTGAATTTCATTGGTGTTCACCTTTTAGCATTCTCTGTAAGGAAGCTGATAGGGATTTTTTCATCATTTCTATCTATTCATTTCATGATAGTAGAGGACAATTGGAATGGATAAATAGAGTCTCTGATATCAATTCTTCTATTTCATTACACAAAGGAGTAAGTTCGGTAAGGAATATGGCCCCTATTATGAAAGTCAACAGTACAAGATAAAAAGTGTTTTAAGTTGTCTTACAGACATATAAGAAAGTTAAAAGAACTATTTACACCAAAGTTTTATTCTAAAACGTTGATTTTTACATATGTGTTTCCAGTCCAATAATCAAACAAAATTTACCAGTTTTCATTGATTTTTCGTGGAAAATAAAAATGAGTACTGTTTGTGACGTCATCAAAGGGGGTCTCATTGGGGGGTCTGATCCCGGATCCCGGTTACTGTTTTGTCAGATTCCTGTTTCCCGCTTACACTATATATAAAATTAAAATTGAGAAAGGAAATGGTGAATATGTCAAAGCGACAACCACCCGACCATAGAGCAAACAACAGCCGAAGGCAACCAATGGGTCTTCAATGTAGCGAGAATTCCCGCACCCGTAGGTGTCCTTCAGCTGGCCCCTAAAATATGCATAATAGTACAGTGATAATATGTAAGCAATTATCATTTTTTTGTAATTTCCCGTGTCCCACTAGACTTCATTTCCTGTTTTCACGGCACAATAATTTGACTTTCATGTGTCATGCTTACAAAAAATCAGCAATCCAGCATCACACTTAGACCCCAATGAGACCCACATCAAAAGAACACAGGAATGTTTTTCAACAAAAAGACTAATTTTCAATCTAGTCACTTTCTTAGTTATGATTCATTGTGATATTGCTCAATAAATCCTAGTTTGAAATTTAGGCTAAAAAAGAGGGCCATTTTAGGGCCTTATGGAACCTACTCCTTTAACCAAAAAGAAACAACTTTATTTTAAAGATTGTAATAATGTATTCAATTTTATTACAAAATATGAGGTATACTTTGAAGTACAAGTGCTTATATTTAGGGTATCTATATCCCCCCTCCTAATAATTGGAGATTATATTTTCAATCAATTTCAGAGTCAAAGCAAGCACTTTAGAACTTGAAATAAACCTACCAAAACCCAGAATGTCTTTATTCATTGTTGTTTCCCAAAAGTTTTATTCAGAATGAATATGATATCTTTTGAGTACTGAATATATTATCATTATTTTGATGAATGATTAAACATCCTAACAAAATTTAAAATTCATACAAGGTATTTAACCTTCCCCCTTAAAGGCTTTTCCATGCAAAGTTATACAGGAGGCTGATCTGATGTCTCTGTTGGATTAAGCATCATTCTGGAAGTTAGCCTGCTTGGCTGTAGAACAGATATTTTTATTACATGCTGCTTGCACTAGAACAATTCATGCAGATTTTGTATATATTTAGTTATTCAGTGAATTATTGTGTTGTTTTATTTTGAATGCAGAAAGGTATATGCAGCCATAGACAGGTGGCGTTACCACTCAAAGAATATTACCTGCAGTGGATGTACCTGACCAAAGGTGTACAGAAAGCCAGGACTTTATTCCAAAGGTATTATAGTTTAGTTAAGGTGGAATTATTTGGAAAAAATTGTAATACAAAAGGGAGATTATAGACTTTAATCTTCTCTTTCAGAAAAGTAGTTGTAAACTGAAAGATTTGGTACTGATAGACCTAGAAATGTGTGCCTTTATTACTAAAATGTTAAGAATTTTAGTTTTCTTGTTTGGTAACTGTCTCAGAATATTTGTTTTATTGTTTGGTTACTGTCATTGTTACTGCTTCATTGTCACTTATGTTGTTGGTTCATAGTTTCATTTTGTCTACTTGTTCACATGTTTCCTCATTGATATTTACCAATTACCTCCCTTATGTCATACATTTCCATGAGTACTATAATAAACCTTTATCATTGCCAAGTTAAGATTTATATTCAAATTAGACAATACACATTTAGATAAACATTTTTTTTAAATCCTGACATATTAAATTAATCTTCAGGAACAAATTCCCCATTTATTGACTTTTTCAGAAAATCGTAATTCTTCAACACAGAACTTAATTGGATCTATGGTCAAAAGAAGAGATCTTTTATGTCCTAATTTTCTTTTGAAAAATGTCATTGTTTCAAGGCATATCAAGTGATCCCAGTAAAAGATTTAACAAGCCGATTCTAATTTGAAACAAATTGATTTCCAATATGAACGTAGAAATACAAGGAGAGTTGTTTTTGTATATGCCTTAATCACCAGTAGAAAATCTTTGGATTATGGGTATGAAACATGCAACCTAGTCATTGCGGGGTATATTGTTGTATCACAGCTTTCATTTGTAAAAATGCATTTGTCACTTTTATGGTAAGTAGTTAGATGATAAGAGGTATAAAATATTTAGAAAAGTACAAACATTGATTTAATTTGAATTAATGTAATTTTGTCAGGCATTTTTTACACCAAGGAGATGTTATTATTCTAACAAGTTTTCATGAAACGATATTTCCATTTTGAACCCACATGACTTCCTGCCCTCTCAGACATCAGCATCTGAATAAAGTCTTTAGAAATGCAACCTGTATAATATGATCTAAATGAGTTCACTGCTCACATTTTCATGGTTCATTAATGAATGTTTAATTTTTGTTTGGCCAGACTGTTGCAATATTTTGTTGCTATATTTAAGACAGGGATTTATTCGATTACTATATGGCAGCGAATGTGTAAGCTACATTGTATTTAGATATAAGAGTATGTGGTATGAGTGCCAATGAGAAAACTCTCCATCCAAGTCACAGTTTGTAAAAGGAAACCATTATAGGTCAAAGAAAGGCCTTCATCACAGAGCCTTGGCTCATAACGAACAGCACGCTATACATTGGGCCCCAAAAATGACCAGTGTAAAACCATTCAAACGAGAAAACCAATGGTCTAGTCTATATCAAAAACGAGAACACTTATGAACCACATCAACAAATGACAACCATTTAAACTTTATATTTTATAACGTGAAGACCTGGATGCTGGACCATACCATGTATGCAGAATTTTATGTTACATTGTTTCCGTTGGTCATATGTCCATTATCCTTGACCTCATTTTCATGGTTCAGCAACTGGTTGAAAAAAAATTATAGTTTTTGTCATGTGAATTTCTCACTTATTATGAGTAATAGGATATATGTAAATTGGTACAAATTGTATATGGTTTTTACAATGTCTACATATCTGTCAGATAGGGTTTACCTCACTCCAACCTCATTAAATGGATCAGTGTGCAAGGTTAAAGTTATGTGATTAGGTCAGTTTGTCAAATACTATAAGCAGTAGGTCAACTATATGTGTTGTAAGAATGATTGTCAGTCATGGCAGGTTTCATCTGACCTTGACCTTATTTTGATGGATCAATTATCAACATTGAGTGCCATATAATCTGAAGTTTCATAATCTGCTGCATGTCCATGTAATGCCCCTTGCCATTATGGCCCATATTTATAAAAATAAGAAGATTTGGTGTAATAGCCAGGAGGCAACTCTCTGTTTTGGCATGGGTCAATAACTTCTAGAATGACCAGAAGAGCTGAGATCAACCATACTTTCTTGTGTGGTCAGTTGCTCTGTCTTTTGTATTTTATGAATTGTTTTGTTTGGTTCTTTGTCTTGATTTTCAGTCTCCATTGACTTGATAGTTTTGATTTTTCTTTCTGTATCTTTCTCTTATTTGTAAATAAAATAAAATTGAGAATGGAAATGGGGAATGTGTCAAAGAGACAACAACCAGACCATAGACCATAGAAATGTATATTTCATTTGCCTGTCAGTGAATTTATTAAATTGTTATGAGTAATCAGTTGGTATGAAAAAAAATGATTTGTTTATTTTCAGATTGATTCAGACTAAACCTGTTTCGTTACAGCTGTTTTATGAATATATCAAGATAGAAAATGCACAGGTATTTGTTGGTTACATTATATGTTAATTTTGATATGATCACATGTTTTAGGTTTCACAGATTTACAAGGAGTAAAGGAAATTAAATTTACCTTCAGATATTTACATGCCATCCCAAAAACTCAATAGCTCAGCATGATTTTTGTCTTATTTGAAATTTTGAGCTGCTCATTAACCTTCCAGTTGCTTGTTTATTTTTATTACAAAGTACTGTTGGATTGCTGCCTCACTTATTCTGCAATGTCATTTGAATACTGTGAATGTATTTATAGTTTGATGGGTACAAATTTTCGTGGGTTGAAGAAAAATTCTGGATATTTGATTAGATAAGACTTGCTAAAGTTTTCATGCTAACCCAAAAGAAAGTTAATAATTTGTTTAATATTTAAATGTGTGCTTAATTTGTAACAAAACAATGTAATGCACGGTTTAATCATGTATCCTTTAAGTACTTGTGTCAATTGCAATCAAACTCGTATCTACTAATTTCATTTTGAAATTTAAATCAAAATATTAATAAAAGTTTACTGCTGATTCTGTAGATACAGTAGAACAATTAATTTAAATAACACATCTTTTAAAGGCTTGTATGAGATGAAACTTCAAATATCCATAAAAATGAAAGTTTTTCTCTTGAATGAAAAAATTGGTACCTCCACCAAAATAAATGAATCCACAGTATGTTTATCTGTACATGGGAGATAACTCTATTCTTACTTATCACAGTCGAGTGCATCTGTGTAATGTTAGTAAATATTTATCACATTTATCATTAGAAATTACAAGAGATTATTGTAAATCTGTGATAATTATTTATTAAAGATGTATTTGTTTACATTAAGGTGTCATGACAAACATGTGCTTTGATAAATTTTATTTTCTATTACACTGGATTTCTTCCACTTAGGCAGTTTAATGTTGATCCTTTTTGTTTCTGCAGCCAAAAAACTAACAAAAAGTATTATCTGAAAGTTTGTGTCAGATGGCCATAAAAAAAATACATTTGGTTAATTCAAGGTCGTAATTACCGTCATGAAAGAATTTGAATTTAAATGCAAGACATTCTTATAAATATTTGATTCATACTACCATTAGGAAACTCCAGTTATATCATGTAGATATTGGGTCATGATAAAGTGGGGTGTGGGAATTCATCAGTTTATTGTTTTGTTACTGATGGCTTAGTAATAGATGAGTCTTATAATTAGCAGATCGTGACTCATTATATATCTGATATAAGCACATGTCATCTATACACTAGTCCATACAATTTACCAAAGATTTAATAATTTTCCCATCAGTACTAATGGTCAATTATACAATTTTGATTAAGAATGAAAGGAGAGTATGAGACAGCAACTTAACAACACAAAAAGTTAAAAAAAAAAAAAAAAAAAAAAAAAAAAAAGACCTAGAAATAGACAAGTGTCAGCTAAAGAATGTCAAGCTGTTAACTATTATAGAAAAGTTGTTTACAAAGACCATCGTAGATCTGCTAAGCCATTTCAATACCAAATTATGTCAATCTTATTTTGCTCATTGTTGAAGGCTGTACAGTGATCTATAGATGTTGACTTTTATGTAGTTTGGTCTCTCGCAGAGAGTTGTCTCTCTTGCAAACAGATACAACATCTTCTTATTTTTATGTTGAAAATTAAAAGATTCAGTTTAAACATTTGATAAATTTGAGCAGGGAGTTTGACTTTTTTATCAATTGGTATGAATGCACAAAATTTTCATCAGCCGGTTTATAAACTAATTTTGAGATTTGACTACCAGTAGCTATACATTTTAACGAGGGTGGTAAAGGGGGGGTGCTTGCACAAAAAAAACGTGAAATAAGACATTTTCTGTAATGAACGTTGTATGAAAAATGTATACTTTTATGTGAACCTTTTGTGAACGAGTCACAGTCTTCTTGTATATATTAACTCTTTGTTTTACTTGATATTCCCGATTTAGTATACACATTTATGATATAATTGGTTTACGGCTTTTAAAAAAGTATTTCTTGACGATCCCTGCCAAGTGTTTGAATTTTATTTGAAAAATACCGATCATGCAAAATAAGACTTTGAAAATCACGATGCACGTAAAATTAAATAAGCAGAACACGTTGAACGAGGCACACGTCTTGCACGACTGAACGTCAAATAAAAAATGGTGATCATGTTGCATGAAAATAACCCTTTACCCCCCTCTTTAACTAGGTTTATTGTTTATAGATAGATTTGTCCATGTTAAATATTCTTAATACTAAAGAATGCTATTTATTATAACAAATTAGGTAATGAAAACAAATTTATATTAAAACTTAACCAAGTACCAAAGGATTCTGGTTTAATTAATTCTAATTTATTGACTCTGGACATGCAAAGTTTATGAAATATGTATTGAAAGTTATAGCAGCGAGTTAGTATTGGAATGTAATTTTACTTGTTCTCGTGTATGAATTATTTAAGATGTTGAATAATGTTTATATCATGTGAGATTTAACCTATTTTGTTAAAATGTAGTTTGTTTTTTAGTTGCTAACTACACATTAAGAAGAGTTTGGTTGACTAATGTTTTGAGAGTTGATCAGTTTTCTGCTTTATAGAAGACCATAAATTTTCTTTGTGATTTAGTGATCCTAGAACTAGAAATTCTATTAATAAGGGGGGAGGGGAGGCTAAATTATAAAGAATGAGGAAAATTGGGCAAAGAAAATAATTAATCGACAAAAATGACCTAAAAATAAAATTATATTAAAATTACCCTCCCCCTTTTTTCTCTGTTTTCCATCCTGACCATGGCAGTATAAACTTTATTTTCAAAGATCTGCCATAAACACTAATTATCTTAACATTAGAATTCTAATAGGTTATCATGTTATGGTGGCTCTTTTAAAAAAACAAATTCAGATATCTTTGAGTTTAACGAGATAGCAAATATGGGCTTAACCTTATTCTATAACTGGAAGAAGACATATTTCTTATCATTTAAACCTCATCCTTAAAACTTTTGCATGTAATAAACAACATTTCCTTTTAAGTTTTGATTTCTATCAAATAATTTTTAGTTGAAATTAGCCGAATTAAAGCTTATCAAACAAAATAATAGCATTACGGCTATCTTCAAACAGTTCTTATAGTCCTTAAAAATCAGATATTTCAAATAACGAGTTATCAGTAGGAAAATTGGATTTAGGGATGCTACGATCGCTCAGGCGTAATATCTACATATGAAAAACAGCGATGATAACACCAAAGGTTGGAAATTTTCCGCATGACCTGCCAAGCGGTTGCAATATATCTGAAGATAGTTGATAAAAAAAAGTCAATTTTTCACCATTCATTGAATTTATAGACAGTTTTCAATAAATATCACCGAATAGATTAATGGGTTTGTTAAAACATTTATCAGCAAACTGCCAATGTTCACAAAGACCTCATCTCATTTTGTAGATATAATCTGCTTTATTTTGACAAGAAAGCATGAAATTTGAGATCGGATTAAGTTTATGTCTACATTTATACTTTCAATTATTTAAATGCACCAAGACTGAGCCCTACTTTGAAATTTGAGGAGAATTCTGTACACATTTGTTGTCAGTTTTTGTATTGAACCGATGCATAACCATAAAAGACTAGAATTAATAATAGGTGTATCACAAAGGAAAAAAGAATTAAAACTGTTATCTCCCAAGAAGAACAGGGAAATTTGACATTTTAAAGTTTATTTTTACACCAGTTATTTTTCTGTTTATTTGGTTTATTTGCATAGTGGGTTGCAACATTATAATATAAGGTAGAAGTAAAGTTATCAACAGAAAGTGAATTATAAATAATTGTTGTCCAAATTGTGATTAAATTTTGGGAGTTTAGGCAAATCCCTTTATTTGATGCATTTCAAACTTTGTAGAATTAATGATCATCATATGCAAACATGACCATGTATAGAGAATTTTTTATTCTGTTTATTTTTTAATGTGGATTTTTTATTTATCTTAAGATGCCAATTTTCGTGGTTTCATGGGTAAACATTTTTTAAATATAGTGCTTGTTATGCAGACTTTGATTGACTCAAAACAACCAATCCAATATCCACAAACCTTAGATTTGTTTACCTGGTTTTTAACCAACTTTGTCCTCTCGACTTCTCCTTCATGGTTAATCATATCTTTATTAAACAAACTACATTGTTAGTTCCTATAAAATAAAGGCAACAGTAGTATACCGATGTTCAAACTCATAAATCCATGGACAAAAAACAAAATCGGGGTAACAAACTAAAACTGAGGGAAACGCATTAAATATAAGAGGAGAACAACGACACAACACTACAATGTAACACACACAGAAACGGACAGATGTCATGGATGTGAACAAGTGTAGGATTTTTCACCATAGAAACTTTTTTCCAAATTTTGGCTACTTTATCAAAAATAATGCCCTTTTCACTGTAGAAATGCTTGCCCTTTCTAGCTCCAATAATTTATTCACTTTGTAGAATTACCAATCATGTCAGATATGCACACATCACCATGTGATTCTATTTAGTTTATTAAGCATTATGCCCTTTCACCTATTGACAATTTTCAGAACCAATCTTCTCATCTCACCTTCATGTTTATCGAATGCATACAACACTTGGTCTATTGCTAGTTCTGAATATACACTTTTTGTCCATCAACATCTCTTTAAATCATGTTAAAAAAAAATTCCTTCAGAAATACGATTGTGATTGATTTTTGTGTTTTAATTGTTCCAAATTTTGTCATGTATGGGCCTACAGGTGACTATATGATTTGGGATTTACTCATTGTTGAAGGTGTTAAAATGACATCTTGTTGCTTACATCTGTATCATATGGTCATTGATGTTAAAGTTATCCTATTGACAATTCAATCATAAAACATCTTAGTTTATTCAAAGGGAGATAAGTCTTATTTTATTACCAGTATAAAACTTAAGTTTTCTTTTACAATGCAGCAAATACTGAGTTATATTGGCACAACTGTCAAATGATTTGCTTTTGCTGTTGATTATTATTCTTGGGATACAGATTTTTGTGAATTTATTTGGTAAAGCAAGCTATATATGTAGGCCTGAATGTCAACTGTAGACGAAACGCGCGTCTGGCGTACGTATATATAAAATTTAGTCCTGGTATCTATGATGATAAAATTGAGAATGGAAATGGGGAATGTGCCAAAGAGACAACAACCCGACCATAGAAAAAAACAACAGCAGAAGGTCACCAACAGGTCTTCAATGTAGCGAGAAATTCCCACACCCGGAGGCGTCCTTCAGCTGGCCCCTTTACAAATATATACTAGTTCAGTGAGAATGAACCCCATACTAATTTCCAAATTGTACACAAGAAACTAAAATTAAAATAATACAATATATGTGAGATCTCAACCCTCCCCCTATACCTCTAGCCAATGTAGAAAAGTAAACGCATAACAATACGCACATTAAAATTCAGTCCAAGAGAAGTCCGAGTCTGATGTCAGAAGATGTAACCAAAGAAAATAAACAAAATGACAATAATACATAAATAACAACAGACTACTAGCAGTTAACTGACATGCCAGCTCCAGACTTCAATTAAACTGACTGAAAGATTATGATTTCATCATATGAACATCAGGCACAATCCTTCCCGTTAGGGGTTTAGTATCATACCATCATAACATATATGAGAAGAACATAACCCGTGTCATGCCAACAACTGGTTTTAAAATAAATGTGTTTAGTTCCGATACAAAGACCCTATAAGTGAATCAATATTAACGCCAAAATATGCAATCTTTAATGACCTGACAACAGTATCGTAACTTATAATATCCCTTCTTAATAAGTCTATTCAAAGGTTTTGTTAGTTTTTGAGGTGAATACTGACACCTTTGTGCTTTATAAAGAATATTTCCATAAAAAATTGGATGTGAAATACCTGAAAGTATAAGTCTGCATGTTGAGCTATATTTACGAATGAGTTTATTTTCATGTGAAATCAAATATCCACAAAAATTGGTACCTGCTATAATAAATCAACAGTACTATTTAGAAAGATTATCTATGAATGGTATCATGATTTCCATCCACAATTTTAATCTTTTTGAGTTGCATAATTCTTGTGTACAATTTGGAAATAAGAGTGGCATTCATTATCACTGAACTAGTATATATTTGTTTAGGGGCCTGCTAAAGGACGCCTCCGGGTACGGGAATTTCTCGCTACATTGAAGACCTGTTGGTGACTTTCTTTCTGTTGTTTTTTCTATGGTCGGGTTGTTGTCCCTTTGACACATTCCCCATTTCCATTCTCAATTTTATTTCCTTTTATTAGTAACTTTTATTTAAGCACAAACTTGTCCTCAAAAGAAAATAATATTACTTCATTACAATATATATAGCATTGATTATTATTCTATTCTCCTGCAGGCAACTTCAAAGATTAAACTTCTAAGAAGAGCGTATGAAGATGCTACAATGGAGTTTGGAAACAGTAGTGCAGGTAACCAGATCTAGATTGTACTGTAAAGATCTGTAAAGAAAATCTACATATACAAAATAAACAGCTTGTAGGATGATGTTTCGTTAAATTCTGATTAAACTGTATTATGAAGGTTTGGGACATCAACAAGTTTTCATCAATTTGTTTCTTAAATTAGAGAGTAAATATAACTGGAGGTACCATATAAAAAAGAAGATGTGGTATGATTGCCAATGAGACAACTATCCACAAAAGACCAAAATGACACAGACATCAGTTAACAACTATAGGTCACCATACGGCCTTCAACAATGAGCAAAGCCCATACCGCATAGTGAGCTATAAAAGGCCCCGATAAGACAATGTAAAACGAGAAAACTAACGGCCTTATTTATGTAAAAAAGAAAATGAACGAAAAATAAATATGTTACACATAAACAAACAACAACCACTGAATTACAGGCTCCTGACTTGGAACAGGCACATACATAAACAATGTGGCGGGGTTAAACATGTTAGCAAGGACCCAACCCTCCCCCTAACCTGGGACAGTGGTATTACAGTACAACATAAGAACGAACTATAAAAATGACTTTATAGTACATATACCAATATTAATATTTGATGGAGTGGCCTTGAAGTTATAATTATAATTGAAGTGCAGCACATACAAGAATCTGTAGATGTTTGTAACACATGTCTCAACTTGGTTAGTCAACTCAGGAAACATTTTCCCCTGAAAAATGGTAGCCACGGGAAATATCTCAACCTACTTCATTTGAAACCTTTCTATTGTTGAGACTTCCAGATGAGGGTCATAATGAGTGCAACTTTGAAACCTACCCTCCAAGATGTCTTCAAGTCGTTTTTATACCCCATGCAACGAAGTTGCGGAGGGTACAATGTTTTTGACCTGTCCCTCCGTCAGTCCTGTTTCTTGTCATCGCAACTCTGAAACCACACAACAGAATTTTGATGAAACCTTTTTAAGTAATAAGGACAAACTATCTAGAGTGCATATCGACAGGACATTACGATTCAAATTTTCTTCTAGGAGTTGCCCCCCTTTGAACTTATTTACTTTAATGTACTTCTGCAATAGTTTGTCATCGACCCCACGCAACAAGATGCGGAGGGTATAATGTTTTTGACCCGTCCGTCTGTCAGTCCTGTTTCTTGTCATAGCAACTCCTCTCAAACCACACAACAGAATTTCACGAAACCTTTTTAGATAAAAGTTACATATTACATGTATGTAGTTGTGCATATTGACAGGAAATTACAATTCAATTTTTTTTTCTAGGAGTTACGCCCCTTTTAACTTATTTGCTTTAATGTACTTCTGCAACAGTTTGTCATCTCAACTACTCTGAAACCACACAACAGAATTTCATGAAATTTTGTAGATAATAAGGACATACTATGTAGATGTGCATATTGACAGGAAATTATTATTCAATATTTTTTCTTATACAATTTTTTTTTCTTACACTTATTTAATTTCTCCACTGACAATGTGGGGACGTGAGGTATGTGAGCGTGCTCACTAAGGTTCTTTAATTTTCTTAGTGTTGCTGTCACATTGATGTGTGCCAACTATCACCTTGTTTGGGGTTTCATGAATTAAAATGGTGAAAAATTTGTACCCATGAAAATAAATAAACCTACAATAACATAACTTACATGCAGAGTTAATACTGTAAACCAACTTATTTTCACAGATACTTTTCTTCGGGTTTTACCTTTTTATTCCACTTCGCGGCTATTTAATTTCGCGGTTTTCTAATTAACATGATGTACTTTAATAAGGAAAGATCAAAGTTTTACATATTCGCAAAGATTAATATTTGCGTTATTTAAATTATCTACTCGCGAAAGTTGGGAAAAATAAATCGTTCGCGAAAATAAGTTGGTTTACAGTATATGTATCCTACTGAAACAGAAACATATAAAACTGACAAAACTTTCTTGCTTACTTAAATTCCAATAACCATGTGCTTTATTAGGGATTATTAATGTGATCAGATTATTAATATCTTTTCTACCTATTTCAGATCTTTGGCTTGACTTCATTAGAATGGAGATGACCCATCCAAAAGGTCAACCTGAGAATGTAGGTACTTTACACTACAGAGCTATCCACCAGTTAGATGGAGAGTTAAACCAGCAGTTTGTCACAGAGTTCACCTTGCTGCAGACAGGTCATGATATGGACACATTGGAAAGCTAACTGTCAACATTGATTTTGAAAAATAAAAGACTTTTTTATTATTATATTCTAAACTAATCATTTTTCTGGAAAGATAAAAATAAGTACTAAGATGAAAGTAAAAGTTAGCACTTTATTTTCTGGTAGTCAAATATATATAAAGTACTAATTAGTAGGTAATATAAAATTAAGGAGATATGATTGTCAACGAGACAACTATCAACCAGAGACTAAAGTACAAGCATGTAAATAACTATAGGGTACTATACAGTCTACAGCAATGAGCAAAACACAGAGTGTTTATGAGGTAAGCTATAAAATGCTGCAACCATAACAAAAAGAACCATTTATATAATAAAATATAAAAAAACAGCCTTATTTCTGCTCAAAAAAATTTGGCCAAAACAGCAACCAATAAATTACAGGTTCCAGACTGTGAACAGGTAATTATATAAAGGCTGTGGATGTGTTACACCCTCCCCTAAATTTAGTCAGTGGTGAGACAGCAAACTCAGTTGAAAAAGGCTTGACTCGTCAGATTGGGATGAACAAACAAAAAATTCAAGACAATATACATGATATACACAAACCTACGTGACCAGTTGATATTTCATAAATTTGAATACTGGTACAGAATAGTTTGTTATTATGCATTCAAAGAAGAGTTGACCTTGGTATCTTATTGTCTTACCTATAACAAAATTCTCAGAAGAGATATAGAGCTTATCAGGCCATGGTATTAAATATTTGTATAAATCCGTTAATTTGAAAAGGAATCAGGCCTGGATGATTTAACTTTGTATGCCGATGCCTTATGTTACAAAGTTTATGTCTGTCCATTATATTTGACATTATGGATCAGTGATTGCTTAAAAAACTGTGGGTTTTTTTTGTCATGCAATAATTCATGAGTACTGTAAATTCAGAAATTATTGTGAGTTTTTTTTAATGTGAATAATGTGACTACTTCAGAATGATAATAATACAACATCTAATATCTAGTATGATTGCAAATGAGACAACTCTCTACAAGTGACCAAATGACATAGAAAGTACCAAGGTCGCCGTTCGGCCTACAACAATGAGAAAAGCCCATACTGCATAGTCGGCTATAAAAGGCCCTGAAACGACAAATGTAAAACAATTCAAACGTTTTACCATGTTACAAAATGTACATTCTAGTCTGTTTCTGAATAGATCAACTGTATTTGGTGTATGGAATAATATTAAGGTGTGCATGTCTGTCAGGGGCAGGTAACAGCTGACTTTGATCTCATTTACATGGATCAATGATCATGTTATGTTTGTATTAAACCTTCATATTGAAGACCTGCAGTCTAAAATCAATAATAAGTAAGAGACAATTCAGTATGTGCCTTCTTGTATTTACTGTGTCAATCACAAGGCATTGGGTTATTAAATATATCTAAACCCTAAAAAATGTCTGAAAGAAATTATTCAATTTTTATTCACATTCACATTCACATGAACTCTATTTATATGTCTCTGCACATGCTGACTTAGTCGAAATTCTTTACCACACACACCACATGAAAATGATTTTTCACCTGTGTGTATAGCATAATGATTAGTCAAGTTGTGACGATTACGAAAAGCCTTATCACACATATCACATTTATAAGGTTTTTCACCCGTATGTATTCTTAAATGAGATCTCAAGCTATGATGCTGATTAAAACTGTGCCCACATATAACACATTTGTATGGTTTTTCACCTGTATGGATGCTCATGTGCCTCGTTTTCGAATTTTTCTGACCAAATTGTTTCCCACATACTTCACAAGAATATGGTTTTTCACCAGTATGGGTTGTTGTATGCATTTTAAGATTTTCAGCCAATCGGAATTCTTTACCGCAGATACCACAAGGATATGGTTTTTCACCTGTATGTTGTCGATGATGAACTTGAAGATGTCCACTCTGACTGAATGCTTTCCCGCACGTTTCACATCTATGAGATTTTTCACCGGTATGTGTTTTTAAATGTCTTGTCAAGCTTTGACTCTGAGTAAACTCTTTATTGCACAGATTACACTTATAATGTCTTTCGTTAGTATGGGTTTTAACATGTCTTTTTAGATTTCCTTTTTGGACGAATTGTTTTCCACATTCTTCACATTTATAAGGTTTGTCACCAGAATGTGTTTTTAAATGTGCATTTAAATTACTTATTTGTGTAAATACTTTATCACAGATGCCGCAATTAAATTGTTTTTCACCTGTGTGTATCACCATATGTTTCTGCAGCGTTCCTTTTTGAGTGAACATTTTACCACATTCATCACATTTATAACGTTTGTAACCAGTATGCGTAGGGTAATGTAGTTTTAAGTAGCTAGGTTTCGTAAACTCTTTACCACATAGATCACATCTGCAACATTTAACGCTAGTATTAGAGAGTTTCAGGTTTTCAGTGCAATTCAACTCTTTATATACAAGTTCTTCAGTAATGAGGGATATTTCTCTTAAAGTTTCCATTTTCAAGAAACAAATATGCCCTGGTCAAGAGGTTTCAGTCTGTAAGTATCAGGAAAACTGTTGTTTATCCATTAATCTGAAGCGAGATTTTCAGAAAAAGCTGTTCTTTGACCCAGTGAGCTGCATCTGAAGAACAAAAATATTAATACATTGACCTTAATACACGGATAAACCTCCTGTTGACAGAGGAAGCTTAATCAGCAGAAAATGTTGTTTCTAAAAAAGTATGTGTGCTTGATTATTAGAAATAATAACTGTTGTTGTAACAGTGGTTAACAGAAAAGCTGTTGTTCAATTTGTAGAAAGACTGTCCTTACCAGAATAAGTGGATATCAGCAGACTGACATTACAGAAAACAAATTAATGAATATTGTAGAATGATGCAATGTTTTTTAATAAAAATCAAATTATATTTTATAATCTTCAACAATTAACATGATTAATTTTTAAATTGTTCTTTGTTTTTTGGAGGGAGTGGCTCTTTGATTGTTGTTTTAAAATATCTACAGATGGCATTTACAAATCATGGACAATATGTTTGTGTTGTTGTGTTGTTGTTTTTTCGCAGGGGGGGGGGTTACTGATTCACTACTGCTGATACAAAATTTTACCATTTTAAAAAAAGTCATGCAAATCAGTATTCTATTTTAATTGTAAATGTCTTGAAAACCTTTTTTTTTTTTAAGATAAATAATATTCCCAGAGTCACATTTAATTATGTATATTATACAATATTGTAGTCATTGTAGTATACATGGTATATGTCTCTGATGTCACTTATTGTGTTACATACCTTTTGTGTACACTCACATTATAATACCTATTTCTTTGGAAGATAAATTGAGTGTATCCTTTTGTCTTTAGAAGTATTAACCTTTTTATTGTTTTATAAATAAACAAGCTCTGATATACTTTCAACAGAGGGGGATTTATGAAAGAGGACTCCTGCTGAGGGCACCCCTTTGAAGAAGAAACTAGAGGCTCCAAAGAGCCTGTGTCGCTCACCTTGGTCTATGTGAATATTAAACAAAGGACGCATTTGAATTCATGACAAAATTGTGTTTTGGTGATGGTGATGTGTTTGTACATCTTACTTTACTGAACATTATTGCTGCTTACAATCATTCTATCTATATTGAACTTGGCCTAAGAGCTTCAGTGGAAAATGTTAGTTAAAATTTACAAATTTTATGAAAATTGTTAAAAATTGACTATAAAGGGCAATAACTCCTTATGGGGTCAATTGACCATTTAGGTCATGTTGACTTATTTTTAGGTCTTACTTTGCTGTACATTGTTTCCCTTTACAGTTTATCTCTATCTATAATAATATTCAAGATAATAACAAAAAACGGCCAAATTTCCTTAAAATGACTAATTCAGGGGCAGCAACCTAACAGCAGTTTGTCCAATCCATCTGAAAATTTCATGGCAAATAGATTTTGACCTGATTAACAATTTTACTCCCTGTTAGATTTGCTCTAAATGCTTTGGTTTTTGAGTTATAAGCCAAAAACTGCATTTTACCCCTATGTTCTATTTTTAGCCATGGCGGCCATCTTCGTTGGTTGGCCGGGTCACGCCACACAATTTTTAAACTAGATACCCCAATGATGATTGCGGCCAAGTTTGTTTAAATTTGGCCTGGTAGTTTCAGAGGAGAAGATTTTTGTAAAAGATTACCAAGATTTACGAAAAAATGGTTAAAAATTGACTATAAAGGACAATAACTCCTAAAGTGGTCAACTGACCATTTTGGTTATGTTGACTTATTTGTAGATCTTACTTTTCTGAACATTATTGCTGTTTACAGTTTATCTCTATCTATAATAATATTCAAGATAATAACAAAAAACAGCAAAATTTCCCTAAAATTACCAATTCAGGGCAGCAACCCAACAACAGATTGTCTGATTCATCTGAAAATTTCAGGGCAGTTAGATCTTGACCTGATGAACATTTTCACCCCACGTCAGATTTGCTCTAAATGCTTTGGTTTTTGAGTTATAAGCCAAAAACTGCATTTTACCCCTATGTTCTATTTTTAGCCGTGGCGGCCATCTTGGTTGGTTGGCGGGGTCATGCCACACAATTTTTAAACTAGATACCCCAATGATGATTATGGCCAAGTTTGGATTAATTTGGCCCAGCAGTTTCAGAGGAGAAGATTTTTGTAAAAGTTAACGACGACGGACGCAGGACGACGGACGACGACGGACGACGACGGACGACGACGGACGCCGGACGCCAAGTGATGAGAAAAGCTCACTTGGCCCTATGGGCCAGGTGAGCTAAAAATGGTTGATTGTATAGTGAATCAATGAAGCATGACTGGATCCCCCCTTTTTAGCAGCCAGTGCACCCTCCCCCCCCCCCCCCCCCCCCCCCCACATACTTTTTTTGAAGATTTCTGGATATCCCACTGTGCAATGCAATATAAATAATCTTGATATCAAAGACAAATAATACAATTATATATTATATTTGTCTGTTCAGTTGAAATCAAAGCCAAACAAAGTGAGTCACGGTTCATTCTTGTAATGTCGATTGGAAATTTGGAAGCATTACCTTCAAACGCATGGAAATTTCTCATAAAATTTAATGAATTTTTCAACTTTATAAATGTTAACATTAAATACAGCTATTTACACAGAAATTACCAATACACATAAATACGTGGATACATATATTTACTTACACAACAATCGTCTGAAAATATGAAGATTTTCCAAGAAAGATAACTCTAAAGGTTAACGGCCTATCATAGGCGGAGAATTCAAAGATGCATTGTGTATATTGATTTGTAATTTTTTGCCAAGGAAGCTCACTGGAAAAAATCTGCTAAAGGGAGAATTCCATATAATAATAGATTTATATTAAATGTATCACAAATGTTAGGCCTCATAGAAAAAATGCTAACTTATGTAGCGAGAGATGTAGCCATGGTAGAGGGGGGATAGGAGGTCCTGATCCCGAAATCCCGAGTTTAAAAACATGAAATCCCAAAATCCCGAATTTAAATAAAGTAAATCCCGACGTCCCGAAATCCTAAAAAAAAGAATTCCCGGATCCCGAAAGGGTCAATCCCGAAATCCCGAGCTTAAAAACACCCGATCCCGGAGTCCCGATAAAGGTCCTATCCCCCTCATTGTAGCCGCCGACTCTGATTAAAATATTTTAATTAAAAAACCGACAAAATAGCATATTTCTACAGCATAAAAGCGTACTTTTTTCATTTTTTCTTTAGTACTACAAGGAATTAAACCAATAATACATAGCCTCAATTTCTTACTTAAGTGTCTTACGTTTTATTATCAGAGTGTTTATTGAATATGCGTATCATAGTCTATAAATATATCACTATATTTGAGAATGTTGTCCACTTTTTTCTCATTTCATCAAAACCATACTTCTATATATAATAACATTTATCAACAAGAGCAATTTATTTATCTCGAAGCTAAATAACTGCGAGTAGGTCTGAAAAATGACGAAACTTATTTCATAACCAAAAGAGAAAAAAGCCTGAACATTAGTCATACACAAAATATCATTACATAAAAAAAAATGAGCACTTCATTTTATAATTATTCTAGATACAATTTATTTTACAATCATCTTTGACAATCATCCATATGACATTTGGACCAATTGTTGTACATGAAGAATTAAACAATAACAGAAGTGACCATTGGCAAAAATTAAAGTGACCATTACTCCAATTATGTAAATGTATCCTGCAGACAAATATTAACCTTTTAAAGAACATGGAAGATCAAATGTTATAAAAACATACTAGCAACGTCTGAGAATCAAGCATTTAATATCATTATTCACTACACGTTGACATCTAAGTATTTAAACGATTCCGGACCAGTGTGACCATTGTAAAGATTTTAACTTTCGATCATTCGAATTTTTGTATTTCTTGTAAAACGATATTATTCATTTCACTTCACATTCGTTTAAATTTGAGAAAAATCCGTATTGATATGATGCATGAGGTTGAGGATTTAGTCACACCTAACGATACCTTACAAAGACACACAAGAACACAGACTGGTAATACACTTCATAAATGTGGTGTTAGTGCCAGAGAATTTAGTAAAGGTGTAGATATGAAGAAACACACGAGAACACACACTGGTGGAAACCGTCATGTATGTGATATATGTGGTAAAAGGTTTGGTCAGAATGGTGGTTTACAGATGCACATGAGAACGCATACGGGTGATAAACCCTTTGCAAGTGATGTATGTGGTAAAGGGTTTAGTCAGAATGGTGGTTTACAGAGTCACATGAAAACACATACAGGTGATACACCTCATGTCTGTGATGTATGTGGTAAAAGATTTAGACATCATGGTGGTTTACAGAATCACATGAGAACACATACAGGTGGTGATAAACCCTATGCATGTGATATATGTGGTAAGGGGTTTAGTCAGAATGGTGGTTTACAGAGTCACTTGAGAACACACACAGGTGATAAACCTCATGTTTGTGATGTGTGTGGTAAAGGATTTAGTCAGAATGGTGGTTTACAGATTCACTTGAGAACACATACAGGTGATAAACCTCATGTTTGTGATGTGTGTGGTAAAGGATTTAGTCAGAATGGTGGTTTACAGTTTCACATGAGAACACATACAGGTGATAAACCCTATGCATGTGATGTATGTGGTAAAGGGTTTAATCAGAATAGTGGTTTACAGATTCACATGAGAACACATACAGGTGATAAACCCTGTGTCTGTAATGTATGTGGTAAAGGATTTAGTCAGAATGGTAGTTTACAGATTCACATGAGAACACATACAGGTGATAAACCTCATGTCTGTGATGTATGTTGTCAAGGGTTTAGTCAGAAAAGTCATTTACGGGTTCACTTGAGAACACATACAGGTGATAAACTTATAAGTAAACTCCATGCATGTGATGTATGTGGTAAAGGGTTTAGATGGCAAGGTAATTTACGGAGACACATGAAAACACATACAGGTGATAAACCCCATGTATGTGATGTATGTGGCAAAGATTTTAGTCATCTTGGTAATTTGCAGATTCACATTCGAAGACATACAGGTGACAAACCCCATGCATGTGATGTATGTGGTAAAGCATTTATTGAACTTGGCGAGCTTAAGAGACACATTAGAATACATACAGGTGATAAACCTCATGACTGTGGTGTATGTGGTAAAGGGTTTATTCAGCATTATAATTTAAAGCGTCACATGAAAATACATACAGGTGATTAACTACGTGAATTTGATGTATGTGATAAAAGATTTAGTCAGCATGAAAGTTTACAGGTTTATATGAGAACACATACAGGTGATTAACTCTATGAATGTGATGTATGTGGTAAAGGATTTAGTTTACATGGTAGTTTACAGATTCACACGAGAACACATACAGATGATAAACCTTATGACTGTGATGTATGTGGTGAAGGGTTTAGTCAGAATGGTAGTTGACAGATCCACATGAGAACACATACAGGGGATGAACCTCGTGTCTGTGATGTGTGTGGTAAAGGGTTGAGTCGGAAAAATTGTTTACAGATTCACATAAAACACATACAGGTGATAAACTGCATGCATGTGATGTATGTTGCAAACGATTTAGTCGTCTTAGTAAATTGCAGATCCACATTTAAAAACATACAGGTAACAAACCCCATAAATGTGATGTATGTGGTAAAGGATTTAATCAGCATGGTCGTTTACAAATTCACACGAAAACACATCCCGTGTCTGTGATATATGTGGTATAGGATTTATTAGCATGGTAGTTTACAGATTCACATGAGAACATATGCAGGTGATTAACCCCATGTCTGTGATGTATGTGGTAAAGGATACAGATTCACATGCTCGGGAACACATGCAGGTGGTTAACTCCATGAAGGTGATGTATGTGGTTAAGGGTTTAGACAGCATGGCACTTACAGATTCACATGAGAACACATGCAGGTGATGATCTCTGTGAATGTGATGTATGTGGTAAAGGATTTATTCAGCATGGTTCTTTGCAGATTCACATGAGAACACATGCAAGTGATAAACCCCATGTCTGTGATGTATGTGGTAAAGGGTTTAGTCAGCAAGGTACTTAACCGATTCACATGAGAACACATGCAGGTGATAAACCATATGTCTGTGATGTATGTGGTAAAGGGTTTAGTCAGCATGGTAGTTTACAGATTCACATGAGAACACATGCAGGTGATAAACCCCATGTCTATGATGTATGTGGTAAAGGGTTTAGTCAGCAAGGTACTAAACCGATTCACATGAGAACACATACAGGTAACTAGTTGAAGTATACATAATTGTATTATATGTCTCTTCAGGTACTTGTCTCATTAAGGTATATAGGGAAAACAATGAGACAAGTGCCTGTGTATGTCTCTGGTTGTATAATGTGTCTCTAGTATCGCTATACATGCAACTCCTTTCTTTTTATGTTAAACCGTGTGATAGTTTGACTTAAGTTCAAATAAAGTATATTTCCATGTCGAAACTATACCTTTTTCTGACATGTGTGGACAATGCAGCATATAAGCTGATTAGAGCTACTGGTTTTAGAGTACAGAAACCGATAATTCTTATTTGAGCACAGTGCAAATATGCTCTCCTATTTAAAGGTTTTTTTTTTCAAAAGAAGCTTTCAACAAGGGTTCTGCGGCTATCCCAAGTTCGTAGGCTTTCATTTGATACCAAAATTACCGAAATATGTTACGTATTGTTTTGTTTTAAGTATGTACCTCTGTCTGGTCTGGTACTAATTAGTGGATCAGTATATCTATAATCGAACCAAAATAAAATGACTTCTGTTTTTACAATGAAAACTATATATGGATAATAATAGTGACTATGTGACTCAGACTCTTCCCATTAACACCAGTTCTAATTTGTTAATATCTACTCAAATAAAAAATGTCTTACCTAAGTGTCTTTCCTTTTGTCATCAGATTGTTTATTGAATATGAATATAAAAGTCTTTGCATCAAATATAAATGAGATTTTTGTCCACATTTTTGGAACTAACGGGAAGTTTGTTTTTTATCAAACCGGCATACCTCAATATAATCTGGGACTATTATACTAACATAGTCTCATAGTCTCAGATATAATTACATTTATCAACAAGAGCAATTTATTTATCTCGAAGCTAAATGACTGAGAGGAGGTCTGAAAAAAAGGCGAAACTTATTTTTAAAACCAAAAGAGAAAAAAAGGCTGAACATTAGACATACACAACATAGTATCACATACAGACAAATGAGAACTTCATTGATATTCTATACATTTTGATTTACAATCATCTTTGCCAATCACACATGTGACATTTGGACAAATTGTTGTACATGAAGAATTAAACCATAACAGAAGTTACCATTGGCAAAAATTAAAGTGACCATTACTCCAATTATGTAAATGTATCCTGCAGACAAATATTAACCTTTTAAAGAACATGGAAGATCGAATATTATAAAAACATACTAGCAACGTCTGAGAATCAAGCATTTAATATCATAATTCACTACACGTTGATATCTAAGAATTTAAACGATTCCGGACCAGTGTGACCATTGTAAACATTTTAACTTTTGATCATTCGAATTTTTGTATTTCTCGTAAAACGATATTATTTTATTTCACTTCACATTCGTTTAAACTTGAGAAAAATTCGTATTGATATGATGCAGGAGGTTGAGGATTTAGTCACACCTAATGATACCTTACAAAGACACGCAAGAACACAAACTGGTAAAACACTGCATAAATGTGATCATGTTAGTGCAAGAGAATTTAGTAAAGGTGTAGATATGAAGAAACACACGAGAACACACACTGGTGGAAACCGTCATGTATGTGATATATGTGGTGAAAGGTTTAGTCAGAATGGTGGTTTACAGATGCACTGACATGAGAACGCATACGGGTGATAAACCCTATGCATGTGATGTGTGTGGTAAAGGATTTAGACAGCAAGTTCATTTACAGAGTCACATGAGAACACATACATGTGGTGATAAACCCTATGCATGTGATATATGTGGTAAGGGGTTTAGTCAGAATGGTAGTTTACCGAGTCACTTGAGAACATATACAGGTGATAAACCTCATGTTTGTGATGTGTGTGGTAAAGGATTTAGTCAGAATGGTGGTTTACAGATTCACATGAGAACACATACAGGTGATAAAACCTGTGCATGTGATGTGTGTGGTAAAGGGTTTAAACGGAATGATGGTTTACAAATTCACATGAAAACACATACTCAAATAAAAAATGTCTTACCTAAGTGTCTTTCCTTTTGTCATCAGATTGTTTATTGAATATGAATATAAAAGTCTTTGCATCAAATATAAATGAGATTTTTGTCCACATATTTAGAACGAACGGGAATTTTTTTTTTTAAATCAAAACCGGCATACCTCAATATAATCTGGGACTATTATACTAACTTAGTCTCATAGTCCCAGATATAATTACAATTATCAACAAGAGCAATTTATTTATCTCCCAGCTAAATGACTGAGAGTAGGTCTGAAAAAAAGACGAAACTTATTTCAAACCAAAAGAGAAAAAAAGCCTGAACATTAGACATACACAACATAGTTATAACATAAAAAAAAAATGAGAACTTCCTTTTATAATTATTCTAGATACAATTTATTTTACAATCATCTTTGACAATCATTCATATGACATTTGGACACATTGTTGTACATAAAGAATTAAACAATAACAGAAGTGACCACTGGCAAAAATTAAAGTGACCATTACTCCAATTAAGCTAGTAAATGTATCCTGCAGACAAATATTAACCTTTTAAAGAACATGGAAGATCAAATGTTATAAAACATACTAGCAACGTCTAAGAATCAAGCATTACTATCATAATTCACTACACGTTGACATCGAAGTATTTAAACGATTCCGGACCAGCGTGACCATTGCAAACATTTTAACTTTCGATCATTCAAATTTTTGTAATTCTCGTCAAACGATAATATTTTTATTTCACTTCTCATTCGTTTAAACTTGAGATAAATCCCTATTGATATGATGCACGAGGTTGAGGATTTAGTCACACCTAACGATACCTTACAAAGAAACGCAAAAACACAGACTGGTAAAACACATCATAAATGTGATGTTAGTGCCAGAGAATTTAATAAAGGTGTAACCTTGAAGAGACACACGAGAACACACACTGGCGAAAACCGTCATCATGTATGTGATGTATGTGGTAAAGGATTTAGTCAGAATAGTGGTTTACAGATGCACATGAGAACGCACACGGGTGATAAACCCTTTGCATGTGATGTATGTGGTAAAGGGTTTAGTCAGAATGGTGGTTTACAGAGTCACATGAAAACACATACAGGTGATACACCTCATGTCTGTGATGTATGTGGTAAAAGATTTAGACATCATGGTGGTTTACAGAATCACATGAGAACGCATACAGGTGATAAACCCCATACATGTGATATATGTGACAAAGGTTTTAGTCGAAAGTATGTTTTACAAATTCACATGGGAATACATACGGGTGATAAACCCTATGCATGTGATATATGTGATAAAGGATTTAGGCAGCAAGTTCATTTACGGAATCACATGAGAACACATACAGGTGGTGATAAATTCCATGTATGTGATATTTGCGATAAAGGATTCAGTCAGCATGGTAGTTTACAGATTCACATGAGAATACATACAGGTGATAAACCTCATGTCTGTGATGTATGTGGTAAAGGATTTAGACATGGTGGTAGTTTACAGTTTCACATGGGAATACATACGGGTGATAAACCCTATGCATGTGATATATGTGATAAAGGATTTAGGCAGCAAGTTCATTTACGGCATCACATGAGAACACATACAGGTGGTGATTAATTCCATGTATGTGATATTTGCGATAAAGGGTTTAGTCAACATGGTGGTTTACATATTCACATGAGAACGCATACAGGTGAAAAATCCTATGCATGTGATGTATGTGGCAAAGGTTTTAGTCAGCATGGACATTTACAGATTCACACGAAAACACATACAGGTGATAAACCCTATGTATGTGATGTATGTGGTAAAGGATTTAGTCAGAATGGAAGTTTACAGATGCACATGAGAACACATACAGGTGATAAACCCCATACATGTGATGTATGTGGTAAAGGATTTAGTCGGCAAGGTCATTTACGGATTCACATGAGTACACATACAGGTAATAAACCCTATGTCTGTGATGTATGTGATAAAGGGTTTAGTCAGCATGTTAGTTTACAGAGGCACATGAGGACGCATACAGGTGATAAACCTCATGTCTGCGATGTATGTTGTAAAGCATTTTGTCCGAATAGTAGTTTACAGATTCACATGAAAATGCATACAGGTGATTAATTCCGTGGATGTGATGTATGAAAAGGACTTAGTCAGCATGGTAGTTTACAGATTCACATGAGAACACTTGCAGATGATAAACCCCCATGCATGTGGTAAAGGATTTAGTCAGCATGGTAGTTTACAGATTCACACGAGAACACATTAAGGTGATAAACCCCATGTCTGTGTTATATGTAGTAAAGGATTTAGTCAGCATTGTAGATTACAGATTCACACGACAACACATTCGGGTGATTAACTCGATGAATGTGATGTATTTGGTAAAGGATTTAGTCAGTATGGTTGTTTACATATTCACATGAGAACACTTTCAGGTGATCATTAACCCCGTGTCTGTGATGTATAATGTTATAAAGGACTTAGTCGGTATGGTACTTAACAGATTTACATGAGAACACTTTCATGTGATTTACCCCGTGTCTGTGATATATGTGGTAAAGGATTAAGTCAGTATGGCACATAACAGATTCACACGAGAACACACGTAGGTAACTAGTTGCAGTATACATAATTGTATTATATGTCTCCACAGGCAATTGTCTCATAATTTGTTTCCGTATATACATAAACACTGTTATATTAAGGTATATAGGGAAAACAATGAGACAAGTGTCTGTGTATGTCTCTGGTTGTATAATGTGTCTCTGGTATCGCTATACATGCAACTCCTTGCTTTTTATGTTAACCCGTGTGATATTTTGACTTAATATCAAATAGTAAAAGTAATTGTTTTATTTTACTTCACCTTAGTTTTAACTTGAAAAAAATCCCTATTGAAATGATGCATGAGGTTAAGGATTTAGTCACACCTAACGATACCCTACGGAGTCTCGCAAGAACACAGACTTGTAAAACACTGAATAAATGTGATGTTAGTGCCAGAGAACTTAGTAAAGGTGTAGACATGAAGAAACACACGAGAACACACACTGGTGGAAACCGTCATGTATGTGATGTATGTGGTAAAGGGTTTAGTCAGAATGGTGGTTTACAGATGCACATGAGAACGCATACAGGTGATAAACCCTATGCATGTGACGTATGTGGTAAAGGATATTTAGGCAGCAAGTTCATTTACGGATTCACATTAGAACACATACAGGTGGCGATAAATTCCATGTATGTGATATATGTGATAAAGGATTTAGTCAGCATGGTAGTTTACAGATTCACATGAGAACACATACAGGTGATAAACCCTATGCATGTGGTAAAGGATTTTGGCAGCAAGTTCATTTACGGATTCACATGAGAACACATATAGGTGGTGATAAATTCCATGTATGTAATATATGGGATGAAGGATTTAGTCAGCATGGTAGTTTACAGATTCACATGAGAACACATACAGGTGATAAACCCTATGCATGTGATGTATGTGGTAAAGGGTTTAGTCAGAATAGTGGTTTACAGATTCACATGAGAACACATACAGGTGATAAACCCTATGCATGTGATGTATGTGGATAAAGGGTTTAGTCAGCATGTTAGTTTACAGAGGCACATGAGGACGCATACAGGTGATAAACCTCATGTCTGCGATGTATGTTGTAAAGCATTTTGTCCGAATAGTAGTTTACAGATTCACATGAAAATGCATACAGGTGATTAATTCCGTGGATGTGATGTATGAAAAGGACTTAGTCAGCATGGTAGTTTACAGATTCACATGAGAACACTTGCAGAATGATAAACCCCCATGCATGTGGTAAAGGATTTAGTCAGCAGGTAGTTTACAGATTCACACGAGAACACATTAAGGTGATAAACCCCATGTCTGTGTTATATGTAGTAAAGGATTTAGTCAGCATTGTAGATTACAGATTCACACGACAACACATTCGGTGATTAACTCGATGAATGTGATGTATTTGGTAAAGGATTTAGTCAGTATGGTTGTTTACATATTCACATGAAACACTTTCAGGTGATCATTAACCCCGTGCTGTGATGTATAATGTTAAAGGACTTATCGGTATGGTACTTAACAGATTTACATGAGAACACTTTCATGTGATTTACCCGTGTCTGTGATATATGTGGTAAAGGATTAAGTCAGTATGGCACATAACAGATTCACACGAGAACACATGTAGTAACTAGTTGCAGTATACATAATTGTATTATATGTCCTCACAGGCAATTGTCTCATAATTTGTTTCCGTATATACATAAACACTGTTATATTAAGGTATATAGGAAAACAATGAGACAAGTTCTGTGTAATGTCTCTGTTGTATAATGTGTCTCTGGTATCGCTATACATGCAACTCCTTGCTTTTTAATGTTAACCCGTGTGATATTTTGACTTAATATCAAATAGTAAAAGTAATTGTTTTATTTTACTTCACCTTAGTTTTAACTTGAAAAAAATCCCTATTGAAATGATGCATGAGGTTAAGGATTTAGTCACACCTAACGATACCCTACGGAGTCTCGCAAGAACACAGACTTGTAAAACACTGAATAAATGTGATGTTAGTGCCAGAGAACTTAGTAAAGGTGTAGACATGAAGAAACACACGAGAACACACACTGGTGGAAACCGTCATGTATGTGATGTATGTGGTAAAGGGTTTAGTCAGAATGGTGGTTTACAGATGCACATGAGAACGCATACAGGTGATAAACCCTATGCATGTGACGTATGTGGTAAAGGATATTTAGGCAGCAAGTTCATTTACGGATTCACATTAGAACACATACAGGTGGCGATAAATTCCATGTATGTGATATATGTATATAAAGGATTTAGTCAGCATGGTAGTTTACAGATTCACATGAGAACACATACAGGTGATAAAACCCTATGCATGTGGTAAAGGATTTTGGCAGCAAGTTCATTTACGGATTCACATGAGAACACATATAGGTGGTGATAAATTCCATGTATGTAATATATGGGATGAAGGATTTAGTCAGCATGGTAGTTTACAGATTCACATGAGAACACATACAGGTGATAAACCCTATGCATGTGATGTAATGTGGTAAAGGGTTTAGTCAGAATAGTGGTTTACAGATTCACATGAGAACACATACAGGTGATAAACCCTATGCATGTGATGTATGTGGTAAAGGGTTTAGTCAGAATAGTGGTTTACAGATTCACATGAGAACACATACACAGGTGATAAACCCTATGTCTGTGATGTATGTGGTAAAGGATTTAGTCAGAATGGTAGTTTACAGATTCACATGAGAACACATACAGGTGATAAACCTCATGTCTGTGATGTATGTGGTCAAGGGTTTAGTCAGCAAGGTCATTTACGGTTCACTTGAGAACACATACAGGTGAGAAATTTATATATAAACTCCATGCATGTGTTGTATGTGGTAAAGGGTTTAGTCGGCAAGGTCATTTACGGGTTCACATGAAAACTGATACAGGTGATAAACCCCATGTATGTGATGTATGTGGCAAACATTTTAGTCATCTTAGTAATTTGCAGAGTCACATTCGAAGACATACAGGCGACAGACCCCATGCATGTGATGTATGTGGTAAAGCATTTATTGTACGTGGCGAGTTAAAGAGACACATGAAAATACATACAGGGGATAAACCTCATGACTGTGATGTATGTGGTAAAGGGTTCATTCAGCATTATAATTTATAGCTTCATATGAAAACACATACAGGCGATAAAATTCATGACTGTGGTGTATGTGGTAAAGAATTTAATCGGGATAGTAGTTTACAGATTCACATGAGAACACATACAGGTGATACCACTTATGTCTGTGATGTATGTGGCAAAGGATTTAGTCAGAATGGTAGTTTACAGATTCACATGAAAATACATACAGGCGATTAACTCCGTTAATGTGATGTATGTGGTAAATGATTTAGTCAACATGGTAGTTTTAAGATTCACATGAGAACACATGCAGGTGACAAACCTTATGACTGTGATGTATGTGGTGAAGGGTTTAGTCAGAATGGTAGTTGACAGATCCACATGAGAACACATGCAGGTGACAAACCTTATGACTGTGATGTATGTGGTGAAGGGTTTAGTCAGAATGGTAGTTGACGGATCCAATGAGAACACATACAGGTGATAAACTGCATGCATGTGATGTATGTTGCAAACCATTTAGTCGTCTAAAAAAATTGCAGATCCACATCCAAAGACATACAGGTAACAAACCCCATAAATGTGATGTATGTGGTAAAGGATTTAAACAGCATGGTAGTTTACAAATTCCCGTGAGAACACATCCCGTGTGTGATGTATGTGGTATAGGATTTAGTCAGCATGGTAGTTTTCAGATTCACACGAGAACACATGCAGGTGATTAACCCCATGTCTGTGATGTATGTGGTAAAGGATACATATTCACATGCTTGAGAACACATGCAGGTGGTTAACTCCATGAAGGTGATGTATGTGGTTAAGGGATAGACAGCATGGCACTTAACAGATTCACATGAGAACACATGCAGGTGATGAGCTCTGTGAATGTGATGTATGTGGTAAAGGATTTATTCAGCATGGTTCTTTACAGATTCACATGAGAACACATGCAGGTGATAAACCCCATGTCTGTGATGTATGTGGTAAAGGGTTTAGTCAGCATCATGTGGTACTTAACCGATTCACATGAGAACACATGCAGGTAACTAGTTGAAGTATACATAATTGTATTATATGTCTCTTCAGGTACTTGTCTCAGGATTTGTTGCCCCTATATACCTTAACAATGTTATATTAAGGTATATAGGGAAAACAATGAGACAAGTGCCTGTGTATGTCTCTGGTTGTATAATGTGTCTCTAGTATCGCTATACATGCAACTCCTTGCTTTTTATGTTAAACCGTGTGATATTTTGACTTAAGTTCAAATAAAGTATTTCCATGTCGAAACTATACCTTTTTCTGACATGTGTGGACAATGCAGCATATAAGCTGATTAGAGCTACTGGTTTTAGAGTACAGAAACCGATAATTCTTATTTGAGCACAGTGCAAATATGCTCTCCTATTTAAAGTTTTTTTTTTCAAAAGAAGCTTTCAACAAGGGTTCTTCAGCTATCCCAAGTCCGTAGGCTTTCATTTGATACCAAAATTACCGAAATATGTTACTTATTGTTTTGTTTTAAATATGTACCTCTGTCTGATCTGGTACTAATTATATATATATATAGTTGTTCAGTATACCTATAACCGAACCAAAATAAATTGACTTCTATTTTAACAATGAAAACTATATATGGATAATAATAGTGACAATGTGACTCAGACTCTTCCCATTAACACCAGTTTTAACTTGTTATTATCTACTCAAATAAAAAATGTCTTACCTAAGTGTCTTTCCTTTTTGTTATTAGATTGTTTATTGAATATGAATATAAAAGTCTTTGCATCAAATATAAATGAGATTTTTGTCCACATTTTTGGAACTAACGGGAAGGTGTTTTTTTTTTTTTTTTTTTTTTTTTCATCAAAACCATTCCTCAATATAATCTGGGACTATTATACTAACATAGTCTCATAGTCCCAGATATAATTACATTTATCAACAAGAGCAATTTATTTATCTCGAAGCTAAATAACTGCGAGTAGGTGTCGTGGGCCTCAATCCTTTTTGTTGTCTTGGAGGAACTAATAAGATTGAAGTCACGCTTTTGAATATCGACATATGGGTGAAAGACGACACTATTAACTGTTCGCCGCCGACAAAAAAAAAAAAAAGAAGGTATACAGTCCCGTAAAATACAATAAACAGAGGTATATAATATACACGGTTTAACATAACCAATATCCGGACGACTTTATTTTCTTTTTCCTCCCAAAATAACCCAAACGGAATTATCATAAGCAAGGATGACAAATGCGACTATGCATGGTACCTATAGGACACAGAGATATGATGATTAATTTATTGTGGAAGGAAGAGAAGCGACAAACAAAATGGGGTCTTCTCGTTTAATAGTACAGATATAAATATCACATTATATACAGATAGAATGAAAGATGTCCAAAAGACACTATATACACAAATCGGCAAAGAAATGCTATGTCATATCTGAAATTTACCAAACAAGAGTGCACACGCTGAAATGTCTCGCCTCCTTTACTAATCATTGATATTATGTAACGTTGATAGTCCTAAATATAAAACTTTATTACAACTGTCACATAAACTCAACATTAACCAAAACTAGAGGCTCTTAAGAGCCTGTGTCGCTCACCTGGGTCTATGTGCATATTAAACAATGGACAACAAATGGATTCATGACAAAATTGTGTTTTGGTGATGGTGATGTGTTTGTAGATCCTACTTTACTGATTATTCTTGCTACTTACCTCTATCTATTATAATTAACTTGGCCTATTACAGAGGAAAATATTTGAATGTAAAAATTTACAAAAATTTACAAAATTTATGAAATTGTTAAAAATTGACTATAAAGGGCAATAACTCCTTAAGGGGTCAACTGACTATTTTGGTCATGTTGACTTTTATTTGTAGGTCTTACTTTGCTGAACACTATTGCGTTTTACAGTTTATCTCTATCTGTAATAATATTTAAGATAATAACCAAAATCTGCAAAATTTCCTTAAAAATTACCAATGCAGGGGCAGCAACCCAACAACCAGTTGTCCGGTTCATCTGAAAATTTCAGGGCAAATAGATCTTGACTTGATAAACAATTTTTCCCTGTCAGATTTGCACTAAATGCTTTGGTTTCAGAGTTATAAGACAAAAATTACATTTTACCCAGGCCTATGTTCTATTTTTAGCCATGACGACCATCTTGGTTGGTAGGCCGGGTCACAGCACACATTTTTTAAACTATATACCCCAATGATGATTGTGGCCAAGTTTGGTTAAATTTGGCCCAGTAGTTTCAGAGGAGAAGATTTTTGTAAAAGATTACAAAATTTATGAAAAATTGTTAAAAAAATAACTATAAAGGGCAATTACTCCTTAAGGGGTCAACTGACCATGTTTGTCATGTAACTTATTTGTAGATCTTACTTTGCTGAACATTATTGCTGTTTACAGTTTATCTCTATGTATAATATATTCAAGATAATGACCAAAAACAGCAAAATTTCCTTAAAATTGCCAATTCAGGTGCAGCAACCCAACAACGGCTTGTCTGATTCATCTGAAAATTTCAGGGCAGATGGATCTTAACCTGATGAACATTCTTACCTATTATTTGGCCCAAAAATTACTGCAAATTTAAAATTGATTATACTGATTCTTAAGGTACTAAGAAAATCAAAACAAATTTGACATCGAACAAGTTACCATGGTAACAAATCATGACCTAATTTGCATATTTTGTTAAAATACGTGATTTTCCTTGATTTTTCATCAAATTTTAAGTATATTTTTGATTGAAAAAGTATGTGCGCACCCAAGAAACAACTTTATATTTGGTGAGATTATGCCAATAGTTATAATAAAGCTTCTGTTAAATTATTTTGTTGTTTCTCGGCTGCGCTGGATGTTTCCACAACGGAAATAAAGACTGAAAACTGCATAAATTCTGTATTTTTCAACGTTTTTGTGAAAACAGTACATATTATGACGTAATTGTGACGTCATCAGATAAAAATCTTTATGTTTTTCATTTATATTTCTTGACTCTATGCATTTCTAAACATTATGTGCCAATTTGAAATGGTTATCAAACATTTTATTTTCTTGGGCCAAAACTAGGCCTTAATGCCCCTACTCCTTTGCTTTAAATGCTTTAGTTTCAGAGATATAAGCCAAAAACTGCATTTTACTTCTTTGTTCTATTTTTAGCCATGTCGGCCATTTTGGTTGGCAGGCGGGGTCATCGGACATATATTTTAAACTAGATACCCTAATAATGATTGTGACCAAGTTTGGTTAAATTTGTCTCAGTAGTTTCAGAGGAGAAGATTTTTGTAAGATTACAAATTGACTGGGACAGAAAAATTTACAAAAATTTATCAAAAATTTACTATAAAGGACAATAACTCCTTAAGGGGCCAATTGATCATTTTGGTCATGCAAAATTATTTGAAGATCTTACTTTGCTTAACATTATTGCTGTTTACAGTTTATCTCAATCTATTATTATATTCAAGATAATAACCAAAAACTGCAAAATTTCATTAAAATTACCAATTCAGGGGCAGCAACAGAACAACGGGTTGTCCGATTCGTCTGAAAATTTCATGGCAAATGGATCTTGACCTGATGAACAATTTTACCTCCTGTCAGATTTGCTTTAAATGCTCAAAGATATAAGCCAAAATCTTCATTTTACCCCTTTGTTCTCAGTATTTTTAGTCATGGCGGCCATCTTGGTTGGTTGGCAGGGTCATCGGACACATTTTTTAAACTACATACCCCAATGATCATTGTGGCCAAGTTTGGTTAAATTTGGCCCAGTGGTTTCAGAGGAGAAGATTTTTGTAAAAGCCAACGACGACGGACGACGGACGCCAAGTGATGAGAAAAGTTCACTTGGCCCTTCGGGCCAGGTGAGCTAAAAATGTCAAATTTCCGGTAGGGATGTGTATTAAATATCCAAATTGGTGAACATACGATTTTTTTTCCAGATTTTTGATAATCCAAAAAAAAAAAGGATTGCTGACCTACTGACCCTATTTTTTCCAGGATGTAAATGGACCAACCATATATACATGTACTTGTATTTGGCCTTACCTCAATTCTTGTGGAAACCTGCCTTTCTTCAATTGGTGGTAGGAATGGGGTAGTGCTCTTGCTTGTTAAAGTGGCAGCATGACAATGTATGTGTTCACTGGAGGAGGATTCTGTACCTATTTTAAATTTATATAATGTATATGAATAGTGAATGCATATATACGAGGGGGAGGACAGGGGGATACCCTTCCTTTTGAGATATTTTTTCTTCAAATATTAGAAATTTTTTTAAAAGGAGAGATATTTTATTTTTTCTCCTTTGTCCAACTTTTTCTCCTTTCTCCCAGCCTTCCTCTCCTTTCTCCTACCCCCTTTCTCCTTTCTCCCACCCCTTTCTCCTTTCTCCTACCCCCTTTCTCCCTGTCTCCCTTACCTCTGTCCTCCCCTCAATATACATGTATTTACGGACATACAAGAAATGTTCAAAGTCTTTATTAAGATACAAACAGGTAAGGTTAAAGTTTGGTACCTAGCAAAACGTGTAAACCCGCGCTGCATTTGTTTGCACCTGTCCAAGTCAGGAACCTGATGTCCAGTGCTTGTCGTTTTGTTGATGTGGTTCATAAATGTTTCTCGTTTTTTATATAGATTAGACGGTTGGTTTTCCCGTTTGAATGGTTTTACACTAGTCATTTTTGGGGCCCTTTATATCTTGCTGTTCGATTGGAGCCAAGGCTCCATGTTAAAGACGTACTTTGACCTATAATGGTTGACTTTTACATATTGTGACTTGGAGGGAGAGTTGTCTCCCGGGTTGTCTTATTGGCACTCATACCACATCTTCTTATATCTATGAAAGAGTGGATACTGTTTCCTTCATAACTCATTGCTGTTTATAAATATAACTCCTAAAAAAGAAGTAAACCAACATGTTAGTCATGTTTAAACTTTGCAGGCTTAGTCAAAATAATTGAAAACTGATAATAAATGACTTGTAAAAGAATATTTCATCAAGTAAATATGTAAAGTAAAATATCAGACAATAAACTATACATACAAGATCCAGTGGCAGGTGAAGTTCTTCCATAGATGTAGGAAGATGTGGTGTGAGTGCCAATGAGACAACTCTCCATCCAAATAACAATTTATAAAGTAAACCATTATAGGTCAATGTACGGCCTTCAACACGGAGCCTTGGCTCACACCGAACAAAAAGCTATAAAGGGCCCCAAAATTACTAGTGTAAAACCATTCAAACGGGAAAATCAACGGTCCAATCTATTATAATATATAAAAAACGAGAAAACGAGAAACACTTATAAATTACATAAACAAACGACAACTACTGTACATCAGATTCCTGACTTAGGACAGGTGCAAACATTTGCAGCGGGATTAAACGTTTTAATGGTACCAAACCTTCTCCCTTTTTCTGAAACAATAGCATAACATCACAACATAGAAAACCACACGATAAAATATCAATTGGAAGGCTCAACTCAATCAAAAAACGTAAATTAACACACTATAAACGAATAAATTTAATCTGCGATACCTGAATCAGTGTATGTAACATATTTATATAAATAAAAATTACTGCGTTTTATTCTTTCTTATAATTTTATCAATAACATATTTGTACTTATAGATCTATTACAGAGGAGGGCGCATTACAGAGTTTATAGTATTTATTCTCCTTGCATTTATTTATTTATTGAATAGACAGGCTAGCTCCCCCATTTAACCATAACCTGTGTTATATTCCAAGCCCAGATCCAGTCATTATGAAAGGGGGTTCCGACCCCCGGAATACACCCTGGATCCGCCAATGATTTCACGGGTTTCATTGTGTTTAGTTTTTTTTTTTTTACTAATTTGCATTTATGTGATGAACACGACAGTTACCACTAGTTGAGCAGGCTTACCATTCCGGATCATTATATGACATCACCATCATTATTTGGAGGGCTTTGTGTTGCTCCTTCTCCCTTATGAAACCCCCCGGTGGGGGGGGGGGGGGCACTTCAATACTTAATTGATAGGGGGTGTCGCTGGGGTTCTGTTACCCCACCCTTTTCATATAATTTAGATTATAAAAATGTATACCTTTCATATATTGCGTAGGTAAAATTGTAACCTTTTCCTATATTGTTTGGGTTTCATGTGGTGTGTAATGTAAGAGTGGATTACCAAAGTGTCAAAAGAGAAAAATTGGTTGATAAACCCACAGCCGGGAACACCAAGAAAGATAGACGTACAAGTTATAGGAACTTTATTGGCCTTATCATATATTTCTGATTGTTTTCTCGACCTATAGCTATTCACATATTTTCAAGCTTGAAAAGGTGACCTATTCCAGCGGCACGTCCTAGCACCTTGTATATAGGAAGTGCCCCCCCCCCCCCCCACCCCGAGTTAAACACGCTCTTTAAGAAATTGTTAATTAACAGTAGGTTGAAGAACAATGAAAAAAAAAAAATGCATCACACGGTAAGTGTGTTTTCAAGAGTCTGGCATCAATATTTAAGAAACGCTTATTTCTAGTTCGCTAAAACATTGCAACAAAAATTCCGAACATCAACACTGTATTATAGATTAAATAAGTATTCAGTATCGGTAAATTAAGGAGGGATGAATCTGAAATGACATCACACAATATTGCATGTTTAAGTACAGCATGACAACAAATTATTTTAGTAAGCTCCAATTTGTGGATTCTTTAAAAATAAATCGACGCAAAAATATACCTGGCCAGTATTGGATGAACATGATGAAGATTGATGAACCTGAAACCTCATTACACGGTATATAATGTTCACATTAAGATTGATAACAAATTTAAGAACCAATACGACGGAAATTTCATACAAAGCCAGTTTGTGTTAGAATATAGAATGTTTCAAATAAGAAGTTGGGAATATATGAATCTGATACCACACCATACAGTATAGCATGTTTATATATGAAGCCTGGCATCATATTATAAGAAGCTCCGATATGTAGTTCATGAGATAATCGTATCAAAATTTTTATAACAAGACGGGTATACTGGACACACAGGGGTAAAAAAGTATAAGTTTATGTTGGATTGATTTTTGTATACTACATGTATTTTATTTATATTATATTTATCCTATTTTTGAAAAAAAAACCGTATATAATTAATACCTTACAAAGAAAGAGACAGTCTGAAAATAAATTTTGATAATAAAAAGAGAGGGCGTTTCTGTGTGAACCACGGCGGGATGCCAAAACAATAGCGACACTTCTAGACAAAAACAATATTTTTGAAACTGACGAATAGAGTAGAGAGTGATACTATCTCCAGAAGAGACAACACTCAGATAGAACTATAATTACGTACATAATATTCCTGAAAGCATCTTTTTTATAATGTTCGCATGAGTCAACTGATACGTTTATTCACTTTCGCATATTTTAAATCGAAACATGATCGATTGTGTTTTATTTGACGCTATCAAAAAGTTGAAAACGTTAAATTATTTAAATGGTTTGTTAAATTAAAGTTATAATTACTTTTTCTGTTTTTAACTAATTATATAATATTCAGATCAAGCGTGACTTAAATTCTACAGTTATTTGTTTGAATAAACAGAATATGATATGACTTAGTAATTACTGTCCGCCATTCTTTCTGAAAATGTTCAGGTGAATTTAATACAACTGTTACATGCAGTAGTTCAATAAGTTTATGGATTTTAAAATTTCATTAATGAAAAGGATATTAGCTACAAAGTTGACAAAAAATCAAAATATGCTTTTTTTCAAACATTTATAAAAGCGGAATTGTGAAACAAAATTTCCCTATTAGACATCAGTTTGGGTTACATTTCTTCGAAATAAACCCAAATGATGTACCATTGGCTTACAGGTGAATTATTCAACTTAATTGATATAAATAAGAAGGTGCGTTATGAGTCTTAATGAGACAACTCTCCATCCAAGTCACACTGTATAAAAATTTAACAATTATAGGTCAAAGTACGGCCTTCAACACGGAGCCTTGAATTACACCGAATAGCAAACTATAAAGGGCACTAAATGACTAGTTTAAAACAATTCAAACAGGAATGTGTATTTATGCTATCTTCAATTTAATCTTAAACTGGACTAAGCCTGTTTAGTTTTCAAAGTAAGTGAATGTCAACATTAAAAAAAGGAAAAAGGCAGCCAACGGGGAGATCCCTTTCGATAATCCCTTTCGATAACTGATTCTGACCACGGAATAATCATGTTAACACAGGTATAACGATGATTTGCATATTTATTTAATCTATGAAATGACATTAAAAAGCCCTAGAAATTTGTCATTATATACGATTGCACATGTCTGAAGTGACGTTTTTGATTTCAAGGAGCGTAATATTTGTAATACTAGTAAATTCAGTCAGGGATTTCGTTACCACAAATTTCTGTAAACCTTTACTAAATTCTTCCATAGATACAATGATTTGGTTTGCATGTTTGGATGTTCCTGAAGAAATTTTATTTCAAACAGAATAGGACATCATAAATTTAACGGTGATGTTGTAAACTGAGCCCGATAATGAAGGTACGATCCGTGGATAAACTTCCTTATATATTCTTATTCAGAAGGTTACCAATTCAACACTGTAATTAAATCTTTGAAATTCAATATCATTTTAAAAGGTATCATTATTGATTTTGTTATCAATTGATTAAAACATGTAAAACCATACTAAATATTACACATATGTACTTTCACGGTACTACAACCTGTCGATACCTATATTTTGACCTTGTACAAAATCATGTTTTCTCTGACTGTTAATGGTTAAAGTTATCTTTACACTAAAGCAATTAGATTTTGGATGCGTACAGATTTTTTTCATTAAAGTTGTTATTGACCTTGAACTAGCCATTTTTTATGTGCCTGTCCCATATCAGGAGCCTGTAGTTCAATGGTCGTCTTTAGTTAATGTCTTTCATATTTGTTTTTCGTAAATTGTTTTGTTATAAATTAGGCCGTAAGTTTTTTCAATTGAAATGTTTCATAATTTTCATGTCCCGGTCTTTTTTAGTCGACTATATGTTATGGGGTTTTCTCATTGTCAAAGGCCTTACGGTTGCATATAAATGCTTAAGCATCAAATTCATTTAAACGTTGATAGATATTTGTCTCATTTGCATTCATAACACATCTCCTTATGTGTATATTGACTGAGTATTGATATTAAGATTTATGTTAACATCAGGTCCTCTCGTTGGTTAATAAGATAGCGTCTATTCTAAAATACATTCGAAATGCTCATACATTATAAGAAGTCCATGCATTTTAGATTGTTTCCTTTTTGGACATATTTTTTTTATTTGGATAGACGTTTGAGTGGGTTAGAAATAAAATACAAAAAATTTATGTCGAAACAGTGAACATGAATTTGACAGCTGATCCCCTATCAGAAGGTAAAAACACATACTTTTTGGATTGCATCAATTGAAAAAACAAGTATTAAATAAAAGTCCAGAAAACCCAACGAACGGCAAACACCTGTCTTGTTTTTGGCATGGTACAGACATGTTCCAAGGCAAAATAATGGTAGGTTACACCTGGTTTTATAGATAGACAAGCCCCACTTGAATGAGAGTTTATTCTGTTTATCTACAGGATTAAATTTATCTATATTTCTTATATATATGATTTGCATATTAGGGAATACGTTCATATGGCCACAGACCACAATTAATTCCTCTATCAGTTCTTTATAACCTTTTGCATCATTAAAAAAATTGCACCATGCACTTTTGTCCAATTTTTTGTGTGTGTAATGTATTGTCCTAGTCCAAATATATATCCAAAATTCAGAAAGATTGAAGCAATCACTTTTACAAATTTAGCCAATACACATCCATACCCCTATTGACAAGTCAAGAGATGTTCCGAAAACTGTAAATATCACCTTTTTGCACTTGACCTAATCACTCATTCCATATCAAAATCAGTTAAAATACAACCTCCAAAAATTTATTTGACCTCTCTTCTTTCATTTCCACCCAAAAAGATTTAAGGAATGAGTGAGGAAAGGAAAGAAAAAAAAATAAGGAAAAATACACTCTAATTAAAAGGAACTATATTCGTGGACAACGAAAAGCGGGGTCATTAATTGTGGTCTTGGGCCATATGATGGTCGAGAAGGGTTCCGGAAGTGGCTCTTGAACTTTATTCTTTTTGATAGATGACTTTTTGCAACCAATGTAAACAAGATGGCGACGATAATAACACAAACTGGCTCGACGTTAAAGGAGATGTGACATGATTTTTTTTTTGATTTTTTTGGTAAATAAATATTTATTTATACATAATTACCCCCAAAAAAACATCGAAAGCAATATAATTGTAGTTTAAATAGATAAATATTGAATCTAAATGTATCGATCTGTCGACCTACTAATTATGCATATTTCAATCCCGGAAGTCACTCAGAACGAGGCTGTGACGTCAGTGGTTACATCAATCATATTTGACTGAATGGTGTATAGGCATAATTAGCGCAATTTCATTTCCGAATATCTTTAAAAAAAGCATGACAGTGATTAAAAATAGTTCTGTGTGCTGCCAGTGGATGCAACAGAAGGCATAAGACAGTTTGAAATTATTGTTTTCGTTTTCCGAGTAGATCATCATCTAACCCAGGAAGAGATAGGACTTCCTACCAAGCACTAGTCATAGACTTTGTTCCGCCCACTTTACAAACGTTTGTTCCGATCGTGACCCAGAAGTTATGATGAATCTCGAGGGATGTCCTTCCATGAAGCCAAAACTCCAAATGCAGTACCTGATATTCCATTGAAACAACCAACAACAGCTGAGCCCAGTCCACCTATACCTATACGCAGGGAGCTTATAAAAAGCAGAGAAAGGCTGAAGAAAATATTTTTTTTCTTCGCAAATATTTTTTGGTTCCCTTTATAAATTTTTTTTATATAGTTTAGTCATATTTGTGTATTATTGTATAGCCAAATATATCTCAATATTCAAAATTGGTATTGTGTACCTCCTGTGTGTACCTTACTACCTGTTCACGTGTGCAGGTGTGTACACTGAAATTGGACATAATAAATTAAAAATCATCAACATTGATCAGAAGTTACAGGTATCGGCACACGTTCTCTACAACGCTTGATTTACCTTTGAAGTTGAAAGCTACAGGTGTCATGCCCCCGGGTGGTGATATGTAAGACATCGGCAATACGCGCTATTGCGTAACATGCGCCGAATCTGTGTACATCCATGGGCTCACCTACTGGGTTCACAGGTGAGGTTGGCAATTGTTACGGATATAAGTTACGTAATCCATATCTGTTTAACCTGTTTGAATAAACAATAGTCAGAACCTAACTGTCGGATATGGGGTATTACAGAATAGAGAAAAAAGGACTGGACAGTGCAGCTTTTAAAAGGGGGCGGATCGAAAATATTGGGTTTGTGAATTTACTTTGTAAACAATGGAGTACGATAACAATAATTAAATAAGCAAAGTAAATAGAGAATTAAGAAGTAATGCTTCTAAAGTAAAAAAATAATTTAAAAAAAAAGCCTGTCAGTCCCCATAACTAATACTTAACCTGTAGTTGGTACATAAATTTCTATGAGTTTTCTAATAGAAATAAGGCAGGTATGAAAGGTGTATTGCAATAAGTTATTAGTACTTACCCTTATTATTTTATTCTTTAATTAATAATCATTTTATTTCTTAATAAAAAATAATTGCGAAGAGATGCCAAGTGATGCTTTTAAAAAGACAGACCATTGATGCAAGGTTATTGCGGTGAAAAACTATACGCAAAAGGTGATTTGAATGTGCAACGAATATTTTGGCTACTGAGTGAATGTATGCAAGTCTTTATATTGCATAAGACATAAAGCTGAATAACATAGTTTTAACTTAAATAATGCAAATACATCCAATTGATACAGACCTGGGAGTAGTTGATTATGTATAAGTATAGACTGAGTTAGTTGAAACAATTTTTTATTTGCCGAATTAAAGCAAATTGGATTAGACACAAGTAAATCATACAACATGGACAATATAAAATTACAATTATACTAGTATGATATAATGGACATACATATAAGGCAAACAGTTTATAGAATAATACTAGCTTTCATTCGTAAAAAAGAGAAAAGGAAAGTTTGAAAAGTCATATGATAATGTGACAATGGCGTGTGTACTTATGATGACGATCATGATGTTCCGTGCCAGTAACAGTAACGCTCTATCATAGACTATCAAGGCTTAACAAAAGCTGTTTGACCATTGTATGAAATTTTGAACATGTTTGAAAATTTGAATATTTTGTTCATTCGAAAGTTCAATGTGTTCGCAAATTAATAGTTTTGTATCTAAAACAATGCTTTCAGATAGCCAGTTAAGATTATTGAATAAGGTTTTTCTGCATGATGTGTATTTTGGACAAACAAAGAAGTAATGGTATACATCCTCAATATCTGACCCACAATGACAAGAAGGATCATTAATTATATTAGCTCTAAATAGATCATAGTTATAAATGAATGGGAACATCTCAATTGCGTTATTGGGCCGTACAAATAAAACGTTTTAATTTTATATAATCGTTTATCGTTTTTTTTCCAATTTCTGTTATGCATTACTGCTCTCTGTTTTCTGTCGTGAAGATAGTCCTGAAACCAATTCAATAAGTTTCCGTCAATACTGTAAGCTTTCATTTTACATATTATACGGCCCTTATGCCAAACTTTGTCGAAGTTAGATAGAAGTCACAAAATACAAACAATTTTAAGACTGAAGATATACCACACAGAAAAAATATTAAAAAAAAAATAAGTCAGTACTCATAGAACATTTTCAATGGGATTATTATGGAGGAGAAGAGACATATGGATTTATTTTACTGTTTTACAACTTCTTTAAATATTTCTTTTAATACCCCCCCTCCCCCCCCCCAAAAAAAAACCCCCTGTTATGTCATACTTATAACACATTTATTGGTGACAGCTTTAGTGATTCAAATTTTACACCCGTCATACTTGGTAAGGTGATAGTTATTCTATTATTTTTATTCATTTGCTTGTTTAAGAAATTTTTCATGAAGCTTGATTAATGAAAAAAAAAAATTATCATGCAAAGGATATATCTGACGCCAAAATGAAGCCATTTATAGATATCAAGCCACTTTGACATGTTATTTTTATAACAATTATTTGATTATTGATATCTATTGAATAGTTTTAAGTAACAAAGTTACTTCATATATAATAAATCAAAAATTTTGTATTTTCCTAAATATTTTTTTTCTTATTATTAGAAAATTAATTTCGAAAATAAATTGTGACTTTTTGTACTGTGACGATTTGTCCGTGACTTTTTGGCTGTGACTTTTTGTCCTGTGACTTTCTGTCCTACATTCTTTGTGACCTATCCTTTTCTCTTATTAAATGTAATTCAATTACCTGTTTCACTTAAAAAAAATAAGAAATGTATCTTTATTTTTGGTGAAATGAATTATTGATATAGTATTTTTATATTATATCGGCATTGCTTGGAAGATCGTCAATGTCGGATGACGAATTTATATCTTCTACTTGATTTTTTTCTACAAGTAACGGCTCAAAATGATACGGTCGAATATTTAAAGTTAGAGAGTTGCCTTGAAAACTGATGCTAACACTGTCCATTGTTTAATTATGCAGAAATATGATCGACTTCGTCCTCATTGAGACATTTTCTCGGCTTGTATCCACTGACGTCATCACGATCACGTGACCGGTATCTCATTAAAAATCAAAGATTACGACAAGCGCTGAATTCTTTGACCATTTAAAGGCCGTTAAATGATGTTTTGACAAGAAAAATTTATTACAATATATTTTTTTACCAATATTTATTAATTAATAAAAAAAAAAAAAAAAAATTGTGTCACGTCTCCTAATTTAAAATTATCATGCTTTGACCCAACTAACATGGTTATTTAGACTGTGTCGAAAATTGTTGAACGATTCGGACAAAATTGTTGAACGGTGAGGGCGAAAGCCCGAATCGTTCAACAATTTTCGACTCCGTCTAAACAATCATGCTAGTTGGGTCAAAACATGATAATTTTAACATTTTTGTGCGGTTATGCTAACCTTATTAGGTATATAATTAATGAAACGTTTAATACACAAGTGTTTTAGATTTCACTACGCAATTATGCTAACCGTATTAGGTATATAATTAATTAAACGTTTAATACACAAGTGTCTTAGATTTCACTACGCAAAACGGTTAGCATAACCGCACAAAAACACGATACACATTAAGAGTGAGGTCAGTGGGCGGAGTTAACATGTTAATATTGCGCAGTGAAATCTAGGACACTTGTGTATTAAACGTTTTATTAATTATACACCTAATACGGTTAGCATAACCGCACAAAAACACGATACACATTAAGAGTGAGGTAAGTGGGCGGAGTTAACATGTTAAATGTTAAACTCCGCCTACTGACCTCACTCTTAATGTGTATCGTGTAACCTGATGATCTATCAATTGATTTTCCATGTAGTGCATAGTTCATGTGTTTTTATGCCAACTAAAGATGGAGTCTGGTAAAAGACGATTTGTTGATTCTAGTGATGAAGAAATTGAACAAAAACGTTTGAAAATGAGTGTTAACAAAACAATAAAGCAGAATATAGCAGCAACCACTATTTTCAAGGAGACAGTATTTAAAAGTAAAGAAAATGAATCCTGGATTTGAACAGTATGACACCTTAAAACTAGATGAAGTGTTGGGTCATTTTTATATGGATGTGCGTAAAGCTGATGGAAATCGTTATAAAACAAATTCACTGCAATGCTTCAGATAATCATTGAATAGATATTTAAAGGCTCCACCGTACAATGAAAAAATTGACATTGTGAATGATGAAAGTTTTAGCGCTTCCAGAGAAAATTTTTAAGCGGCAATGGCAGAACTTAAACGCATGGGATTAGGAGACGTCGAGCACTGTCCGTCTATTGACGAAGCTGACAGAAGAAAAATGTATACCTCAATATATTTATCACCAAATACTCCATTTGGACTTCAAAATAAAGTTCAGTTTGATATTCGCCTGTATTTTTGTCGACGGGGAATAGAAAATATGCCACAAATGACAAAATCTACGTTTTCTGTAAAAAAAGAGATCCGAAGACGGGTCTTAAATATGTTGTTCAATCGTACTACACTTTGTTTACAAGTTTTCAACAACTGTTCCTTAACTATTGTTTATAAAAAAGAATGACTTCATTTTTAGAAGAAAAACAGATCTGATAGTTTTCGAACATATTTTTATTTACCGTTTGGTTTAATGTGATCGGGAGCATTCCATCTTATATTTTTTTCTTATTTATATTTTTAAGGGTTTTCTTTTTTTAAATCTGTTATTACTGTTTAATTTGTATAATATAATACAGAGATGTATAATAAATATATTTTATTTGAATTTCTCTAGATTGATAAAGCCATTGATTGCGTCATGCATGTATAGATGTCAACCAGTGAAAATTTCCACAAGCGGACAGGCTAACAGGTCAACTGGCCTTATGTAGGGCAATACACGAAGGTTATCACAAGACAGCGTGTACCTTACTTTGTTCTTTTTATAGCACACATGATTGCAGGTCAATAGTTTAAGCACATTGGTTAAAGGTCAACATATTACAACGCGATTTCTGATTGGCTACAGGCACATGTTTTGTAAGAAGGTTTCTTCTATTGGGACAATTTGATTGGGTTGTGTACGGCGAACATGGTTATTTAGCAGATGGCAAGGCAGCCAGTAGAATTCAAGTTTACAACTGCATAACCGCACAAACATATTTATCTCCACTTCGCGTTAAATAAAACTATAAACTCAAACTCTTCATTTGAATTCATTTCCACCAAAACATAAATTCATGCGCCAGGCCAACTCAGTGACATTTATATACGACTTACGTGTGATAGAGGCTACGTGTGGGGAAATTAATTGTCTTATCTACCATTTTAAAGAATTATAAGGATTAAAGGCATTATTAAAGGCACTTTTTGGTGAATAAACTTGACCAAGTTACTCATAAACATATAAGAATTCCTCCTTTATATACAAATTGATTATTGGAAATATCTGCAGAGTGATTGTGGCAATTCTGCTATTAATTATGCAGCGTCTACTTTTAGAATACAAACCTAAATTGATTTAAACGAATAGGCGTTGATCATAATTCAGTATATGCTGACTATCAATCTGTGTTACCATCAGTTGTGATAAAAGTGGTGTACATCATGAAGAAAATGGACATGTTATGTAAAATGTTTTTCATTTTATGGATCTTTTTCTGCTTTTTAGTTGCTGAAAGTGGTACGTTATTTTGTATTCAGTTCATGTTGTATTACGTCTGTGTAAATATAAAAGCATCATCTTGTTAATGAAAAAATATGATAAATTGTATCAAATATTAATGATTTGAATTGTTGAAAATCCAGGATACACATGTTCTGTTCTGAAATACTTAAACATAATTCCGACTTCATTGCATAAGAGACTTTTTCCTGAGAGCGGTACAAAAAATATTAAAAATCTTGAAAGTTCAATACTAAATATTTAAAACCATCAGAACAAAGTTTAACGTTATGTAAGCAAGTGTCAACATATGCTAAGTAACCATAAAATTATCCATACACGAAATGATTGATATATGATTTATCATTGCAAGCTATCTTTGCTGAAATGTTTTACGAGTTTTTTATAAGACACTTTGTGTTATTGTTTAATGTTGGAAATTTAGGGCTATAATACTTCGTATGTTCATAACGTTTGTATTCAACGTATTTTATCGGATATGTTTTGTACCATCAGTGCTGTACTCCGATGTCTTATCGGAAGTCGACACAACATGCAAACAGCAGAACAACAAGGAACATATTCCATCAACGACAAACACCACAGGATATCAAAACAAGTGACGCGCTTATGTAACTAACATGCAATCTCGAACTTTATACAATTATTTTCACAATATTCGTCCAAACAATTTTCATGAAAATGATGGTATGAAAAGACAATCTTGTAATTATTTGGACTACAAACGATAAAACATAACATATTATTCAACTTAAACCATGACAGAAACATCAAAAATAACTCCATTAATGTTGAATGTACAAAACACCGAGACACGCCGCACAGCAATGCAAATGCACATTCAGCATAACAGTCGTATTCGGGAATATGCAAATGATCGTATTAAAAGGCGATTTTATAATTATCTGGACAACAAACGATAAGACATAACACATTATTTAACCAAAACTGTAACAGAAACATCAAAAATAAATACATGAATGATATGCAAAATACCGAGACACGTCTTAATTATTGCAATGTAAATTCACTCTTGATATAACAGTCGTATTCGGGAATAGGTCACGTTCGGTACTTAGCAGACAGACGACATAGATGTAAAACCACGATCTAAGACGTGGTAAAAATGTCATGAAAGTTAGTTTAGACACAGACACATCGTATAGATCAACCAATTTGTAATGGTGTCCATAAAATTTACGGAGTATCATTTTAAATCTTTCCTCCTCATAACTCTGTTGGTGCAGTTTCTGCGTAAGGAGCACACTCCTGTATATGAAGTCCGTGTAATGTGAACAAGCACGAGCATAATGTATCAATTGAGATATGTACACACCATACGACAGAGAAGAGGGTATGTTACTGCAGAGAAATGGGAAATTGATAATTGGGAAGTTGAAATCATTACGTTTGTCATAGATTTTAGTGTGAAGTCGCACATCTGTGTCAATATTGAGGAAAATATCAAGGTATGCAGCAGTCCTTCTTGTATCAATAGTATCTTTAATTTCAAGTTCACTGGTATATGAGATGCAAGTTCTGAATGAAATATGGGTTATTCAGTGATAGGACATCATCAATATATCTAAAATTAAAATTAAAGAACTTTGCAAGGCGTTTTTTTCTTTTTGTCGTTTAGAAGGTGCCAAATGATTACTGCTTCATACAAGTACAAAAACAAGTCAGCCAGAAGTGGTGCATAATTAGTACCCATTGGAATACCGTCTGTTTGTTGAAATATATTCAATCCTCCAAAGTCAACAAATATATTGTTGATTAAAAATTCCAGCATTTTGATTATATCATCTTCACTATATTTTTGATAAAATCAGTGTGGTTCTTCACAAAATTAGAACTATTTTAACCAAAAACAGGAAATTTATACCTACGATTCCCATTTTTATAGAAAAAGCTCTGTTTAATGAGATGAGGAAGTTGAACGGTCAATTGAGCATGGGGAGTAGCAGTGTAAAGCGTAGAAAAATAAATATAAACCAAACAAATATGTTAACAAAGAAAAACGAAAATGGCACATAGATAAAGTACATAAGCAAAAATGAAAGACAAGAATACAAAAATTTACCACAGCAAAATGACACAATGAAGGCATGTAAGAGCACCGATCGACGTCAAATGAATTTCACCAAAAATAGACTAAACATTAAAAGTAATAATTTACAAAGATAGATACAATGAATATAACTCTGCCCTTCAAAGTTACTTTTACTGTTGAACCTACTGGGCCAAATAAAACCAAACTTGTCCTAAATCATCCTTAGGATATCTTGTTTAAAAATGTATCCGTTGACCCCGCCCATCACCCAAGATGGCCGCAACGGCTAAAAATAGAACATGGGGGTAACATGCAGTTTTTGGCTTATATCTCTGATACTTGAGCAATTAGAGCAAAACTGACATGAGTTGTAAATGTTCATCAGGTCAAGATCTATCTGCCGTGACGCATCAGACAACCCGTTGTTAGGAGGCTGTACCTGAATTGATTATTTTAGGGAAATTTTGCATTTTTTGGTTATTATCCTGAATATTATAATAGGTAGAGATAAACTGTTAACAGCAAAAGTGTTCAGCAAAGTAAGATCTACAAATGAGTCAAACAAGACAAAAATGGTCAATTGACCCCTTAAGGAGTGATTGCCCTTAAAGTAAATTTTTCACAATTTTTCGTAAATTTTTGTTATCTTTAACAAAAATCTTCTCCTCTGAAACTACTGAGACAAATTTAATGAAACTTGGCCACATAATTCATAAGGGTACCTTATTTAAAAAAAAATGTGTCAGATGACTCCGCCTACCAAACAACATGGCTGACATGGCTAAAATAGAACATAGGGGTAAAATGCAAGTTTTGTTTATTATTTTTTAACCGAAAAAATCTGAAAGGAGCAAATATTTTCAGAATAATGAGCTCTACCAATTGTCCTTATACGTCAAAACTGTTAGGCAAATTCTTATATGAGTCATTGACAATAAATGACAATTTTTTTTTTTTTTTTTCATTTTTACCTATTATCATTAAAATTATGATATTCAGAGAGAAACTTTTTTTTCTGTTATGCCTTATATGATTTAAATCATATTAGATAATAAACACTTTAAATCACAAAAATTATCAGCAAGACAAGATCTATTAGTAAGTCAAAGAAACAGACTGAAATACAAGATCAACAAAATAGAGATTTTTGTCATGAAGTCTATTCTCGTCTACAATGTTGGAGAATGTCCTTTGTTAAATATGCACAAAAACTAAGGTGAGCGACACAGGCTCTATAGAGTCTCTAGTTAGACTATCCTAAACCTGATCTAATCTAACTTTTATAAAGGGTTTGCAACCTTAGTTGAACAACATTCTCATAAATAATGACCTGAAAATTTACATAATAAATGTAAGCTTTAAATAATATCCTAACTAAACAAGTAAGGTGAAAGGACAGAGGGCACCCTCAGTAACTCTAGTTGTTGCTCCACAAGAAGATAGTTCCTTACGATTTCTTGCAGTATTGCAGTTTTTCGATGCTGTTTAGCAAATACCAATATTATAAGTATTCTAATTGTATTACGATATTTAATATTGCATGACGTACCTAATCAAATAAAACAGTATGTACTTTTGTATTTATATCAAGAAACAGGGAAGAACAAATTGCATGTCTACACATGCATTCGAATCATAGACACGACTGCACTTTAAAAAAGGTTTTACAACAACACAAATCGTTGTGCGTATGTTTGACGTATCAACACATGCTACTTTCCGTGTATAAATTATAAACCACGAGGTGCCAAAAATGCATCGCGAAAACATAAACTATTGAATCGCAATGAACATAATTATATATACTATTCTTTATATTTATTTGTTTTTGGCGTTATCGATTTCTGACTATTGAACAGCGGTATATGGCCCTTTTAACATTTTTTTTTATTCGAGCGTCACATATGAGTCTTATGTAGACGAAACGCGCGTCTGGCGCAAATACAAAATTTCAATCCTGGTATCTATGATGAGTTTATATACTACTGTAGCCTTTATTTAAGAATTGATCTTACCACAGAATCAATATGGTACAGTGCAAGTCATTAAACTATTGAAAAACATCAAAGAAAAGTTAGTGAAGTAATTATTACTTCAGCAGTTTATGTATGAGCAAGATTTTTGCAATTGGTATGATGATCAAATTTCACATTTTGAATTTTAAAATAGTTATTTATGCATTCCATCAGGAGGATAATAAAATTTCACTTTAATATCAAGACAATCAAAATAAAATTTCTATGGACTTTTTAGCTCACCTAAGTGAGCTTTTCTCATCACTTGGCGTCCGGCGTCCGTCGTCGTCCGTCGTCCGTCGTCGTCCGTCGTCCGTCGTCGTTAACTTTTACAAAAATCTTCTCCTCTGAAACTACTGGGCCAAATTTAACCAAACTTGGCCACAATCATCATTGGGGTATCTAGTTTAAAAAATGTGTTCGGTTACCCGGCCACCCAACCAAGATGGCCGCCATGGCTAAAAATAGAACATAGGGGTAAAATGCAGTTTTTGGCTTATAACTCTGAAACCGAACCATTTAGAGCAAATCTGACATGGGGTTAAATTGTTTATTAAGTCAAGATCTATCTGCCCTGAAATTTTCAGACGAATCGGACAACCGGTTGTTGGGTTGCTGCCCCTGAATTGGCAATTTTAAGGAAATTTTGCCGTTATATGGTTATTATCTTGAATATTATTATAGATAGAGATAAACTGTAAACAGCAATAATGTTCAGCAAAGTAAGATCTACAAATAAGTCAACATGACCGAAATGGTCAGTTGACCCATATAGGAGTTATTGCCCTTTATAGTCAATTTTTAACCATTTTTCGTAAATCTTAGTAATCTTTTACAAAAATCTTCTCCTCTGAAACTACTAGGCCAAATTTATCCAAACTTGGCCACAATTATCTTTGGGGTATCTAGTTTAAAAAATGTGTCCGGTGACCCGGCCAACCAACCAAGATGGCCGCCACGGCTAAAAATAGAACATAGGGGTAAAATGCAGTTTTTGGCTTATAACTTAAAAACCAAAGCATTTAGAGCAAATCTGACAATTGGTAAAATTGTTTATCAGGTCAAGATTTATTTACCCTGAAATTTTCAGATGAATCTGACAACCTGTTGTTGGGTTGCTGCCCCTGAATTGGTAATTTTAAGGAAATTTTACTGTTTTTGGTTATTATCTTGAAAATTATTATAGATAGAAATAAACTGTAAACAGCAATAATGTTCAGCAAAGTAAGATTTACAAACAAGTCAACATGACCGAAATGGTCAGTTGACAAATATAGGAGTTATTGCCCTTTATAGTCAATTTTTAACCATTTTTCGTAAATCTTAGTAATCTTTTACAAAAATCTTCTCCTCTGAAACTACTGGGCCAAATTAATCCAAACTTATCCACAATCATCTTTTGGTTATCTAGTTTAAAAATGTGTCTGATGACCCGGCTATCCAACCAAGATGGCCGCCATGGCTAAAAATAGAACATAGGGGTAAAATGCAGTTTTTGGCTTATAACTCAAAAACCAAAGCCTTTAGAGCAAATCTGACACGGGGGTCAAATTGTTTAACAGGTCAAGATCTATCTGCCCTGAAATTTTCAGATAAATCGGACAACCCGTTGTTGGGTTCCTGCCCCTGAATTGGTAATCTTAAGGAAATTTTACTGTTTTTGGTTATTATCTTGAAAATTATTATAGATAGAAATAAACTGTAAACAGCAATAATGTTCAGCAAAGTAAGATTTACAAATAAGTCAACATGACCGAAATGGTCAGTTGACCCATATAGGAGTTATTGCCCTTTATAGTCAATTTTTAACCATTTTTCGTAAATCTTAGTAATCTTTTACAAAAATCTTCTCCTCTGAAACTGATGGGCCAAATTAATCCAAACTTATCCACAATCATCTTTGGGGTATCTAGTTTAAAAAATGTGTCCGATGACCTGGCCATCCAACCAAGATGGCTGCCATGGCTAAAAATAGAACATAGGGGTAAAATGCAGTTTTTGGCTTATAACTCAAAAACCAAAGCCTTTAGAGCAAATCTGACGGGGTTAAATTGTTTATCAGGTCAAGATCTATCTGCCCCGAAATTTTCAAATGAATCGGACAACCCGTTGTTGGGTTGCTGCCCCTGAATTGGTAATTTTAAGGAAATTTTGCTGTTTTTGGTTATTGTCTTGAATATTATTATAGATAGAGATAAACTGTAAACAGCAATAATGTTCAGCAAAGTAAGATTTACAAATAAGTCAACATGACCGAAATGGTCAATTGACCCCCTAAGGAGTTATTGTCCTTTATAGTCAATTTTCAACAATTTTTATAAAATTGTAAATTTTTACTAAAATTTTCCACTGAAACTACTGGGCCAAGTTCATTATAGATAGAGATAATTGTAAGCTGCAAGGATGTTCAGTAAAGTAAGATGTACAAACACATCACCATCACCAAAATACAATTTTGTCATGAATCCATCTGCTTCCTTTGTTGAATAGTCACATAGACCAAGGTGAGCGACACAGGCTCTTTAGAGCCTCTAGTTTTTATTCAACTTAAATCAATTATTGGAAGAACAATTTTTTTTACAAACATTTTCTTCATTAAGGCATCTATAGCAAACATGAACAACTTTTAAATGTACATTCTCTTTGTGTTAAATTGTTACAAAAGTTATATAAAACGCATACAATAGGTAGGAGTCGACTGGAATGACGGTCAGGGAAATTAGAATTCCACCCGGAAAATGAGGGTATATTGAACTATATTTGATATGTACAGACATTTGTCTTTCCAATTGGTCATCCACGGAGAAGTCAAAAAGTTGTTGCAAGTTTTCTTAAAGTTCAGTGCGTGACACTCTCTCTACATAAGGCATGGAAGTAACGTCTTCATTCTGACGGAAGGTATCTGCATACTAATATATCTGTACAGCCACACGGATCCACCCCCACACTTTGTCCAGGTTAAAACTGCCGGTCAGAAGAAGACCAAAGTGAGCACATTTCTATTCCAAAGTCACCTTTGGGGAATACAACATAGGAAAACACAAGCTATCCGACATTGAAACATATACACTGCATCAATAAAACAAGAAACGTTATCTTCACAAAATAATTTCAATTTATGTTATGCATTAAACTAATCCCACTATCGTTATTAGTTGGAAGTGAACTTGACTTAGCATGACTTAGCTGCTCGTCCCATTATTCTTTTTTAACCATTTGTTATAACAAAAAAACGAAAGATACACAAGGGACAATCAAACTTGCAAGTCAAAAAGAAAATTTCAAATTCCATGGCAAAAGAAATGAACATCGACGACAAAATAAACAGCCGTCAACAAAATACAACATTGAAACCTACTGATTGAGCAAACGAACACAACATAAAACGGGTTGATTTTTTTTTATGAAATGCGAATTCAAGAATGGAAACGACAATACATTTTAAAGTGTTTACGGGTGAATTAGGATTAGCTCGCTCATCACCGTTTTTGAAAAGATATTTATTACCTTGGCCCCACAAACCGCTGCCAAATAATTTGTGTATATTGACAACTCCTGAGGTATTTCACCTCGATAAATAATGGACATAAAAAAAGATAATTGCATGTATATTTCTGATAACACAGTTTTAATACTTTTGTATCATTGAAAGTGAAAGCGAAAGTAAACAGTAAATCGAGTTCCACCCATTGAAATGTTTAAAATAGTTGTGATGTCGACATGAAATGAGCATTGTGTTAACATACCTACGCATAAGCATTGCCCATACCTGAAAATATTGAATTATCTGCTTACAAAAGTCTTTTTTAAATGGATGTGACTGAAATCTGAATTAAATATTCAGCACATAGACGTTTCGGCATGTTTACAGTGTGTACATAAACAGCGTCTTCCAGACGACAGCTTGCATTAAGTTAATGTTCATCATGACTTTCGATCTAAATAAGACATTCTGAAATCCTGTACCGGTCGGATCATAGCACGGTCAAATTAATATTTGTCGAGTTATTGTGTATTGGCTGAGTTACTCCGTATTGGCCGAGTTATACCGTATTGGCTTAGTTATTCCGTATTGTCAGAGTTATTCCGGTTGGGCAGAGTTATTCCGTATTGACCCAGTTGACACTTATGTATTGTACAGGCATATTACATCATATTTAGTCTAATAACATATATCAGAACTAGTTAATTAATACTGTATTTTATTTTATATATACATTGAAGATACCTCGGAAGTTGCAAGAAACAAACCAACCAAGCAGTCAACCAATTCGAGCGATTCCTACAGACTATCTCATAATGCTGTGGATGGAGAGTACTCACAGGGGATGACATCGTCCGCTATGTTTTGTACTGATACTGGTTCTGGAGATGAACCATCGTGGTGGGCAGTGGATCTTGGTGCCATTTATGACATCACCAACGTGATTGTCTTTGGCAGAGATGACTGTTGTGGTATGTTGTACATATCATTGGATGCGTACAGACGAATAGCTTTCTATACATAATTATGGTATTTTGCACAATTCATTTCTTTTTTGCTGATTATAAATGTTTTAAGAAGCAAATATAGTATAATTCAACTCTACAAATTGAAGCACTGTTATTTCAAATAGAGTAAACAGGTGATAATTTTATTCGATTCTAGACAAGAGATTAACATATAACTATGTCGTCGCTGCGGTATAGCCATTTGTTCTAAGGCGGCGTAGAGCAAACACTAATCAATCAACCAATATAACAACGCCATTGTTTTTGTAACATTTCTTACTTTAAATCAAATTGTAATTTAATATGTTTTTTTTTGTAAGCGCAACGTTTTGACCTGTCTACGAACAATTAGCAGATTGTCAGACCTTGAACTTAATCAAATATTTAATGTTTTTGTTGGGAATTTAATGCATTGGTTATTTCTGGCAGGCTTGATATAATTTTTTAGTTTTCCAACTTTTCTTGTTTTAATTTCAAATTCAGTTCTCATTCTTTCAGTTGAGAGACTTTCGAATTTCGACATTGAGGTGATTAAACCTTGTAGAAACAAACCCAATTGGTTTGAGGACGGTGTCATCGAGTTGTGTTATCATCAGCAAGCACCAACTACATTTTTAAATGCTACATGCCATAGCAGGATGATTGGACAGTATGTTCGCATACGGCTCAATGATCCAAATACGTTATCACTATGTGAAGTTGAAGTGCATGGGACATTTATTCATTTTCTAAGTTCAGGTAATTCTTCAAGAAACTATTCTTCATTTAGTCATTTTTAATTATAGATAAAGGCAACAGTAGTATACCGCTGTTCAAAACTCATAAATCCATGGACAAAAACAAATTCGTGGTAACAAACTAAAACCGAGGGAAACGCATTAAATATAAGAGGAGAACAACGACATAACACTAAAATGTAACACTCATAGACAAAATCCCACGAGAATAACAAATATAACATATATATATAACATCAAAACCAAATACATGAATTTGGGATAGACAAGTACAGTGACACGTCTTATAGAATCATCCAATACCTCACATTTGTTAAACGTTTTAATTTAACATTTTTTTAACAATGTTTTTATGGATTATTTAGAGCCATTCAGTTGAACACTGGAAGTAACTGTATTTGTCATTATATGATTTGTCTTAGGTTAACGACATGTACATCGACAAAGCTGTGGTGATTGTATGCTCGAAAAAAACTAATTTAACCCTCGACATTCGAAAATTGCATATTGTATATACAACAAAATGTCAAACAGACACTGAAAGTATTAAAGATTAAGATCAGCTTTGTATTACCTTTATTCATTATCATTTTATTTCGACTTAGATCAACTGACTATTAATGCCCAATACAACACATTCATAAATAATTGCACATGGAAATACGATCAATGTAGGATTTTGTTATGGGATATTAAGCTGTCAAGTTCATGTCTATTGATTTCACTCAAATTCACCTATTGGACTTATAATATAACCAAACGTATATTCAAATTTGAAAAATAGTATGATATACACGGTAAACAATCCTGGTTATGGTAATTATCTATCAGTGGTGAGTTATATTTTATTTCATACCATAAATTGTATATATCGAGAATTATTATTTTTGTGGCTGGATTAATACTCAATCATCATTCCTTGTGCTTTCATTTTCAATGTTGACATTATTTTCTTGTAAAAGTAGGTACTACATACCTGTTCCACTCAGGTAAAAAATAATGGTAACATGAATACGGATTCAAATGCGTTTAACGTATTGAATTTTCGTGATGTTTATTTGAATCATGTGGACGAAATTGACTCAAACTGACTGCTAATATCGCATAACTATATATATATTTTACTTTCATATATGTTGAAAAAGTAGTTATATTTTGTTTTTATTTTGGTTTTTAATCGTATATAATACCCCTTAAAAAACTATATAAATAACAATATGTAGTATTAAATTAATTTGCATGTTTTTTTATCCATTAGTTACCCTTCCGTATACCTGTGGATTCCAAGGTTACAGTTATGCAGGACATGATATAATCCTTAGCAGCGCCATTGTGAATAGTGACATTTACTGTACCTACATGTGTGCCTTCATGAAAGAATGTTATGTTGCAGAATTCAACAAGAAGACTTCAAATTGCACCTTAATGGGAAAGAAAACTGGATCCAATATCGTGGCTAATTCTGATTACGACGTTTATATCATCAACTAAACATTTTCTTTTTGTCGAGGCTAATTATTTGTGCAATTCTGAAAACTCTAAATATTCAACAAGAAGACTTTTTTTCCCTTTTCCTAGATATAAACAGAAAAACAGTATTTGACGGTAAACCTCAACCTTATTTTCGTGGTTTACCGACAGCTTAAAAACACCAGTAATTGTATCGCTACGATGTTAATACCTGGAGATAAATGCCCATGAACAGCAATATCAAGCAACTGCTAATGAAAGAATAACATTGCATTTTTTTTACCATCCAATGAACTTATTTACATTAGAATTATATTTTATTTCAATTTAAGAAAATGTAGATCTGGTATAATAATGATGTTAATTGAAAGTCACAGGTTCATTTCACTTAGCGTTTTTTTTACGACTGCACACATTTTTTTAGTCGTATATTGGTATCACGTTGTCGTCGTTGTCATCTGCGTCGTCGTCAGCGTCGTCCGAAGACAGATGGTTTCCGGATAATAACTTTAGTATATGTAAATAGAAATAAATAAAATTTTAACACAAGGTTTATAACCACTAAGGTAGCAATACACAGTTAGGAGTTTAGTTTCGCATTTTGACTCCGGTGGATTTTTCAAATAGGAAAGTTATTGTGTAATAAAATTCATTTTTAGACAGCTGAGTGCTAATTTAGCCTTCAAAGATGGTTTATAAGAGCATCAAGATTATTTTTTAATCCGTATTTTCATAGCTAGACCGGTCATCGGTCCAGAATTCGAAATTAATGTAATTTTGGGGAAATATGTGACATCTTTTCCCCCCTTTTTGCAATATTTTATAAGAAATAGATGCAGATTGTTGCCATTGGAACACCCAAAAGAAATTATATTTTACCATTTTATATACTGGATATAAAGTCTATGGAAGATTCTGATTACATACATATGCCCATATATGACACAAACAGTAAGCTTGATATTGCAAGAAAGCAATGAAAAGGGGATGGTAAAATTTATAAGGGCAAATTTTAATATTTTTTCCTAACTGTTTACTGCTACCTAAAGGAAGGTTGGGATTGATTTTGGGGGTTATTGTTCCAACAGTTTCGAGATTAGGGGCCAAAAACGGGTCAAAATAAAAATGTTTCTAGTTTCCAGACAATAACTTGTTTGTTAGTGAGTGGATCGTTTTGAAATTGTACCACAAAGTTCCATAATGAAAAGGGAAGGCTGAGATTGAGTTTTTGGGAAATTGCCCCTATGGTTCAGGAATTAGGAACAAAACAGGGACAAAAAACAAGCATTTATTCTAGTTTCCAGACAATAACTTGTGTTTAAGTGTAAGGATATCTCTAAAATTGTAATTCAAGGAATCACAACACAAAGGGAATGCAGGGATTGAATTTTGGGGGTAATTACCACAAGTGTTGAAGAATTAAGGGCCAAAAAGGGGCCAAAAACAAGCATTTTTCTAGTTTCCAGACAATTACTTACTTGGGGAGATAACTCTTACAAAGAAAATTGTTCGTCTTAGCAGGGTGAAATTTAAAAGCGCATGAACTATACGAAACAATATGAGAAATATCTAAATAAGGCAACAGTAGTATACCGCTGTTCAAAACTCATAAATCCATGGACAAAAAACAAAATCGGGATAACAAACTAAAACCGAGGGAAATGCATTAAATATAAGAGGAGAACAACGACATAACACTAAAATGTAACACACATAGACAAAATCCCACGAGAATAATATATATAACATCAAAACCAAATACATGAATTTGGGATAGACAAGTACCGTGACACGTCTTATCGCAATGTGAATTTACACTCAAAAATAAGAGAAAACAAACGACACAACGTTATAATGTAATACACACAGAAACGAACTATAATATAACAATGACCATATTCCTGACTTGGTACAGGGCATTTTTAAAGGAAAAAATGGTGGGTTGAACCTGGTTTTGTGGCATGCCAAACCTCGCACTTTTATGGCCATGTGAAATATAACATCAAAATGACAACACAGGACTACAATATAAATAAATTGGAGAACACAATTGACAAAGAATCACACGAACAACAGCCAACAAAAGGCAACAAGTTCAAAATTTTAATACGCCAGAAGTGTATTTTGTCCACACAAGACCTATGTGTGACGCACAGATACAAAAGTTTGAAAGCCGAAACGAGTACAAAGTTGAACAGCATCGAGGACCAAAAGATCAAAACGGTTGTGCCAAAAACGGCAAGGGTTTTCTGTTAAGTTACCAGAAAATCCCTATAATTTAGAGTAATTTATACTTTTGCAAACAGTAAATTTAATAAAATGAATATTCAAAAGATGTACATGATAAAGCTGAAGTATTAACTAATTACAGGAAACAACTGAAATACATTTACATAACCAGACATTTGAAACACAAAAGTAGACACATCCGAATACGTTTAAACCTCTACGCCAAGTGACGTCCTATTTGAAACTGGAAAATGACGAAAAAATGACGTCATTTGAATTAGTAAAACAGAGCATCAAAAAATGAAAAATGACGTCACATAAGAATGAATAAGATAGAATTAGGATTAATTTAAGATTATATATTTGAACTAAATACTGATATTGCATTTAATAACAAAGCATATTTTAATTCTTATTTATATAAAACTGAGGTAGCAATTAACTATATTATAAAACTATGTCCGGTTTGCTATAAATCTAACTTCAAACGTAAAATATCGTACTGATTACTTTGAACGAAATCAAATCTGATAAATGAAGGCGGTGATTAATTTTCTTTACCATAACACATAAATATAATAGAAAAGACGTCAACACATTTGACAAAATCCGATGAGAATTACAAATATAACATTAAGCGCATATTAAGAAACAAATATTTATCGTAAGAACAACAGGTGGAAGAAGAAAAAAATAATCAGAACAAATACAATAGGTCTTTCAACAGAAAAGTGGAAAGAAATAATTACATTCTATAATATTCTTGTCCGTGGTTAGAAAATACATACATTACAAACTAAATCAGGATTTTATATTATTATACATGTTTACGTATCTACAATAAAGCAAATCTAATTTATTTTTAGAATTATACCGGTGATAAAACAAAATTCTGAAATTTTTTGTGGCGTTGATGCATCCACAGTTTATAGATTGTTCGGTTTGTACTTGTATACTGTCATAAATTCATGGGAGGTGTCCATAGTGATTCTGTTGTTTACATATTGTAATGTAGCATTTAATTATTTATTGATATATTTCTTTGTCCTGAGTTCTTGGGTTTATCTATACTGTATTCCTGTCACGTAATGTCGTTCATTTGTGCTGTATTTTTAACATTGCCATATACGCGGGAGGTATGGCTAGCCATAAAACCAGGCTAAACTCACCATTTATCTTAAATATCATGTTCCAAGTCAGGAATATGGAAGTTTTCAAACAGTCCGTTTCCATGTATGTCGGCTACAACAGTTCAGTGTTTCTGTTGTTCCGTCGTTTCCCTCTCATAATTGATGTGCTTCCCTCGGTTTTTATTTATTACCCGGACATGTTTTCGCCTGATCGATATATGACTTTTCAACATCAGTATACTACTGTCACTTAATTTACGTAGGTGACTATAATCATCGCTTGTCAATGTACAAGTATGATAGGATTTATTAAGTTTCACATTCTTCCAGTAGATTAAATTGAAAAAAAAGACTGGATTGGGACTACGACATCCGATATTAACATAACTAAAAACAACAGAAATATTCTGTTTAAGAAGTAATGGTGCGTTGGATCTGGTTTTATGACTAGCCAAACCTTCCTTTTATATAACAATGTTTAAAAATATCGCTAATTTACAAACGGATTATAAACACTTGAAGTATTCGATAAGAAACTGACAACGTCATGGCGAGAAACGAAAAACTACTTAAATACAAACAGTATTTAAAATACAACATAGAAAAATTGAGCCTGAGCACCAACAGTATCATACGTAAGTTACTAAATTATTATCAAAATATTTTAGTCTTTGCAACTCGTCGTCATCTTGTAATTGAACTTGTTGTAAGGCAGGAATCTTTAATGAGTTTTTTGCAATTGTCCAATACATTAACAATTTTTCTTCTAACAAGTTATTCAAATATAAGGGCGGTAAAAAGCTCAAATCACTTATAAACGATTTAACCTTGTGAAATAGTACCAAATCTATGCTGAATACTAATTTTGTATCGCTGTATATATAGTTATATACATTTTGTGCACTAAAGGTACTGTTAAACTAGTATTAGGTAACTAACATGTCATACAGTATATATATATAATGAAAACAACATGTCGCAATCAATACTTTGATTAAAAGAGAGGCGAAAGATATCAAAAGTATAGTGAAACTAACACTGACATTATCTCATTTGCAATCATGCCACATCATCTTATATCTAATAATCTTTTTCTTCAATTGTGTAGAAGTGTAAGCCTTCATTATGTCAAAACATAGCACACAATTGGTATTGTCATTTACTTAAATTTACAAATTTTGAAAACAATTTATTTTAATAAGGAATATAAGTGAAATAATACTGTTCTAACATGTACTATTTTACTTAGCCATATGAGTGTAGATATCTGTTAAGGTAAATATTTATAAACGAATGCTAATGGTAATTCAGTTTTAAACTTGAAGTAAAAAAAGTTCGGTGACATCATTTTTAATTTCTAAAGACATACTATTCTGATTATAAAACCTATCTTCTTATATTTCATATCAGAAAAGTAAACATACACAGAATTTTTTTTTTTTAATTGATGAAAACTTGGTCCCCTGTTCCAAAGATATATTTTAACATGTTAAGGTTAGGACCTGATACAGGTCATTATTTTATGCCTTGGAGCATATTTCATTGAAACATGGTATCATCCGGGTTGATTCTGAGAAAGAATGACCTATGGTTCTGAAAGAAAATAATTCCAAATAGGTATATAATGACTTATATCGCAAAAGCAGGACACATACCGTGTATTACTGTTTTACTTTTGAAACTAAAATCCAAAAAATACTGAATTCCGAGGAAAATTCAAAACGAAAAGTCCGTAGTCAAATGACAAAAATCAAAAGCCCAAAAACATGAAATGAATGGACATCAAACGTCAAACAACTGACATGGTACATGCATATTATCACGTGTAGGAAATGTTGGATTAAACCTGGTTTTATAGCTACCTGAACCTCTCTCTTGTTTAACAGTCGTATTAAATTCCACCTCACTTACAACGATGTGTTAAAAGAAGAAACAGACGCAATAGATAAAAACGTGAAAATAGGGGTACAGCAACCAACATTGTTATTTTGTCGTGATCGCCGCCAAAAAAAAAATGCATCAAAGAAGCACAAAAAGGCATATAGACAAAGCACATTAGCAAAATTGAAAGACAAGAATACACAAATTTACAATAGCACAATAACACAATTACGGGATGTTTAAGTACTGAGCCACGTCATGCATATGTATCAAAGAAACACAAAAAGGCATATAGACAAAGCTTATTAGCAAACATGAAAGACAAGAATACACAAATTTTCAGCTATCGATTAAAAACATGTTGCAAATATCATTAATAATGACAATAAACACATATGCATTCATCTCTTCAAAGGTGTTCCAATGATAACCCTTTATTATTTGTTTTACCTTTTTTTGTTCTGTAATATGTATACTGTCAATAAAAGTCTTTAAACAGCGTCTTGCTTTGAAAAAGAGTCGCAAACATCATTAATAATGACAATCAGAAAATTATGCATTTAGCTCTTCAAAAGGGTTCCAATAATAACCAATTATTATCTTCTTTTTAAAAAAAAAATTTTAAAACTTTTTTAGTTATGTGATTTTTATGCTTTCATTACCAGTTTATTTTAAAAGCTTGTTGTTTTGTAAACAGAAAATCGTATTATTTTGTTTTCCAATCCAGCAAAACACTGTATTCTCTTCATACACATAGATCTTCATGCATCCAAATTGATTTGTTTATTTATTTTTAAAAAGTTCTCATCGACTCTGGTATCTATTCCTTTTTGGTTATTGTTATGCACTTTTAAGTGCTTTAAAAGCGAATTGGTGTCCGTAAGTTTGGTAGCACAACATCAGGAACTTCTTTTCTAAATAACAGTCCAAATAAGCCAAAAACGACAGACTTCTATAGTTCCTTCCACATATTATTCAAAAGAGACTTTTGGATACTTGAAAATTCCAAAGATCTTTTAGAGTACATACAATCTAACTCTCTTTCATCTTGTAATAGTATTAACACATTTGACTTTTCTACACTTTACACAAGTATTTCACATTTCAAACTAAAAGACAAATTGATAGAGTTGGTATTGCTTTGTTTCATAAAACAGAATGGCCAACGTAGAAACAAGTATCTTGTCTTAAGGAGGGATACATCATACTTTGTAAAGGATCACTCTGATTCAAACAAAAAAATCTCTGAAACTGACATTATCAAGATGCTTGATTTCTTGATTGACAACATATTTGTTACGTTCGAAGGACGTGTTTTTCAACAGACTGTCGGCATCCCAATGGGAACAAATTGTGCCCTTCTTCTTGCCGACTTGTTTCTTTATTATTAGGAGGCTGACTTCATACAGGAACTTCTTAGGAAGAAAGATAAGAAGTTAGCAATATCCTTTAACTCTACTTTCCGCTATATAGATGATGTTCTTTCACTAAATAATTCAAAATTTGGTGACTATGTTGAATCTATCCCATCGAACTAGAGATAAAGGATACTACAGATACAGTTAAGTCGGCCTCATATCTTGACTTACATCTAGAAATTGACAATGAGGGTCGGTTGAAAACAAAACTTTACGACAAAAGAGGTGATTTCAGCTTCTTATTGTGAACTTTCCATTTCTAAGTAGCAACATTCCAGCAGCACCTCCATACGGGGTATATATCTCCCAATAGATAAGATATTCCCGTGCTTGCATTTCCTATCATGATTTTCTTGATAGAGGGTGTCTGCTCATAAGGAAGCTTTAAAACCAAGAGTTTCAAATGAAGTTGAAATCATCCCTTCGTAAATTTTACGGACGCCATCACGAGTTGGTTGACCGTTATGGAATAACCGTTTCACAAATGATATCGGATATGTTCCTTACATCGTAACTACAATCCCCTTCCCTTTCATGAATGTGACCTACCGAATTATACTTTTTACCGAATTTGTTATCACATAAGCAACAGGACGGGTGCCACATGTGGACCAGGATCTGCTTACCTTTCCGGAGAACCTTAGATCACCACTAGTTTTTGGTGGGGTTCGTGTTGCTTATTCTTTAGTTTTCTATGTTGTGTCATGTGTACTATTGTTTGTCTGTTTGTCTTTTTCGTTTTTATCAATGGCGTTGTCAGTTTATTTTCGATTTATGAGTTTGACTGTCCCTCTGGTATCTTTCGTCCCTCTTTTTCAAGGATTTCACAGAGATAGCAAATCCATAAGCCCCATTTGAGGCCAAAACTACCAAAATATTTAACCTATCCAGGTTTAATAGCTTCCTTGTGAATAGCAACCCTTTATCAAGGAAATCATGATAGGACATACAAGGGAATATCGTATCAATTGGGAGATATATACTCCGTATGCAGGCGCTGCTAAAATGTTGATACATAGAAATGGAAAATGCACAATTGGGAAGCTGAAATAATCTCGTTTGTCGTAAAGTTTTGTTTTTAACCGACCCTCATTGTCAACTTAAAGATGCAAGTCAAGATATGACTTATATAAATTGTATATTTTATTACTTTGATAGCGTTAGGTTAATTTACCGCTTCCATAACTTTTTAATCTGAGTTCCTTGTATTTAAAGTTGTAAAAAGGCAGGAATTAAAGGCACAGGTCATAGCCAAGATTAAGGTCGAGTTGTAAATTTTGAACATTGCCAGCAATTCTCAGAAACCATAAATTAAAAAAAAAACTTTGAGTCAAAGCGCTTTGGTAACTTTTTAATGCATTTTGAACTTTTCCAAATAAGCAGTTTGGTCAGATAATTTCTTAAAAAGTAAATATAATTAGAGACTTTGCGTTCTTTTTAGTTGAAATTCTTGTCAAAATCAAAGACCAATTTTGCGCTCCAGATTTTGAACTACAAATGTATATGCAAAAAAAGGAGGCGTGGTATGATTGCGAATTAGAAAATTTTCTACCAAGTTCAAATGAAGAAGATTTAATCAATTATAGGCAACCATACGGCCTTCAACAACGAGAAAAAACATTACTGTATGGTCAGCTAAAACAATTCAGTTGAGAAAATAAAAAGCTTAATTCAACAGAATAGGAATTTATGCTTGTTATTGCAACAACACTTAAACTGAAATATTGAGAAAAAGAAAGAAATGGAGCACAGGATTCTGGACACTATGGTAAGTATTTGATTCTTCAATTCAAACCAATATGGAGATAATTTATAGAATTATTGTGTTTTTCATATTATGATTTATGGTTATAGCGTTTTACAAAGAAATAATATAATCATATGTCACTAGTGAATTGTTAGCTATTTTATAACAACGGAAATAACTTTTCAAACATGAAGTTCAAAAGTCTATAGAAACATTTTTTTGGTGTTAAATCTGTTTAATGTAAGCTATCGTATTAAACCGGATGTGACTTTAAAATCCGAACGGTAAGAATCCATGTTCAGTGAATTGTGCATCATTTAAACCGCAATTGGTTGATTCTCTCACTTATCTTGCAAATTAATACTATAACCTATACATGATACATTTAGTTGAAATGAGTGCAAGTTATGCTTTCCCTAATTGTTTTTTATAAAACAAATTGTGTAAAAGTTTTCAACACTGGTTTTAAATAGCTTATTTTACGGTTTATTTTTTTTGTCATTGTTGAGGGCGGTTCCGTGACCTATATATGCTTTAATTTTCTTCCTTTGAACTCTGGTGGATAGTTATCTCATTGACAATCATATATGTACCACATCACCTCAATTATTACAATAATCAGTGATAAGGGACGTCACACTCAACTCCCAATATATATAAAAGAAACCAAAACCAACAATTATACAAGACCAACAAAGGCCAGATGCTCCTGACTTGGAAAAGTCCCAAAATGCGGCAGGCTAAACATGTTTTTTTGAAATCTCAACCCTCCCTTTACACCTTCAGCCAAAATAGTGACACAACAAATACACAACAATACGCACAGCTAAAATCAGTCCAAAAGAAGTCCGCATCCGATGTCAGAATAGGAAACAAAAGAAACTAAACAAACGACAATGATACATGAAATAACAAAGGACTACTAGCAGTTACTGACATGCCAGATCCAGACCTCAATTAAACTGATTGACAGATTATGTCTTAATCATATGAATATCAAGCACATTCACTCCCGTTAGGGGTTTAGTATCATACCATCATAAAATATATGTGACGAAAATAACCCGTATCATGTCAACAACTGGTTTTAGTATAAATAGGTTTATTTCCGATGCAAAGACCCTATAAGTCAATCAATATCAAAGCCAAATTATTCCATTTTTAATGATATGACAGTATCGTACATATGTAGCTATATCCATTCTTAATTAGTCTGTTTAAAGGTTGTGTTAGCTTTTGAGTTGCATTTACATACACAATTATCTCTTAGATCTGTTTTCGTTCATTCATATATAGAATAGGAAAGCTGTGGTATGATTTCTAATGAGACAATCATATACGAATTCAAAGATCTACGAAATTATAAGTCACCTTAAGGCCTTCAATAATAAGAAAAATGTACACTGTATAGTCATCTTTGAAATGCCCTGACCTGAAAAATATGAAACCATTCAAACGAGCAAACTAATCGTTTCATGTCATTTATTTCTTAAATTCAATTGTCACTTTATCTTATTTTTATTTTAAACAATCAAGTGAGATGTCTGAATGCAATTTGCTGTGTATATGTACAGATCATGTGTCTATAGATTAACAAATTAATTATTTAGAACATTTGCAAAGAAATGGGGACGTGTCGTCTGCTGTGCAATCATATAGCATCAATTTTCAAATAACCAACTGAAATTGATTAAAATAAATAGGCGTGTTTAATTGAATTTAGTACAATATATGATGGGAACTAATTCGCGTTGATTGAGTTACAACAAGCTCGAGTGCAGCATGCAGTAAATGGACATATTTAAAATGCACTTCATTCTGTGGACATGTTTCTGCTTTTTTGTGACTGAAATTGGTAAGTTATTCTTTCTTCGTGTAGTTTATGTTCTGGTCAGTCAGTGTTATTATATATATTTAAAAACAAATTCTGTTTAGTATTAAATTTATATTAAGATCCATTTTGTTACATCTTGTGATCAATTTTATTTGGCAATCGCCAATGGCAGTCAGCAGGGTTAAAGAACATCAGTTGTTGGACCTGTTAGTCAAATGCGTTTTGTTTAAATATACTTTTTCACTTTTTTGGTCTTTTGGAAAATGATGTTTGTGCTGTTTTTAGACCCTTCTACAACGAAATTTATTTTACATGCGGTTTTTATCCAACGCAATCATAGGTTTGAACGTAGTTTTCAATTTAGACTCGTTTATATTTTTTCGTTTGGGCTTGTATCATATTTTCCCTCCGGTTTATATGATCCGTTCATCCTATATTGACTCTTAAAATTCAAGAGTCTATCTAAAAATGAGGGTACTTTTTCTAAAAATGAGGGAACTTTTTATATGACCTTCCAAATACCGTTTCGATCCCTAACATCACTGAAGAGACATTTATTGTCGAAATCCGGATCTGGTGTACTAAAAAAATATTGACACCGTATGTTTGTGGCATAACATCGTGCCCACAAGTTAAAAAAAAATTCTGTTTAGTATTAAATTTATATTAAGATCCATTTTGTTACATCTTGTGATCAATTTTATTTGGCAATCGCCAATGGCAGTCAGCAGGGTTAAAGAACATCAGTTGTTGGACCTGTTAGTCAAATGCGTTTTGTTTAAATATACTTTTTCACTTTTTTGGTCTTTTGGAAAATGATGTTTGTGCTGTTTTTAGACCCTTCTACAACGAAATTTATTTTACATGCACACGTATAAAAATTGCGGTTTTTATCCAACGCAATCATAGGTTTGAACGTAGTTTTCAATTTAGACTCGTTTATATTTTTTCGTTTGGGCTTGTATCATATTTTCCCTCCGGTTTATATGATCCGTTCATCCTATATTGACTCTTAAAATTCAAGAGTCTATCTAAAAATGAGGGTACTTTTTCTAAAAATGAGGGAACTTTTTATATGACCTTCCAAATACCGTTTCGATCCCTAACATCACTGAAGAGACATTTATTGTCGAAATCCGGATCTGGTGTACTAAAAAAATATTGACACCGTATGTTTGTGGCATAACATCGTGCCCACAAGTTAAAAAAAAATTCTGTTTAGTATTAAATTTATATTAAGATCCATTTTGTTACATCTTGTGATCAATTTTATTTGGCAATCGCCAATGGCAGTCAGCAGGGTTAAAGAACATCAGTTGTTCGACCTGTAAGTCAAATGCGTTTTTTTAAAATATATTTTTTCACTTTTTTGGTCTTTTGAAAAATGTTGTTTGTGCTGTTTTTAGAACCTTCTACAACGAAAATTGTTTTACATGCACACGTATAAAAATTGCGGTTTTTATCCAACAAAATCATAGGTTTGAACGTAGTTTTCAATTTAGACTCGTTATATGTTTTCGTTTGGGCTTGTATCATATTTTCCCTCCGGTTTATACGATCTATTTAGAATCGTATATATATATATATCCGACTGAGAAAATCTCGGAATTCGTCGATTTTCATTTAAGATCTCATGTAGAAAATCTTCCTTCACACATTCAAGACACTACAGATTATCTTCGTAAAATGGAATCCATGAACCCTCTTCCTCCTGAAACCCTCCTTGTCACTTTAGATGTCACCTCATTGTATACCAACATACCTCATGATGACGGCATACAATCTTGTAGGGAAATATGGGACTCGCGCAACATTTTCGAACCACCTACTGAATGTTTAGTCCAGCTGCTTACTCTGGTCCTGAAATGCAACAATTTCACCTTTAATGGTGATCATTACCTTCAAATAAACGGGACAGCGATGGGGACGAAAATGGCACCGTCTTACGCCAATATTTTCATGGGCAAATTAGAAAAACAAATTATTGCAGCATCTTTATCCAAACCTTTGTCTTGGTTCCGTTTCATTGATGATGTTGATATGAAATGCACTGAATCTCAACAAAAATTGGATGATTTCATCAGACATGCAAACAACGCCCACCATTCAATTAAATTTACGTATGAAATTTCCGACTCTAAGATATCTTTCTTAGACACAACCACATCTATAAAGGACGGTGTCATATCAACAGACCTCTACTGTTAACCCACAGATAAACATCAGTACCTTTCTCCCCAAAGCTGTCACCCCAAACACTGTACAAATAAAGGCAACAGTAGTATACCGCTGTTCAAACTCATAAATCCATGGACAAAAAACAAAATCGGGGTAACAAACTAAAACTGACGGAAACGCATAAATATAAGAGGAGAACAACGACACAACACTACAATGTAACTAACACACACAGAAACGGACCAAGCATCAGACAAAATCCCACGAGAATAACAAATATAACATCAAAACCAAATACATGAATTTGGGATAGACAAGTACCGTGACACGTCTAATCGCAATGTCAATTTACATACAAAAAGTATCCCGTACAGTCAAGCTCTCAGAGTCAAGCGGATTTGCTCTTCTGAGGAGGCTGTCACGAAACGGTTACAGGAACTTCGCGGATTTTTGACAAAACGAGGTTATAAGAAATTGGACATAGATAAGGGGTTTGCGCGCGCTAACAATAACAGCCGCAATGGCCTCTTACAGTACAAACCGAAGAGGCGCAGCAGCATAGTCCCGTTTGTTCTTACATACAATCCAGCCTTTACTAACCTTTTACGATTGATCCGTGCCAATTGGCAAACTATTGCCAAACACCCTAAATTATCCAAGATCTTTCCCAATCCTCCTGTCTTAGCTTTTCGGAGACCAGCAAGTCTGAAAGACTTATTTGTTAGAGCTGCCGTCTCCTTAAATAAAAGCTGTTCAATTGCAGGATGGTGCAAGTCATGTGGTAACAGACGTTGTCTGACTTGTCAACAAATACTGAATACTCAAACATTTACTTGCCACTCGACTGGGTCTGTGTACACTATATATTGCAATGTAACTTGCAAAACCCAGAATGTTGTATACCTCCTTCTGTGGCATGCAGTATGTTGGCGCGACAGAGCAACAAACGCATGAATGGTCATCGAAATGACTACACTTGCAAGCCCGACCTACCAGTAAGTCGTCATTTGAGATCACCTGGGCACACACAAGATGATCTCAAAAACCTTACCATTACAATCATAGACCACAACAAGGGTTGGTCGAAGGTCGACAGAGTCGCTCGGGAAAGATTTTGGATAAGAAAGTTACGAACAGTTTCCCCAGAGGACATAACTGAAAAAACATAGAATGAGTCCCTCATTTTTCTGTCATCACCTGGTTCCAATAACTCCGGCTTTAGTACTGGCTTTACAGTTCGAAATTATTTTTAAAAGTAACAGTTTAAATTGCAGGGCTCCATTCATTCGGGATGGATGTATAAGTACGTAGCCACGTTCAATTATTTTACCTCATTAGATAAAACATTATTTTTCTTATCATTATTAGACTGCTATTCATTTAGGAGGCTTAAATATGAAGTTTCTGTTGCAATTGCCCTACCGTTGTCAAATTTGAAATATTATACCAACTTGGATAGGTTAGGACATTTTTGATTTTTTCGTTTGAGGACTGCCCTCAATGCAGTTATAACATCTAAACTGTCACAACCTTTGGAAATTTAGAGTTGTGCCAGTTCACATCGATAATAACTATTTTCATTTGGCATATCTTTGTAATCTTTGCGCCGTTTTTGGAAATTTTAAAATTGTATCAGCGACGACAGCGTCTGGTGTTCACTTAAATTGTATAAATTCAAGATTTTGAAAAAGTTTCTCAGTTTGAATATATTGACATGATTCATTTAACATCGTGGTATTATTAAAGAAGGATATCTGTTATCCGAAATATCTAATATTTTATAGTTATTTAATGGTGATGTTGTACCCTTTTTTACTTGTTATATATTACATTTTGTAGTGTACAGAAGCATATTACATGATCCATCGCCCTGTAAGATTGATCGTTGACTATTTATTCAGTCATTTTATATTTTTACCATTTTGTTAGTCTGCACGAGTGTGTTCACCCGATCCTATTTTCTTACTGCATATTCCATCATGCATTTTCAATTTTATTTTAAGAAATTAAGATCTTCTACTATCAAAATTATCAAAACAGAACATCACATTTCAAATTTAGAAACCTACACTGATCAAGGAATTATTCCGAAAGGATTAGTTTTAAAAGCCTCTTCACTATAATACAACAGGAGAAAAGTCAAACAGATTTTTCCACAGATGGAATAACATTTTATACAACAGTTCTTTTAGTCTGATGGATCTTTTACGCCAAGAATTAATTCATCAAGTAAATTATTTATATAAACTACGTAATAATTTGCACTGCCAATCTCGTAAACAATTGTCTGATCCTGAACTTGACGAAATTCAAGTACGTCTTGGTGATATCAACCATATCGAATCACATAAGCTCCACGTCAAACAGATTAACAAATTTAAACGTGATGGTGTGCAAATTAACCACCCTTTAATCAGACCCTCTAAAAAATCAAATAAAAAGCCTCGAAATCGTAGATTTAAAGAAAAATTCGAGTTCCGACCAATCCCAACAACACGGTTGTCAATTTATTCTCAGTCTCTTTATCTGAGGACGAAACTAAAGTCTTGTCTAGGGGTTTGAATTTTTGCCCTACCCCCTATAACATAGATAATATGAAACTGGGAGATAACCTTGATAACTTTGCCATAACCCTCAGAATCAAAGAATATTTTGGTAACAAGGATAAAGAGGTGGATAATGAGGAAGACTCAGACACGTCTGACTCGGAGGAAGAAATCATAATTCCGCATTTTAAAAAGAAGAGTTCATGGATTCCAAAACCTAGTAAATCTGCTACACTGGAAGATGTTATCGACAAAATCAAATCGGATTTTGTTCATCTAGCTAGCAACAAGTACTCGTCATTTTATAACACCTCTCCTGACGAGAAAAAAGCCATACAATCGCTGAGAAACCGAGATGATATTGTGATAAAACCAGCAGACAAGGGCAGTGCCATTGTGATAATGGACAAAGCTAACTACACCGCGGAAGCAGTGCGTCAGCTCTCTGATGAGAGATCTTATAAGAAGCTAGACTATGACCCTACTTCCGAGTTTAGCTCCAAAATTATCACTGCGTTACAAACCATGTACAATGATGGTCACACATATGAGGATACAATTGGTTATTTAAAACAAGAGAATGCCAAGCCTGGTCGATTGTATCTTCTTCCCAAAATACACAAGGTTAACAACCCTGGTAGATCCATTGTATCCGCAAACGGCCATCCGACTGAGAAAATCACTGTACAATGAATTCGTCGATTTTCATTTTAGATCTCATGTAGAAAATCTTCCTTCCCACATTCAAGACACTACAGATTATCTTCGTAAAATGGAATCCTTGAACCCTCTTCCTCCTGAAACCCTCCTTGTCACTTTAGATGTCACCTCATTGTATACCAACATACCTCATGATGACGGCATACAATCTTGTAGGGAAATATGGGACTCGCGCAACATTTTAGAACCACCTACTAAATGTTAAGTCCAGCTGCTTACTCTGGTCCTGAAATGCAACAATTTCACCTTTAATGGTGATCATTACCTTTAAATAAACGGGACAGCGATGGGGACGAAAATGGCACCGTCTTACACCAATATTTTCATGGGCAAATTAGAAAAACAAATTATTGCAGCATCTTTATCCAAGCCTTTGTCTTGGTTCCGTTTCATTGATGATGTTGATATGAAATGTATTGAATCTAAACAAAAACTGAACGATTTCATCAGACATGCAAACAACGCCCACCATTCAATTAAATTTACGTATGAAATTTCCGACTCTAAGATATCTTTCTTAGACACAACCACATCTATAAAGGACGGTGTCATATCAACAGACCTCTACTGTAAACTCACAGATAAACATCAGTACCTTTCTCCCAAAGCTGTCACCCCAAACACTGTACAAAAAGTATCCCGTACAGTCAAGCTCTCAAAGTCAAGCGGATTTGCTCTTCTGAGGAGGCTGTCACGAAACGGTTACAGGAACTTCGCGGATTTTTGACAAAACGAGGTTATAAGAAATTGGACATATATAAGGGGTTTGCGCGCGCTAACAATAACAGCCGCAATGACCTCTTACAGTACAAACGGAAGAGGCGCAGCAACATAGTCCCGTTTGTTCTTACATACAATCCAGCCTTTACTAACCTTTCACGATTGATTCGTGCCAATTGGCAAACTATTGCCAAACACCCTAAATTATCCAAGATCTTTCCAAATCCTCCTGTCTTAGCTTTTCGGAGACCAGCAAGTCTGAAAGACTTATTTGTTAGAGCTGCCGTCTCCTCAAATAAAAGCTGTTGAATGGTTATCGAAGTGACTACACTTGCAAGCCCGACCTACCCGTAAGTCGTCCTTTGAGATCACCTGGGCACACACAAGCTGATCTCAAAAATCTTGCCATCACAATCATAGACCACAACAATTCTCTTCTTTTGACAAAATTCAGCCAAATTGGCTGTTAAAAACAAATTCGTATTTCCTTATTTCACTGTTATTAATGATTGAACCAAACAAAATCATGTACTATTTTTTTCTCGCAGCTAGTGCCCTTTTAACTTATTTTAATTTTAACAAGCGATCATAGTAACTACAACCTCTACTATGAATATAAGCCGAACACAACACATATTAATTACAAAGTTAAAAATGTAGTAGTTCTATGGAACTTCAACTGATACATACCTTTCATATTCACAATATATAATAGTTAGCTCTGGCATATCTCCTATATACATGCTTTAATTTTTACAACTTCATTTTCCTTTAAATATGCAATTTTATTAACAAGTGAATGCTTCGGAATTTAAGTGGTTTTAATGAATTTTATTGTATATGCACACTGTAGATACATTGGAAATTGCTAAGAACAAACCAACCAAACAGTCAAGTTCGGACCATTTCCTCAGACTATCTCAAAATGCTGTAGATGGGGATTACACACAGTGGATGTCATCGTCAACAGAATTTTGCTCAGAAACAATTAATGCAAATGAACCTTCGTGGTGGGCAGTAGATCTCGGTGCAATTTATGAAATCAGCAACGTAGTTATATTTGGCAGAACTGACTGTTGTGGTATGTTTTACATAAATTATCTGCAGAAGAAATCGGACGAATTTGTAGGATTTTGAAAACTAAATAAATGTAGATGATCTGATTTTCATGGTTTTGCATGAAACACCAAATTAAAATTTGGATATAGGGATTCAAAAATATGCATCGTAATTATTGTTAATAGATTTTTAAAAAGTCAACCATGTACTCGGATCTTAACAAAGTTATCACCACCTGTTGATATATAACCGTTTTGGGGATCCAGAAAATGTATAACAAGAGAGAATAACTAATGGATATTTACCCCGTAAATAGCTTTGACAATTCATCTTTCTTTCAGTTTATATCTATTTCTCAAGGGAGTTCGCTTCTCAGTTTCAAAATAATTAACTTTTCAAAATACTAGTTTTTATTGTTAGGGGATTTAAAGAAATCCAAAGAGCCAAACAAATATAAGGTCACCGTGCTTGTTTTCGAGATATTAGCCATTGATTTTTTTGTGGGAAAATAAGCTCTCTTGACTTTTCATAGCTTTGTCATTGATAAGTTGAAGTTGTCAAAAATTTTTAAAAATAATTAAAATTTTATAAGAATTTTACAGATTGCTTATCATTATACATGTACAAGATTTACAAAAAGAAAAATGGGGGTCACCGGGCAAATTTGTTCAAGGCATTTAAATGGATAAAACCAGAGGATTCCGAAAATCTGACAAAAAATCCAAAACATGACGAGCCAGCTTCCTTAATAAAGCATACAGTGTGAATCAAATTAATATTGTACTATACATTAAGAAAATTAAATAACTGTCAATTGTTTGATGTTGTTTTTTCCTTGTGTTTTTTTTTCTGCAAGGATTGTTTTTATTTCCTTTATTTTCAAATTTATCTCGTCTTTACTTCAAATTTAATTCTGATTCAATTAGAGGAGCGACTTTCGGATTTTAGCATTGAGGTAATTACACCATGCAGAAACAACACCGATTGGTTTGAGGACAGCAGAATCGAAGTCTGTTATTACCAGCAAGAACCAACAAAATGGTTAAATGCTACTTGCCACAAAAGAATGATTGGACAGTATGTTCGCATACGACTAAGTAATCCAAAACAATTAGCATTGTGTGAAGTTGAAGTTCATGGAACATTCGTTGGTTTTCTACACACAGGTAAGTCTTCATAAACATTATTCTTCATTCAGTCGTTTATAATATTATTCCAATGCAACAGCTTACATTGGTTAAACATTTTGATCTCACATATCATTTCTGCGTTTGTTTTTTAAAAGCCATTCAGCTGCATCCTGTTGATAGGTGTAATGGTCATGCTTTATAACTTGTTGTAGGTTAACGATATGTTAAATGTCATGGTAGGATTTGTGTGAACATTTAAGTGATTAAACCCTCGACATTCGATAATTGCATATGGAAAATGATTAAAAAAATCATTATAACTTTAATATTTACTATAGAACAGACACTGAAAGTGTGAACAACTAAGTTGAGCACTTATATTACCCAGACTAATTCTAATCCTAACCCATGTCCAATCTATTATAATACTGTTATACGATTATCGGAAGTTTTGTTATATTTAAGTCAATCAACAGTTGCATCCCTAAACAAATTGTTTGGGTAGTTTTTAACTTCCTTTTTTGTTGTTGCTAAGACTTCGCTCTTAATTCCAAAGGAGGAATCCATCAATATATGAAATTTTCACGTGTACGGATACCATGCGCTTTCAAAATTTATAAGATAAGATAACTGATCATGATCTTCTATTTCACGTGAAAGTGAAAGTATGTTTAAAGTACATGTACATAACGTTCTCTTGATTTATGGGACTGTATACATATAGAGCTCGAGTCTACCACTTCATCAAGTGTGTTCAATATTTATTCACTCGAGACAGTTAAATTTTCAAATTTAAAACGCTCGACAAGCCTAGCATTTCAAATAATTAAGACTAAACTGTTGAGAGTGGATAACTATCGTACTGCAGATATTTGGTGGTGGAATCTGTTTCTCTAATGAGTTTTAGTTAATATACAAACACTCTTAATTCTATTTTCCGAATAATTTGCAAAAAACAAAATTACATACACTTTATTTGAAATAGTTATTAAATTATAGTTGACCTATCATTTTCAAAGCTTAAACATTTTTTGAGAAACGAACTGGAAGGTTATAAGCCCACATAAAACTTCAATGAGAAAACAAGTCACTAATTAAGTATTGCAGACAAAAAGGTTTGACCTGCTTCACTAGTCAAATTCCTGTTTATATTTAAATAAATCTTCGGCTTTTAGAATTCACGGCCCGCTGATTATTATCAATTCTTAAATGAATATATAGAGAGAAAAAAATGTATTAACAAATATACTGAAGTCTATGGATATTCAAGAAAGGGAGAAGTTCATAATACCTGAAAAAAATAAACGTTGGACTTTATAAAACAACACATCTGTCATATTCCAGAATAGTACAGGTATTTGCCCATGAAAATATTGAGTAAAATCTGTTTTTAGCCAGCTTAAGCTCCGACTTATATAACAGTTGTTCATAGTTATACCAACAGAATCGGATGAGCAGCCCAAACAGAAATGATAGGTAACTCTGACAGACATTGTGATTCAGCAGCCAAAACTGTGCAAGCATAATATAAGTAATTTGTAAAAGGTATTCCTTTCATTCAACTTGTCTTTCGATTAACAATTTCTTTTGAAATAATAAAAAAAAAACAATGGCTATTCCAAATCTCAAATCAGGAACTGACCGATTCTGTGTTAAATTGGTCGAAAGGCAAGTTGTTACTAGTTTGCTTTATTCCTTTTATAATTTAAACATTTAAACGACGATTTACTTACCCCTATCTTCTATATGTTATGCAAGTAATTTTATAAGTAGTTTGCTCATTACTAAAAGTAATTGACGTCCTTGATATCATTAAAATATTCTTCATATGAATTTAATAAGGTATTGGTGAACTTTAAGAAAATTCGAAAAAAAGTTTTTATTCTGGGGAAATTTGTCTTTCTGCTCAAACCAATAGTTTGTTCCTTACTTGAAAAATAAATGACTTTTACATTCACAAGGTTTTTTCTCACACATCATAAAATGATAATCAATAAACACTTTGATCTTCAAATTGCCATTGAAAAATTTGAATCGGTTCGACCTCTTGTCAATCATACAAGTCTTATTTTCAAAAAGCTGATGCTCGTGCTAAAGCAATTTTACCCATCATACTTATCAAGCCAGTTTCAAATAACTTCCCTTTTACCGATGGTGTTACTTTTCTGATTTCTTGATAGATTTTTAACAAATATATCAACCAAAAGCATTTTTCTTTGTTTAATATTTTCAGTGCTTCCACACTTCTGCCTATTTTTTTTTTAAACCAGAGACATGTAGAGCAAATTAATGATCAGCTGATAATAAGACTGTCTGATGATTTAATCTTAATCGTTATGAGTAATTAATCTGTTGGGAAGATGTCGGTAAAATCATCTACATCATAAACAACCACACCAAGTGATGTGCCTTTGATTTTACCACGTGATCTACAGGGAGCTCAGTGGGCAATATTTTGAGTACTTTATCTGTGGCTATTATATTTATGGACAGACATAAACTACAACTGCTGAACTACATGCTCCCGACTTGGGACAGGCCCACACAGAATGTGGCGAGATTAAGCATCCCCTAAACGTGGGATAGTGGTGTTACAGTACAAAATTAGTTAAACTCGTAATTAGATCAATTCAAAAGATCAGTTCGAGAGAAAAAAAGGTCCGAACTCCAAGGTAAACTTCAACTCGTACGACAAAATTGGGTGACTAACAGACATTTTAGGTCAAAATGACAATAATTGGAATTCAGCAGTCAAAAATTTGTAAAGACACATGACAGACATACAACACAACTCAATAAACAAAACTAAAAACGTAGAAACAATCTTACCAAGATGCAAACAAAAACATTATTGTAATTAAGAGTAAATTTGATAAGGTCACCAACAAAACAGTTTTGTAGTTGATGGTATATTGACAAAGACACAGATAAAAAAGTTATTACAGTAGATATTACACACCGTATATATAATACACTTTCTTCATAAAGTCTAATTAGGTAAAATATAAATACAGTGGCAACAAAATGAATACAATACTGTAAAAAAAACTACTGTGTCCTAATCGCACCTTAGAACTCAACAGCACCAGTAATGCCCAAAGTAAAAAATTCGATAGCGGGATAAATAAATACTGAGTAACGTCAATAGTAATATGACCATTATATTAAAATATATTACGGATTACAAATGTGTCGAGGTTTCGGATTGGATAACAACACAGAGATGTCAGTATATATTACGGATTGCAAATGTGTCGAGGTTTGTGATTGGATAACAACACAGAGATGTCAGTATATATTCAGGAAACTGCCGGGGTATATACGACGTTTTTATCCCCAATTGGAACCTCAAAAACGTCATCATAACACCGGTTACTATGTGACGTAGTCAAAAGCTATCAGACTGTCAGAGGCTCACAGGGGGGAAATAATGACGTGCTTCAGTCAATAATACATTTTTGATACAAAATCACGCATTTTACACTTTTAATACTTAAATTTAATGTTAAAAGTATTATTATAAATTATTACATACACGATGAAATTATGTTCACAGCAAATTAGAAAATCCTTCACGTATGCCGAACATATCAGGTTGGGTTTTTCGATATATATGTGTTGTCAACAAATACCTGCACTGGAAAATAACATTAAGTCAGGGGTAATCCGTAATATATGTGTAATTCAGGTCTCAGAAAGGGTATAAACTGTGACATTCCCGGCTTAGGACTTATATCCCCTTCGCCTTCGGCTCAGGGGATATAAACTCTAAGCCGGGAATGTCACAGTATATACCCTGTCTGAGACCTGAATAACATATAATATTCAGGAAACTGCCGGGGTATATACGACGTTTTTATCCCCAATTGAAACCTCAAAAACGTCATCATAACACCGGTTACTATGTGACGTAGTCATAAGCTATCAGACTGTCAGAGGTTCACAGAGGGAAAATAATGACGTGCTTCAGTCAATAATACATTTTTGATACAAAATCACGCAATTAACACTTTTAATACTTTAATTTGATGTTAAAAGTGTTATTATAAATTATTACATACACGATAAAATTATGTTCACAGCAAATTAGAAAATCCTTCACGTATGCCGAACATATCAGGTTGGGTTTTTCAATATATATGTGTTGTCAACAAATACCTGCACTGGAAAATAACATTAAGTCGGGGGTAATCCGTAATATATGTGTAATTCAGGTCTCAGAAAGGGTATATACTGTGACATTCCCGGCTCAGGGGATATAAACTCTAAGCCGGGAATGTCACAGTATATACCCTGTCTGAGACCTGAATAACATATAATAGTAGCACGAAGACAAATAAAAAAAATATTATTGTTTTTTGATTAACGCCACTTGCAGCGACCTGATTCAAAGAAACAAATTTGTATGTCTGATGGAAGCAGTAGTACGCGGAAAGAACCACCGACCTTCGGCAAGAAATTTTGCAAAGATTGTCAAATAAGATTAGAACCGAACACACCTTGTGGCGAGCAAGGTTCAAACTCACAATCTCAGAGTTAACGGGATAGATTACCCACTAAAACGACCCAGTCACCGATGCCCCCTTTAACACATGTAACATTCGTAAACTGATAGGAAATATATTGTTATAATGATACGACAATTACACAATTAGATACATTGTAGTTAATTTGTTATATTGTCCGTTTATAAATTTTGAGACTATTAAGAAAGTAAGGTTTCAACTCCCTAAGGCATGTTAACCTTAGTTTCTTTTTGATTGTATAGCTCCTGCAATGTTTCGGTTCTTATACATCCTAAGCGTTTAAATATTCGGCTATGAGCTTTTCTGATGAAGGTAAATCCAGAAAAGCTATTAGGACGCATGACGTTATTTTTATTTTCTTTAAAAAATAACACGTTATAAATGTTAAGCATTAATCAATAATAGAAATTAATGCAAATATGTTTTCACCCAACAGTTAACTTTCCTTATGCCTGTGGATTTGGAGGTCACAGTTATGATGGACATAATGAGACCCTTGGTAGTGCCAATGTCTACAGCGACATTCATTGTACCTACATATGTACTTACACGAAAGAATGCCATGTTGCAGACTTCAACAAGAAGACCTCGGTTTGTACCTTGATGAAAAAGAAAACTGGATCCAATGTTGTTGCTAATTCTGACCACAACGTTTTTCTCGTTTATAAAACATGAAGCTGATACTTGTGATGCCTTTTTGCAATTCTGTAAACTTAAACTGGCCTAACAACACGTAGACATAACATGTTCCTTGATATATAGACAACAGGAGTCAATGCTTCAAGACTTTTTCTAATTACATTCAATTTGTTATTTCTAGTCAATCAAACATTAAGATCATTTAGTAATACAAGTAATATGTGTTAATTCGAGATAAAGGAATTCTTATCTGACGGTAAACATAGCGTTTATTCCTTATATGAAGCTTAACATTTCAGGTATCCGGTCGTTCCGGCCCCAAACCGATCCGGCCCCAAGTCAATCCGGCCCAAAGTCGATCCGGCCCAAGTCGATCCGGCCCCAAGTCGATCCGGCCCCATAATAAAATAAGAAATAACTATATTGATCTTGGAGGAATTTGTGACACAGTATAAATGGAATTTGCAAAAAGTGTCCGATGATGGATGACAACAGGTAAGTGAAGTATTGGAGTACCAGTTAAAGAACTATTTTAAATTGATACGAAAATGATTGTTATTGTGTCGTTGGATGTATAGCAGCTTCAACATATTTTAAAATATGAAGTTATTTTCCATGATAACTTTAACTTCAACTCCTGGCGATTTCATTTTCTTTTTGTTCATACACAGAATATCTAAATAAATATTTACAGTCCACTGGAACCTATTAAATTTAACTCATCATAATGACTTGATTAATCAAATCATTAGTCTATAATTGGTTTGTTTATTCAACAATTGTCTGATGATTGTGAACTAAGGTAATGCTACTTGTAATCACTTAATTAAATCAAATCCTGATTAATTGATCTTCTGGTTTAGGTTGGTCTTTATAGATTGATATTTTGTTTGGTGTGTATAATAAAAACACAATCAACCTAGTTGTTTTATACTCATCTGAAGAAAATTTTCATAATTTGGACTTTTATACTTTATATATCTTTTATACAGATTCATTCTTGTTGTATTTGACCGTTGTACTAGACCGTGGATGTGAAGTTTACAAACAGCTTAAAATTGTTTTTTTTTTTTCACTGTGCACAGTTCGGTGTGTAAATCCAGTGCTAGTATACGACAATAATATTGCATTGTTTTCGTTCGTCTGAAGAGCCGATAAGTGATTTATAAAATTTTCAATTGAAAATCAAAAATATTTATGTATGTGAAAAAACAAATGAAAATCAAGATATGCCAATACTGTGTAAAAATAAGCATACGGTCAAACAAAAAGAACTTAGAAATTAACACATCCGCAAAGAGTATGCACTATACGTTTAGGAAAAACAGATGTCCGTATTTAGCTTTGATTGTTAACTATCAATTTGTCTTTGACAATTACAAAAATATGTGTTTTGTATTTTTCTAGTTGTTTTTACGTTCGTTTGTATTTTATCATGCCTTTTTGTAATGAAGGATTTTTTATTTTACATTTACCAACATTTAATCCAATCCTTGTTAGACGATAGAAAATATAAGAGGTTGACGTTAAGCCTGCGTAGGTAAAAGTTGTTTACACAATGTGTATTAGTTTACTAAATTTTGTCACTGTATTTATTGAAGAAAAAAAAACTTTAGTGGTGTTATCTTTGTCCTACTTCTAAACCTGATAATGTGCCAATACAAAACTTGTCAATACATAATTAAGAACTAGCTATACTAATTTTGTTTGTCTATGAATAAACAACATAAAAAAATGTGGTGCAAACTAAATAACCAGCGTAACATATTTTTTTTTAAAAGTTGACACCTTTTTAAGGTACTTTGGAACGGACATAAAAAATTCTACAGTAATTCCTTACAATTCAATTCTAAATTCAATTTTTAAGAAGTAAATCACGAAAAAATGTTGATGACGTCACAGTCACATGACAAAAGTATGTTTATGAGCTGACAGACAAAACACTTTTATTCAAGCTGAAAACGTATTGCATCAAAATCGAATTGTCTACTGAAGGTAAGTATCAGACATAAAAAAAAAATTAAGAAAAATTTGCATTTTACTCTATGTGTTATCTTTACGTGTTGACAGCATTCTTGAAAACTACCAATTAACATACGGCTTTGTAGAAAAGGTATTGTTAGAATGTCGAACACTAGTATTATACCTCACTACAGTAACAACTAATAAAATGATTAAGATGTTAATGTATGTTTTTTATTGCTTTATGGAACAGCCCCTCTGTAGTCTCTGATCTTCTATTTAAGCACATGATGTTCGATTGTTCTAAGTATTTTCAGTGTTCGTAGCTTATTAAATCTATAGGTGTGGTTTTCATAAATCGTCTGTAAAAGTAAATATTTGCAGGTATGTTTTGTTTTCTCGAGATTTCAATACATAAATATGATGTGCATTGGTTCAATTTGATATGATTCATTTCCCCAATCCTTTTGTGTTCTCTATATTTTGAAAAAAGATTGCATTATATAATGCAAAACATGCAAAAGTAGTATGATAAGAGTCATTATTTGGTATCGAAATTGTATAATAGAAAACATTTTCAAGTCTTTCCAAATTATGACAATATCCATTACAAATGAAACGATTGATATAATATGTACAAAGGACGAAAATTAAAGCATTTATAGGTCACGGAACCGCCTTCAACAATGACAACACAAATTATACCGTAAAGTAAGCTATAGAAAAACCAGTGATGATAACTCTTACGCAATTATTTATAAAAAAAAACATTTGGGGAAAGCATAACTTGCACTCATTTCAACTAAATGTATCATGTACTATAGGTTATTGCATAAATGTGCGAGATAAGTTAGAGAATCAACCAATTCCAGTTTAAATTATGCACAGTTCACTGAACATGGATTCTAACAGTTCGGTTTTTAAAGGCATTACCGGTTTAATACGATAGCTACCATTAAACTGATTTAACACCAACAAAATGTTTCTATAGACTTTTGCTTAAAATAGGGACGATACCCTGTTACTTCAGGTTTGAAAAGTTATTTCCGTGGTGATAATAAAGCTAACTATATGTCGTGTACATATTATTATTTTGTACAGGTTATTACTTGTACAAAAACTTTATACAAATTATTACCTGCATGACGCCATCATACAAGTTATTACATGCACAAATATAACTATACAAGTAATTACTTGTACATTTTTTGTGGAGAAAAAGATAATAACTTGTACAACTCACTGTTTTGAGTTGTATTTGTAACTTTTTTCTGTTTTAAATGTTATATTCAAACACTCCTTTCTTTGACTTTGTTAGTTCGGGATTTTTTTGCCATTTGTCAGGGATTTTTTTTCATTTACTATTTTCTCTTATGTATGTATTTGTTTGTTTATTTTTCTAAGTAGATCATCATAATCACTCAGTTGTGTTGATAAAGGAACAAGTTAGCAAGAATATGGGCACAGCTTGTTCTCATATGAATGCCGATAGTTTGTTTAAAACATATCCATTAAACATTAAAAAAAAAAGTCAATCAAGAAATCAAGAATCTTGATAATTGCAGTTTCAGAGAATGTTTTGTATCTACGTTGGCCATTCTTTTTTATGAAACAAAGCAATACCAACTCTTTCAATTTGTTTTTCTAGTTGGGAATGGGGAATACTTGAGTAAAGTGTAGACAAATCAAATATTTTAAAACTATGGCAAGATATAAAAGTACAAATGTATAATATTGTATGTACATGTAGTCATTTGGAACTTAATTTTCCTTCCTGTACATTTACACAAGTTAATTATTTCATCATAAAGTTTCTTTTCTACACTGTTTTCCATCTTTACACTTTAGTTTTGACTACTAAATTGAAATGTTTCGCTGATTTATTTGTTTATTATGTAATCTGACGTTTCAGTCTTGTTCTGGAATTATTTCAAAATATGTGATACAAGTGGAAAATATCAATGAATTTGAAAAAAATATATATTTAAACTTAACAGTGAAAAAATCCATATTTACAATGAGTAATTTTTAAGTAATTTATTTTTCAAATTTTATTACCAATCAAGTCAGTCTTTTTAGCCAAAATAAAAAAAAATGGATGAGAGGTACAAAAAAAAGATTTTATCAGAAACGTGTACATCCCATGTCATTTTTTTCCAAATTTCTTAAATATGTATTGTTTCAATCATTTCTAACCAAAAAGTTGAAAATAGATGCGTTTTGTTCTTGCAACAGAGAAAAATCACAAAATTGACAACATGGCAAATTTGACACAAAATAGCATCAAAATATGATAAAACACCTACCTATAGTTTTTGTAAGTTAAATTTATTCAGATTGGTCTAGTCATCCTTATTGAAAATATGAAAAAGATTAATTGTGAACATGAAAAGAGCCAACACATAGGTAAACCTTTAATGAAAATTGGGAAAATCATATATATTGGCATGATTGGGTACTTTCATTTAGCCTTAAAGGACTGTAGTAAAAAATCAGTGCACCACCATATTTTGTTTTCTTCACCATTTTTTTTACTATCATATAAACCAAATATTCAGGCTAAGAAAAAAAAGTTTAATTCTAGAAATGTTTGCCTCCTTGTAGAGATGTACATCCTTAAAGGGAAACGATTTGACGTGAACATCATATAACCCATGGTAAAATAATGATTTGTACAAGTTATTATCTTTTTCTCAGTAAAAATTGTACTAGTAATTACTTGTACAATTGTATTTGTACAAGTAATAACCTGTATGATATCTTCATACAAGCAATTATTTGTATGACATATTTGTACAAGTAATAACCTGTACAAAATAACAACATGTACACGACATATACACCAGTTACATATACTATTGTGTCTCTCTGTCGTATGATAAGTTACTGTTTGCTAATACAAAAAAGACATAATTATGTTTTTAATATTTATTATACTTAGGCTGACATACATGTTTAAAACATAATTTTCGTTTTGCGCCAGGTCTTCAAGTCGACCCTTTTCAAGGTCATATATATGTGAATGGAATATAAAGATTTTACCATTTATTTGTATAACGCTATAACCATAAATCATATTATTAAAAAGACAATAAGTCTTTAAAATGTCTACATATTGGTTTGAACTGAATAGTGTCCAGAATCTTGTGCTCCATTTCTAACGTTTTCTCAATCATCAATGTCAATGGATTTCTCTACTGTTAAAATATTTAAGGCTAGCTAGCACGTTGGGAGGACAATTTAAAATACGTGTATTCTTTGTTATGAGATCCATTGCAATTGATATTAAGTTTAAAGGACAATATTTTCTTTAAAAAAATCAAGCTTCTTTATTTCGATTGGAGGTGTTTTGCATGGTATAAAGTATCATATTAAAAAAAATATTATTAGTCATTCATAATAGCGCAATAGTATACTGTTCAATAATAAATCAGTTGAGTTAAGACATCTCTTCAAACATAGCTGATGACTATTATGCTCCTGTCACCAGGGTACTTTATATGAAAGTACAAAGATTGCAAAATGCCTAAACGAATATTGTGAAACACGAGCATTAAAATTTATTTGCTTGTAAGTCACCCGAGAATTTCAATCATAGGTTTAGGAATGTGGATTTTAGTAGGATCGATATTAACATTGCCTCCGTAAATAGTTGGTTTATCTAAGAACTTTGTATGGAAAGGAAAAATAAGATTTTTGTGTTCGATGTAATACTGGCATCCATTTCAAGTTTTTTTTTAAGAGTTAGCTATAAGTTGTAACATGGTTACTGTTGCCGACCATGCAAGGACTGTATAGCCAGTCAAGGTCGTTAAACATTTCCATTTTAGTAGGGTGCCCAGTATCGAAAAAGACGTCTAGTTAACGAGTTTAAGTTAAAGGATAACACACGGCTATATTTATATGCAAACTATTGCAAAATCATTATATTTTCCAATCATGAATGTGTCGTAATCTCCCGTGGTCACGTTTTTCAAAATTTTGTAGTTTCTCAGGGTACCCAAAAATACCTCATCATACAGGCCATCTTCAACACGAAAAATAAATTATTGCTTTCTGTGTTATTTGTTTAAATGATACTTATCATTTAGCTTAAAAATTAAATTTATCATATAACGAAAGCTGAAAAGATTTATATAATTTTCATGATTTTAGTAAGACTATTTTTTAGCTGAAATTTACCACATTTTGAACGAAAGAAAATTTATTGCGTGTTACTTTCATGTGATTTTTACTCTGATTGCATCAATAAGACATGGTTCATATGTGTGCCAAATATCTTTCGTGTAATGTTAATCGGTGAGAAGAAAATAGCAATTTAAAACACAAATTTAGTGATAATTCTGCCTTGTTTCAAACACGCCTTTTCTCGTGACGTTAATTGTTTTGTAGCTTACACTATAGGTCATTATATAGGACAATTGTTACTAACTTCTTTTTTTTTTTTTGCTTTTTATATGGTCGATTTGTATATTTGGAATAATCCAGTTAGTTTGAAGATCGTTGTTTTGTAATTGGAAACATTTTTTTGTTGGTTTTTATAACTTTAATTGTTTTTTTAATTGATAGTTTTGTTATAATTGTAATATACAAATAAAATCCTTCGGTCACGTTTCAGACCCGGAATATGGCACACATTCACAGTCCTGTTAAACTATGCCCATCAAGCCCGAAACGAAGTAAGAATGAAATACAATGGAAATAAATGTGTTATGTGTCAGGGTTCTTCGACTAAATTGCTTAGTAATATACGAGGAATTAGCACAAACAAAAGCTTTAACGAGGTTATGGGATCATGGAAAGATTTTAGTTTATTGCATGATGCTTCAGACCTAGACCATCTCCGTACTGCATGATTACAAAATGTTGTACCATCATTCTTGCTATTATTCTTACACTAGCAGACACAACTGCAGTTATTTTAAAGCTGAATAAAGTTCGTTGTTCGTCTGTAAAAGTGTTTCAGGTCATATATAAAAGTTCGTCAAATTCCTGACTGGAAAAAGTTTCTTCGAGTCAGTGAAAACCAGCAGACCTTAATCAGATTCCTTTGCGAATCGATTGTTCAGCATCATGCATATGGTAGATCAACAGTTACTATGATACATGAGTAAGTCATATTCTAGCTAGAACCTTCAAGGACCCTAAATCAGTTAAGAAGGGGTTTTCAGGTTTTAAGAATTATTTTGTACGCCCGATGAAGTAGATACTCGCCTGATTTTACATGTATTCATGTAGACAAACAGTTCGGTGTGAAAGGAATCAAGGGTATGATAATAATAAAGTCACAATATACAACTGTTCCGATCTTATGCGTTCATTACTCTATGCACAATACGCATGAGCTATCGTTTCAAACAGGCACTATAACTTTCACAGAAGATTTACGCCGCTATATACCTGTCCACGAAATATGCAATCTGTAATATTCTATCAGCCGCACATGCTGCAACATGCTATAACATGATGCAATACAACGTAATCGGCCCTGTTCGGTAAGCGCACTGTTTTGTTTAGTCTTGAAGGACAACCCAGATGATTTTACCGATCTGTCAAACCTTTCTTATTGTGACATCGATGAATCTATAGATGCAGCTATATTAGGTTATTGTTAGGTTGAATAGTCTCAAGTCAAAACAAAAAATAGATCACTGTGACCTAAACAAATTGAGCGTAAAATTGGCTACAATTTAAAATTTATCCCTGTGAATCTACTTTTAAAATAATATGTGATAAGAGCTTGACTCCAGACGTTAATTTGATGTCTTCCCATATAGCAAAACTACCCTAATATTCTCCTCTTCAGTTCGAAAGGGAAAAGAAGAATGATTTGTTCCTGTCTATCTCGAAGGTCAGGTATCATCCGAAATTCTGCAAGATTTAGTTTGTACTTGTAAGGGGAAATCTGTGTTTTCAAAGGGTTGCATTTGCTTCGAACAAAATCTATCATGTACATATTCATGCTCATGTCCGGTAAATGATATATGTCAAAATGTAAATACTCGTCTGGTGGCAGTTAGAAACATTGATGACAACGAAGATGACGCTGTATAAGATTTCATTTTTCTGTATGTACCTTATAAATCATTTTTAGCTATCGAATATAAGTGAAAATTAAGCAGTCCGTAACAATAAAAAAAAAACATCTACTCAATTTTGAAATCGTGGGAATTATAGTTATAATCTATCTAGTGGGGATTCCGAAAGATATGTAAAAAAGAAATAAAAAAAAAGACCCTGCAATATGTTCTCTGACCTTGGCGTGATTGGTGGGCTTAAACTACAGGAGACCATAGAACGTAGTAGGTAATACTAGCCTCGATCATAATTTTCTATTTGCATTTGTTGTTGTTTTTTCGTGTTTTTGTCATGCTGTTGTCTGCTAGTCTTCATTTTATAAGTTTTTAATGATCCTTTGGTTTTTCACGCCTTTTTTGTTTGCAGTTGTTTTTAAAATACATCGGTGCTGTACGTAACCCTCTCCCTTATTATATTTTGGGAATACTTGTAGACATTAAAGCCAATTGTTGCTCATTTAGTCATCTATATATATGTAGGATTGGGTGTTTTACCTGTTTCTAATAGACGTTTTGTTTTAATAACTTTACCCCCCCCCCCCCCCCCTTTCTCTGTTTGCAGCAATTTTTACTTTTGTAAACCAAAGCTATACACAGAGCTTTATATTCAACCAAGTTCGACGTTAATTTCGAAACAAAACATTTATATATACTCTTTCACACCCAATAACATAAATCTGATATTTACTTAGAAATTGACGAACACCTTACTATCAAAAGACGTGAAAAACACATTTTGTTTGCGACAAACGATTAAAGTTAAGATCTAAAAAAACATCTTTAGCTCTTACTTGTAACGAATTGAATACAAAAATTTGAAATTTAGAAATTGAAGGTCACTGTTATTTAACAGCTGTTTGAAAATTTCAAATTTGCACCCTATATGCAAAAAAGTCAATTTAAAGTCATTTTTGGCGATAAAAATATGAAATAAGTTCTAAATGTAGATACAAAAGACATTTTTCTATAAATTATTTGTTTTTATATTGCTCCAAATGCATAAATGTAGGAAAACCAAGCTATCTAAATGTGACAGTGCATTTTTCTTGATTTTTTGCTTTGACCTTTGACCCTGATTAAAAAAAAATCGTGACCACGACAGACAACGACGACAACGCTATTTCGATGAGACTTGTTCTCCTCTTACCAATGATATAAAATATAGCCGTGTGTTATTCCGTTAAGGCAAATCGATCAAATTTGTTGATTGGGCACCCTACTATTTGTTGTTATCATTTTTGCATTTTGTCTAATACCAATCCTGATAATTTGCTGAACATGGAAAATGTAGATTTAACTTTGTAGATAACATGGATATTTAAATATTTTGGTAGTTTTGGCATCAAATAGGAGCTTAAGGATTGGTATCTCTGTGGAATCCTTGAAAGTCTCTTTTGAATTATATTTGTAAGGAACTATTACAATAGTAGTAGTAGGTCATTTTTTGGCTTATTTGGCCTTTTGTTTAGATAAGAGGTCCCTGATTTTGTACAACGGGACCAAAAATTAAGAATATACATACATAGTTAGATTCGGCATATCAAAGAACCCCAATTATTCAATTTTTGATGAAATCACACAAAGTTCAATTTTGGACCCTTTGGGCCCCTTATTCCTAAACTGTTGGGACCAAAACTCCCAAAATCAAACCCAACCTTCCTTTTATGGTCATAAACCTTGTGTTTAAATTTCATAGATTTCTATTTACTTATACTAAAGTTATGGTGCATAAACCTTGTGTTTAAATTTCATTGATTTCTATTTACTTATACTAAAGTTATTGTGCGAAAACCAAGAATAATGCTTATTTGGGCCCTTTTTTGGCCCTTAATTCCTAAACTGTTGGAACCAAAACTCCAAAAATCAATCCCAACCGTCCTTTTGTGGTCATAAACCTTGTGTCAAAATTTCATAGATTTCTATTCACTTGAACTAATTAAAAGTTATAGTGCGAAAACCAAGAAAATGCTTATTTGGGCCCTTTTTGGCCCCTTATTCCTAAAATATTGGGACCAAAACTCCCAAAATCAATCCCAACCTTCCTTTTGTGGTCATAAACCTTGTGTTAAAATTTCATTGATTTCTATTCACTTTTACTAAAGTAAGAGTGCGAAAACTAAAAGTATTCGGACGACGACGACGACAACGACGACGCCAACGTGATAGCAATATACGACCAAAAAATTAAAATTTTTGCGGTCGTATAAAAAGATAAAACAAATGATAATTGGTTATCATTGGAACACCTTTGAAGAGATAAATATATATTTTGTTTTGTCAGTATTAATGATGTTTGCTTTCAAAACAACATATTTTTAATCGAAAATTATGTAATCTTGTCTTTCATGTTTGCTTATATGCTTTGTCTTTATGTTTTTTTTGTGTTTCTTTGATACATATAACGTGGCTCTGTACTTATACATCCCGTAGTTGTGTTATTGTGCTACTGTGAATTTGTGTATTCTTGTCTTTCATTTTTGCTAACGTGCTTTGTCTATATGCCTTTTTGTGCCTCTTTATTGCATATTTTTTTTTTGTGTTGATTAAGATAAAATCACTATCATTTTGTTGATTGCTGTACCCCCATTTTCACATTTTTACCTACTGTGTCTGTTTCTTTTCTTCACATATCGTTTTAAGTGAGGTGGAGTTTAATGCAACTGCCATAAAAAAGTGAGAGGTTTAGCTAGCTATAAAACCAGGTTTAATTCAACATTTTCTACACGTGATAAAATGCCTGTACCAAGTCATGAGTTTGACAGTTGTCAATTCGTGTGATGTGTTTGAGCTTTTGATTCTGATATTTGATTACGGACTCTCCGCGGAATTCAAAATGTTGGTGATTTTCCTTTTTAATTTTGTTCATAGATATGACAGAACTAAGAAAGTAAAAAATATTACAAGGTCAGTGTCCTTGCTTTTGCGATATAAGGCACTACACAATTCCAAAGATAGTTTTCTGTACACAATTTGTACCTAAAATATATCTTTAGAACTGGTGACCAATTTTTCATAAATTAAACGAAAAACATTTTTTTGTGAATAGATACTGTAGTATTTGTAGTGTTAGTTTTAGGTCATCAGATAGACCATCCAGAGATGTCCGAAGAATTACTCAGAAATCATCCTCTTCCGGTAATGCACTAATGTCAGACAGACGATTCTAATTCTACTGAAGAGCAATCAGGCCGTTCTTGACTGCAAGAACGACCACCCAAGGTATCTATTAGTATTCAGATAAACTCGGAATTACAACAATGCTTTTCTGATATAAAATATGAGAAGATTAGTTTTATATTCAGAATAGCATGTCTTCAGAAAATAAAAATGATGTCACCGAACTTATTTTTTTTATTTCAAGTTTAAAACTGAATTATCATTAACATTCCTCAATACGAATTTACTTAAACAGTTATCTCCGCTCGTATGGCTATAAAAAAAAAGTTGAATCGATTAAACACAAATATTTAGTACATGTTAGAACAATCTTAATTCAATTATATTCCTTATTCAAATAAATTATTTTCAACATAAGAAAATTTTAGCTAATAACAATACCAATTGTGTGCTGCTTTTTGACATAATGAAGGCTTACACTTCTACAGATTATATAAATATAAGAAGATGTGGCATGATTGCAAATGAAATTAAATTCCATCACGGAGCAAATGACATACAATAAAAAAATAATAGGGCTCCGCACGTCCTTTAATAATGAACAAAATACAGTGAGGTAGAAAAGGCCCGAAATAACAAGTGTTAACATTTCAAACGAGAAACTAGCTATTTAATTGGTGTACAAAACAATAGATGAAACACAAATATGGTAAACAGCAATTAACGACAACCTCTGATTTACAGCCTTCTGACTTGGGACAGGCACATGCAGAGTGCGACAAGGTTAAACAAGTATGCTGACGCAAACCCCTCTTTTAACATAGGACGGTGGTGTGACATTCAATAAAAAACAAACTATAAATATCAGTTGAAAAAGGTTTAACTTATCCAATTTGTCATACTTATTCAATAAATATATGTTTCTTTATATATAAGTGTCTAAGAATGTAACTAATGAGTGTTATAAAATTAGTTGTTATATTTTATATATTATTCACGCAATATTTCGCTAAACAAATTAGCTTCATCGGGCGTGTGCATCTATCTAGGTGAAATCGGATGATTTTTTTATATATATATATATATGTTTGTCTGAACAAAGGGATAAATAACTTCCGGTTTAAAAAATTTCACTTACAGTCTCTCATGACAGCTTTATTCACATTGATTTCAAAAATATATGGTTTCTTTATATTTTTTGCCTGTCCAAAGGGAGGTGATAGGTACAACTGGTTTATTGAAGGTCATTTCCGGTCTGAAATGAAAGATTTAAGTATGCATGTTAGACAAATATAGTTTCTATGTACTTTTCATTGAAATAAGTGCAAAAATTGCTACTTCAGGTTTACTCCAGGTCAGTTTCGGTTGATATTTCCAAGGTCATAATTATGTTAACGAACAGTTATGGCTTTATCATGTACCATGTATTAAGTTTAAATACAAATCAATTAACCTTAAATTTAATAATATCAAGGACAATAACTCCTATAAGATGTCATTGGATTGTTTCAGACCAAATGTTATCATATCTTCATTACAATGAGGAAAACATTTTGCACCAGTTATAGATATCTTTAAAAGTGACGTAAGAGATCATGAAACTAGGAAAATTCAAAATTTAGAATATGACCTTGACTTTTGACCTTGACCTCAATTTTATTTTAGTGAACCAAAAACCCTTATTTCATATACCTTAGGTCTCTATTACTTACCATTCGAGCAATACATTATTGTATCACTTATGTCAAATACAGAGGGAAAGATAACTATCATATGGAGTTTTTCTAAATATTGAACAAATATTCTGAGGATACAGCGAATAATTTGGTAAAAAATATGTGCAGCTTTCTTTTACTGTTACATAGAGATGCAATAACAAGGAAAATGGTGTTCGGGGAGAAAACTCCTACAATGACAAGTATTTGGTTAAGCAGGATCAATTTTAAAGGCGCACAAACTGTACCAAACATCAAAGCGATATCTTGCAAACAAAAATTTACATGCAAGAAATTAAAGGGGCGGAAGAAGAAAAATGAAATGCAGAACAAAACCTTATTACATATCTGAGAGTAATAGCATTTACTGACAGCATTTCAAAGCCAATGACAACTAATAAAAATAATCATACATTTAATAATTAAATATTAATCTCATTCCTGGTACATCTGCTTACCCTTCCGGAGCACCTGAGATCACCCCTAGTTTTTGGTGGGGTTTGTGTTGTTTATTCTTTAGTTTTCTATGTTGTGTCATGTGTACTATTGTTTGTCTGTTTGTCTTTTTCTTTTTTAGTCATGGCGTTGTCAGTTTATTTTCGATTTATGAGTTTGACTGTCCCTTTGGTATCTTTCGTCCCTCTTTTAACAATGTTTAAGTCTAAATCATTTTCCGAAAACAAATAATGCTAAAAAACAAAAAATAGAGAAATTACATGAACGCAAAAAAGAATGAGGCCGGTACATTAACATGGGTAACTGTCGATTGCTATGCATGCATCACCGGCCTTGCACATTTACGCTTAGTCAGCATGTCAAAATTGGAAACAGGATACATGAGGTAAAATTACGGAAATGACGTCTATAATAGTATCAATGGCCGTTTCAGAATCTAAAGGACTACGGGTAATTTCATTGCTCATACCACAAAATGAAAAAACGTCACGACATTGGTTGACTTTCCATTACTCATAAGTAAATAATAACAATAGACAACATTGAATCAAAATTATGCTTTTTCATTTCTCAAGTCTTTTATCAAATCCTTGGAATTTATTTCATTCATGTATTCGGTACAAATAATTTGTAAATTAATTTGTTTTCATCCAATTTGGGTGTGTTCCATCTCTTATAGGTTCACTTGTCATCAGCACACAGCTATGTGATATATCTGGTTTGTACATTGCTCTCCTACAATCTTTGTCATATGTACACATCATAAGGCATTCAATTGCACTTCTAATATCCATAGTTAGAACAACTCGACTTGCTGGACAGCTCAAGGTAAATCTGTATCTTGAAATAACTTTCGTGTTCTCCAGTTCCTGTTGAGTTGTTGTATTTGAGTTTGCGTAAATCTATGAACAAAATTAAAAAGGAAAATCACCAACATTTTGAATTCCGCGGAGAGTCCGTAATCAAATATCAAAATCAAAAGCTCAAACACATCACACGAATTGACAACTGTCAAACTCATGACTTGGTACAGGCATTTTATCACGTCTAGAAAATGTTGAATTAAACCTGGTTTTATAGCTAGCTAAACCTCTCACTTTTTTATGACAGTTGCATTAAACTCCACCTCACTTAAAACGATATGTGAAGAAAAGAAACAGACACAGTAGGTAAAAATGTGAAAATGGGGGTACAGCAATCAACAAAATGATTGTGATTTTATCGTAATCACCACAAAAAAAAAAATGCAATAAAGAAGCACAAAAAGGCATATAGACAAAGCACGTTAGCAAAAATGAAAGACAAGAATACACAAATTCACAGTAGCACAATAACACAACTATGGGATGTATAAGTACAGAGCCACGTATCCGTCCGATCCGTGCATAAATTTAATTTACTGATCGATTGGTGACAGTTGTCAGGGTAACTCTTACATAGGTTATTTGACTTATCTGACGGATCCTATGGGTCACCGATCACTCATCGATCAGTCAAACATCCGTCACCGATCATTCACCGATTAGTCAAGTTCACGTCAAACAGTAACGCCTAAGGTTGCAAGTACTGTAAGAAGAGAGCGACATTTTCGCGGTTTTGACCCTCTAGAAAGGGAATTTTCTGATGAGGAGCTAAGGCAGAGTTATAGATTTGGCAGAGAGACCATTGGGTACCTGTCAGATTTAATGAGAGGGGATCTGGAGCGTGGGACAAACAAGGAGACAGCCCTTTCAGTGGAACAACAGGTTATGATTGCCTTGAGATTTTATAGAAGTGGATTACACTTGCAAGTTGTTGGGGACACGATGGGATTTGACAAATCAACTGTGTCTCGGGTGATTGACCGTGTGACGGAATCATTAGGAAGGATGATTTCATATTGTGGCCAGATAACCAGAGGAAGAACGTGATAAGGGCTGGGTTTTATGGAAAGGCTGGTTTTCCAAACGTGGTTGGATGCATTGATGGGACTCACATACGCATTACTGGGCCTAGCATTGATGAACCAGCATTTTTTAACCGAAAGGGGTTCCACAGCATCAACGTACAAGCCATTTGTGACCATGAAGGTAATTTAAAACACTGTATTCTACCTATTTTATGTTTACAACATGCATTGTGTGCGTCCTTTTTCTTGACATCATCAATCGTCCTTGACCATATACATGGCTGGTTTTCTGTTGAACTGGTTTTCAGCTAATTTGAAAATCGATGGAATATACTTTTTATTGGATCCGTAGAATCAATGCTATTTACCAGAGACATATATATGTGTCTCTGTTTTTACCGTTTCACTTTTAAATATGCTGGATCGAGTGAACTGCTAAGAGTTTATGCTTTATAAAACATAAATTTATAGATCAAAATAGTTTTAAAGATTTGCCCATCCACCCCTTATCTGCTTTAGGTAAAATTTGGTCAGGCTTATAAACTTTCAAACGTCAACAAATAGTGTGCCTCATGTAGTTTCAATAAATTCTGGATCTACCTCTTAATGTTTCCGTGAGGAGACAGACCCCCACCAAAAAAAAAAGCTAAAAAAACCCCCAAAAAACAAAATAAGTGTCCAATCATCCAAACATTTCGCCTCCCCCCCCCCTTTTTTCGGTTGATAAATAGTGACCAATCCTTAAGCCAGTCATTGCTCAATACATTTAAAAAAAATGTTAAGGAAGCATATAACTTCGATACCCGATGTATTGTTTATCTGAATTGTTTATACTATACATATTTTGTTTTCATCACATTGCAAATTCGGCCAATATTTTAATGACTGGAACTATAATGGACAAACTATGCATGCACATAAAAGAAGATATGGTAATGATTGCTAATGGGACAACAGTCTCCACAAGAGATTAAATGACACAGAAATAAACAGCTATGGGTCACCATACTTATTCACAATCACTGACTTGCTTTGCATTCACAAATGAATTATGGAACTACTTTTTCCCTTTTTTTAATTATCATATTTTTTAAACGTAAATTCACCAACATCAGTGCTAGGTGGCCAAGATCAGCACATGATTCTCATGTTTTCAGAGCCTCAGCCAGCTGCTGGTAGAGGTCAAGCAAAGTTTAACAGAAGACATTGCTCAACAAGGTCAACAATAGAAAGGACATTTGGAATATGGAAGAAGCGCTTTCACATTCTAGGATCAGAGGTACAATTAATTCTTTACAAATAATTAAAGTAGTAATATGAATTTTTGACATAGTGTATGCCCTTATATTTTATGTTATGTTTTTTTTTTCTTGTGAGACTGCTGTCTACTAAATCGTTCATTAGTACATTTTTCGATTTCTCTAAATTTCGGTTTCGATATTCATAATTGTCCCCTTCTCTGTCGGGGCCTTTAATAGCCTACTATACGTTTTGTTTGCTGACCACAGTATGGTTGCCTATAATTGCTTACATCCACTTCATTTTAACTTTGCAGGATACATACATTTTAGTTATAACAATCACACCAAATCTCCTTTTTTTATTACGTAAAAAAAACCCCGAAAAAACTGAAAAATCAGTTGTATATTAAAGGGCTGATAAAGCTGACCTCAAAACACGTTAAATATCAAGCCGGGACAAGAACACAATGATCGACAATTGATCACACAGATCAAAACCCTAAAGTTATACGGATAACAGGGATCCAGTTGGAAAATTGGTAATGTTAGTTAGGTAACTTCATGTAGTCCTGTTGGGGTAACTGCTCCAAGTTAGTCATTACTGTAACTTTAATAAATCGTGAATGTAACAGTACAACATCAGTTGGACTGTTTGTTTAGCTTCATACCTGAGTTGGTCCCTTTTTTAATTAAATTATAGTGTTTTCGTAATAGATTTACTTAATCTCAGACTTATTCATGAGCAACGTTAATTCATGCTTCATACAAATAGTATTTCTGTCACACTTTAAAATAAATGTTTTTAAATTGTATTTCAGATCCGAATGAAACCTGCTAAAGCTTGTCGAATCATCATTGCTTGTGGTATTCTGCACAATATTGCCGTCATGAGGAATGAACCTGAAGTCGCAGAAGAACAATTAATTGACAATCAACCTCAGATGCCACCCTACAATGGTCCACAGGACGGAAAAGGAATACGGGACCGTTTTGCTACCACTTGTTTTGCCTAATAAATTTCATGTTTTTATTTTTCCATATTTTCATACATTGTCTTTCATTAAAAAAATGAGGAAATTTGAAAATAGTAACAAATATTTATATGATCACTTTGACAATCTGTCGAGAGAGGAAGTGGGCTTTTCGGCTTCAAAATTGGTATAGTAAATGGTGAGCAGTTAGTCGCCTATGAAATCAAAAACCCAGTAGCCTGCAGGCAACTGTACTTCAGTATAAGAATAAGAATATGTGGTATAATTGCCAATTGATTATATCAATTACCATATGGAAAAAATTAAATTATTTAAATGCCCCAAAACAGGTGCAAGCCATGGCCGACAGTGCAAGGACTGTATAGTCAGTCAAGGTCATTAAAAACTTCCATAATCATGATTGCCAATGAGACAATGTGGTATCCCGAAACATTAATTGTTTTAATATTATAAATCATGACTGGTTTTCGGTCGAAATTAGCTATTGTGGTTCCTTTTAATCTATCAACAGATACCAGTTTAAAGACGACTTGGCAGCCACTTGTGAACTAATGTTGAAAATAACACTTTAAAACCGTTACCAGTTTAAGCAAATGCAATCTTGCAATAGTAAATCAAGAGGAAAACCTTCAAACCAACAAGAAAACACGTTGGCAATCATTTAAGTAATAGAAAATTGGTTAAAATAAATTATCAGTCACGTGATATCAGTTGGGAATTCCCCTACTTGTTGTGACGGCGGAGCAGACGAAACTTTACCAAAATTAAATAAAGGAAACTATGTATCCCGGTATTAAAAAGGCTATAAATATTTGTGTTAGTTTCATTGAAAATTACCAATAAAAAAACAAACTTCAAAACAAAATTTTGCCAAAAATTGTTTGTTTTTATATGGAAAATAAAAACATGTTGAGTGAAACTGATCAAGTTTACTTTTTACAATGTGCAATAAGAAGGGTAGAGCCTTGAAAATATCTAATTAAGGGGAAAAACATTTGGGGCTATATTTCAAAGTGCTAAATATTATTTACTTACTTGTCTGGAATGGTTCGGTTTCAAGTCCACCCTGAATTCATCTGAAGCTAGTGGTGTCCTTCATCAGGTGGATTACGCTCTCTACTGCGGAGCTAGGTTGCTTTGGAGCTGGTCCTCCCCCAGTTTTGAATACTTCACTCCTGTGAGTTGTGTAAACAGCCTTGGCCACTCTTGTGGTATTCCTCCACTTGTTTCTTACTTCTGTAGCAGTACGAAGGGCAACTCCAAGCGAATTTACCTTCATGGCTATGTCATCCCAAACCTTTTTTTTTTGAACTGGTTGGTTACTGTGTTTGTTAATTTTCCATTAATGATACTGGAGTGTTTTTCCAAAAGTTGTTGAATGTGGTCTTCTTCTCCCATAGTGAAGTTGGTCTTTTTCAGTCTTTTTAGTTTGCTTGGATTTGGTTCAGCAGATTCAACCATTGTTTTACAGACAGGAAGCTCCAAAACAATGCATGATGGGTAGGTTTTATTTAATCACTTGATTAATTAGTTGATTAATTTTAACGCATTGATTAATCAGTTGATTAAATTTTAATTCATTGATTATTTAATCGACACGTTAAATATTGTTGAAATACAGAAAATAAACGACTCGTTATGGTACGACTCGTTATGTTACGACTCGTTAAAAGATTTAATGTATTGTTAAATGTAATCAATCGTTAAAATAACGACAAGTTGAACAACAGACCCCTGTTCTGTGCATATTGGCTATGTATCATGATTTGCGTTTATTTGTGGTATTCTCGACTGATAAATTCTATAAAATGTATGCCATGCATCGAAATTGTTGATGATTATTAAAAGTTCTTATAGCATCTATAACAGCAAATAAACTCAAATCAAATATTTATTGAGATTCCAAGTCAGCTCATTAAGACGAAGTGGTGTTCGTTGTTTTTTTATTTTGTTTTTATGTCTGTTTTTGATTTGTTGTATTGTATTGTGTTGTGTTGTGTTGTTATTTCTGTTATCTCTTGTATTTAGCATTCAAAAAGTAAAACACAAAAATTATAAATCAATGTCACAACAGCAAAAAACGTATAATCTATATTTGAAAATATACTTTACTTGTATTGAAAATCCAGTGTGATTTCAACTTGTGACCACTTATACCAATTTGTTCTATGTCAAAAGGACATGTTGGTTGATGGGTCAGCAGAACACTTTGGTTTGTCATGCTACCTTTTCCTACCATTAAATATCAACGTACTCTGGGAATCTATATATATTTGCAGGTCTTGTTACTTGCATGTTCACGTGATATCAGTTGGGAATTCCCCTACTTGTTGTGACGGCGGAGCAGACGAAACTTTACCAAAATTAAATAAAGGAAACTATGTATCCCGGTATTAAAAAGGCTATAAATATTTGTGTTAGTTTCATTGAAAATTACCAATAAAAAAACAAACTTCAAAACAAAATTTTGCCAAAAATTGTTTGTTTTTATATGGAAAATAAAAACATGTTGAGTGAAACTGATCAAGTTTACTTTTTACAATGTGCAATAAGAAGGGTAGAGCCTTGAAAATATCTAATTAAGGGGAAAAACATTTGGGGCTATATTTCAAAGTGCTAAATATTATTTACTTACTTGTCTGGAATGGTTCGGTTTCAAGTCCACCCTGAATTCATCTGAAGCTAGTGGTGTCCTTCATCAGGTGGATTACGCTCTCTACTGCGGAGCTAGGTTGCTTTGGAGCTGGTCCTCCCCAGTTTTGAATACTTCACTCCTGTGAGTTGTGTAAACAGCCTTGGCCACTCTTGTGGTATTCCTCCACTTGTTTCTTACTTCTGTAGCAGTACGAAGGGCAACTCCAAGCGAATTTACCTTCATGGCTATGTCATCCCAAACCTTTTTTTTTGAACTGGTTGGTTACTGTGTTTGTTAATTTTCCATTAATGATACTGGAGTGTTTTTCCAAAAGTTGTTGAATGTGGTCTTCTTCTCCCATAGTGAAGTTGGTCTTTTTCAGTCTTTTTAGTTTGCTTGGATTTGGTTCAGCAGATTCAACCATTGTTTTACAGACAGGAAGCTCCAAAACAATGCATGATGGGTAGGTTTTATTTAATCACTTGATTAATTAGTTGATTAATTTTAACGCATTGATTAATCAGTTGATTAAATTTTAATTCATTGATTATTTAATCGACACGTTAAATATTGTTGAAATACAGAAAATAAACGACTCGTTATGGTACGACTCGTTATGTTACGACTCGTTAAAAGATTTAATGTATTGTTAAATGTAATCAATCGTTAAAATAACGACAAGTTGAACAACAGACCCCTGTTCTGTGCATATTGGCTATGTATCATGATTTGTGTTTATTTGTGGTATTCTCGACTGATAAATTCTATAAAATGTATGCCATGCATCGAAATTGTTGATGATTATTAAAAGTTCTTATAGCATCTATAACAGCAAATAAACTCAAATCAAATATTTATTGAGATTCCAAGTCAGCTCATTAAGACGAAGTGGTGTTCGTTGTTTTTTTATTTTGTTTTTATGTCTGTTTTTGATTTGTTGTATTGTATTGTGTTGTATTGTGTTGTTATTTCTGTTATCTCTTGTATTTAGCATTCAAAAAGTAAAACACAAAAATTATAAATCAATGTCACAACAGCAAAAAACGTATAATCTATATTTGAAAATATACTTTACTTGTATTGAAAATCCAGTGTGATTTCAACTTGTGACCACTTATACCAATTTGTTCTATGTCAAAAGGACATGTTGGTTGATGGGTCAGCAGAACACTTTGGTTTTTCATGCTACCTTTTCCTACCATTAAATATCAACGTACTCTGGGAATCTATATATATTTGCAGGTCTTGTTACTTGCATGTTCATAAAAAAAAATAGCTAACTGTGACCTTTGATAAAAAATGCATAAATCATATCAATATCGACAATCATTTGCAAAACGTTTTATATTTGCTGATCTTGGATTTGTTTGTACATTTTAAAAAGGCTTTATGCATTTCTGTCTTCACAATATGAATATAACCACGCAAACAAGTGACAGCAGGACAAATCGTACGAAAACAAAAAATAGCAGTGTTCAAACTTCAAAATGAATCTATGGTCAACTTTGCAAGAGGATGTTGAAACCTCGAAACTTTGTGAGCAGAGCTATCTCAGTTAGTTCAGTGGTAGCAAGTAAAGATAACTAGCATCGAGAATCATGCTTTCTATTCATCATTTCTAAATTTCCCGAATTAATTTTATTATTTTAAAACACAAGGTTTAGTTCTGTACGCCAGACATTCATTTATAATAGATAAAAAAACCTCGTGAATGTCGTCCGAAAAAGAAAATATTATAGCTTAAATAAAGTTTAAAATTTAGGAGCAGTAAGGATAAAAAATATTCGAAAACGGGTTAACTGAAGATTTTAACAAGGTCTTTTCCGTAAAAAGACATATTGTTTTTTGTACTGATTATGGTATTTTCCTTCAACCACTTTTATTTTTTTGCGAGAAATTTCATGTTGCAAGATATTGCTTGCTTAGACACTAGGTATATGATATCGAACAGTGGAAGTACGCTATCCCAACGGATCGTGTTACCGAAGAGTTTTCTATGTATGAGCTAAACATCTAAACACATTTCTTCCTGTAATCGCGTCTCTTTCGCTAACGTAAAACAAACCAATAAAGTTATTTTTTCAAATTAAATGAAATGTGAAATGTATTTGAAACTGGTAAATCATAAGCAATAGACATCTTGTGGTGTGAGGTCCAAGGTCCACCAAAAAGATAATCAATTCAAGGTTAATGGTCAAGGTCATATTTTGGATTTTGAAATTGATTTTCGAATACTTTAGTTTCTTTCCAGAATCCGTATGCTGTGTATTCGTTATGGTTTGTTGGATAACATTTTGCTTCAGCCTTGAATGTAAACTTTGGTAATACCACGAAATCAAGTGTCAACGGACATGTAAATTTTCAATCAAAACAAATGAATCCACAGTATTACCAAATTGAATGTGTTTTCAAATGATCTGGCGGAGTTTACGTTTCAATTTGCATAAGGACAGTCTATTTGGAGATGTGTGTGATAAGGATAATTGCTGTTATAATTATTACTGATTTTTAATCACCTATCAGTGACACCAAAATATTTTAGAATAACGTCATATGCATATTTTGCAACTGCTGTCGTTATAGTTTTATTTTCACATCAACAAATTCCAAATTGTGACAATATTTACATGTTTTTAAACTTCTCTTTTCAAGAATATTGACGGTTAGTATCATTGTTTATTTTGCAAATACACATACAGTGTTTACATATTTTAACCGAATCATTGACCATAACTGGAAACTCCATTGATGAGTTTATCCCAAAACACATGTGTATAAATGGACTGCTCTATAATGAGCAAACTGGTTAAAAACCGCCCAGTCAAGTGGAATAAATCAAGTAATAATATATCGACACATACAAAATTGTCAACACGAGATATTGCAACACATATACGTTGGTTTAAAGGGTACGTTGATATTTATAATTATGGTGATTAAATTAATTAACCAGTGATAGAACAATTATGGGGTCTCTTGATATGAGGTTCTTGCTGTTTTTACCTTGGTATTTCGGTAGAGGTAAAAGCTAAATTTGGTGTTCTAAATTGTGAATATTAGAACCATATATTTTTGGAATCAGTGTGAAATAATCAGATGGTACCGGATAAGACGTTTTTTTTTAACTTACAGTAGGAAATTATGTCTCTTATTTTAGATAAAATGATATAATTACAAAATGTGGTTGGATACCAATATTTACTTTAATAAAAACGTAATCAGTTTCTGAATGATTTAACGTTTTTATCAAGATCAATGATTCCCAATTATGAAGTAGGATGTTTGTGTGAAGTAAATACCTGGTTCAATCCATTCAATCGTCACAAAAATATGTGCCTACAGAATACCATACCCCGTTCACTCTTTAACATTTCCGGTTTTAGTGAGCGGCGAAATCTTGGTAAAAACATAATTTGGCATTTATATATTTAAAAATAGATAACTGCATTATGAACATCTTAATCTATCTGATTTAACAACCAATCACATCAACATTTTTTTAGCCAAATTTTAACCACGGAAGGACTGAGGAAATAATAGACAAACAGACTGAACCACAAAACGAAAATCATAGTGCCTCATTTCTATCGCAGCGAGCTCGAGGGCATAGATAAAAAAAAAACTTTTAATAATTCATTTTTATTTTGTACTTTGAAAACTATCGTTTTTTTCTCTGTTTCGCGAGTGACTGCCTCATCGATTTGTGTAAAATATATCTGTATTCATGTATGCTATTTTATAATTTTAGGTAAAAGTTTGAAAAAGTAGAAAATGGGTTCCACTATGACATTGATAAAACAAGCTACATCTATTGCTGTTACTACTGTAGTTAATAAATTTGTTCCGGGCGTTAGTGCAGCGTACGAATTGGGCAAAGCCGCCTTAAATTTTACAAAAGGCAATGTATTAGAAGGCATTATGAATACAGTAACGGGAGTGTTTGATTTTGTAAGCTCTGGTACAATTTCTTCTGTTAAATCTTTCACAAAGCAAGCGTGGAAAAAAGGCCTGAAAAAAACAGTCAGCACCGGCATCAACATGATCAAAACTGTAACCTATTCGGTTGGAAAAGTATTCAAAGGGAAATCACTTACAACTCTTTTCCAGTCTGTAGGCAATAAGATTAAAGGTTACCTGAAGTCCAAACCCGACTACGTACGTAAAGTCATTTCAAAGCCTGTAGAAACAGGTGTAACAGCTTTAAAGATTGGAGTACAAGGTGTAGTAGAAAGCGGGGGAAAAGATATAAAAAAGCTGTTACGAACAAGCTTCGTTCCAGTGCAGTGTCTTACCTCATGTTAGAAAAAGACATTACACTACCGAAAATTCATTCGCCATCTCAATTGGTAAAAAATGAGTTAAAAAACCCAGATATATCAAAAACAGTTGTTCGCGGTATGATCAATTATACAAAAGATGAAAAACAAAAACCTGAAGATGAACACAGATTTATATGCGAATGTCTCGGAAGATCCACCTGTAACTCATATTATCAAATGACTGTTGTCTCATTGTTAATTTTCGTCTGAATTTTTTTCAAATTACATTATAAACGTTTCAATAAAACAAACACTTTATCTAAAAAAACAATGATGGTTACATGACAGGTTTATAATTCAAAAAATACTTAAAAGTTAAATATTGATGCCATAGTTGACAGTCGTGTAGTTAGTTTTCATCGCTAGTTACAGTCTTGCATGTATGCTTGGGGGGACATTTACTACCACACGGTATCATGTTTGTTGTTACATTTGCAAGCCTTGGTAGTGCACGATCCTTTTCAATTACACCTTTTGTTTGCGAGTGAAAAGCTAGCCTTTTAGCAGTTGCGTACAGTGATACCGAGGTCTTCGGCCATTCTGATCTCGAATGTTTTTTAAGAAGCTCTTACTAGATCTCAAATATCGAAAAATGACTGCAATACACCATATTCACAAGACATTTAAAATAAACGATGTTACTTTCCAGTAACTTCTTGTGTAACAGTTCATTAAGAAACTTTTGGAATTTAATCATTTAAGCCGACATATTGCCATTCACCCGTAATAACAAATCGACAATGGTCATCGGTAATGACCATCGGTATAAATGTATTTATTATGGTTTTGACAAGTAAGGAAAATAAACTTTGTGAAATTTTTATTTTTAAGTTAGCTAATCTTTTTATCATAGTATAATCATAAAATTACCTATACGATAGCGTCTTTTTTATGAACGGTCATACCAAGTATTAAAAGTAAGCTGTAACAAAATGTTAATTACCCCGACCATATGAGTATTTACCTATATGGTCATGACCATACGCGTATGGTCCAAATACTCATATGGTCCGGAACATATCTAAAAAAAACCATATTAGATATAAACATGATAACAAAACATATTTTAATAATTTATTTGGAAAATGCAAAAAATCTGCATTCAGATGTGAATGAGCATGATGAAAGGAGATGTGGAATATACATCAATGATACATCAAGCAAACAATAAAGTAATAAAAATTCAATTTAACACAAAAGTCAGGTTGAAAAATATGACTGATGAATAGAAAGACACTTTAATATTACAACTAGATATCATTTATGCACAAGTAAAATATTGGAAGAAGGGGAGGGCCATTCATGCCAATTCCAAAACATGATTAAAAGGAGATGTTGAGTCTATATACCACAGAGACAGCAGCCCCAAGACCAAAAACAAGTAAAAAGGCATTCATAAATTTTGACTAACCATGCTTACAGGGCAAAATTTATATAAAAACTGACAGAGATAACATGAAAATAATTAGTTTTGGCCACACTAATTTGAATAATAGTTCTTTGGATTGATAATATAAGACACTTCTGTGTGCCATGTGCAGAGTGTCGTTCCTCCACTATAGCATGAAAATATATATAGATATTTTTTTTTTTTTTTTTTTAAGTTTTTTAAGAAAAGATGCAACCTCTACAACATATACCTGTTCAATATGAATCTTTAGGTAAATGGTGAAACAATTAACTCTTTTGTTTAATAAACTGTTTCAAACTGGCAACCGTTATGACTCTATGTAATGTTTAAGGAACACTAGTTTAGTAATATTGTTTTATTTTGATGATAATAATTATTTTGAACTATCTTATAAATATTCACTTTCAATACTTTATGAGTATAAAATATATTTATGTTTTGTTATCCATGACTTAGTAACTATTTGGAAAATATACTGAAAATGCATTCTTGCTAAATAAGTCAATACAATTAATAATTTTCACAACATTTTATATATAACTATTTGCTTTGTCATGTTTGTAGTAATATTCGCCTCAAATTGTCTCAAATACTATTTATTATTATAGTAATTATTGTACATCACCCACCAACGGCTATACGAATATGTACATGTGAAGATTTGTTGGTTGTTGGTTATAAAAAAATACAGCAACGAATATTTCATGTAAATAAAGGACGTGACAATTATCAATACATTAACATACAAAATGTATACTATAGGTCTTGTAATAGGCCTTTCCGTACAGACCTTCTAAAATTCAAACTGACCATTGGTCCGTGCGTTCATCGTGTATCATGCGTGTACCAATCGTGCGCTCATCATTCATCGTTCCGTGTATTTTCCGTGTAACGTGTGTGGATCCTGTATTCTTCATCGTGTATCATGCGTGTATCTTGCGTGTATCGTGCGGTCATCAATCATTCATTCTTAACTGTGTACGTATCGTGCGTTCTTCAATCGTGTATATATAACTGTGTACATTAGATAACGTGCACATCTCTAATCGTGTAACGTTCATTAATTGTGTTTTTTTTTATGTGATAGTCGGTTATAGAGCTCATCTAAGCTTATATTTTATGATCTTTAATTTGTTATCGTTTATATATGTTCCGACTTTAAATTTTTTTTACAGTCATGCGTACTTTCTTGTGAACTTTTATTAACTTCATTTCCTATAACGTTCTTACAGATTCATGACTTTTTGTGGAAATTTTTTTTATAGTCTGTAAATATTTCGTGTTTAATCAGTGAATCTTGGCTGGGACTGACACATTTTAATATATTGATACATGTTCTACGTACAAAGAATAACATGATGACATTTCTACGTCACAACAGTTAAAACTAATTGGAATTTCTATTCAACTAAGCGAAATTGGCAAATAAAAATACTGTTGACAAACTGTTATTAGTTAAAATATTCTATCAATTAAAAACATAAGTGCTTAAGATGTGGGATTGCTCCACTAGACATAGAAACTGGAAGGTATTAAAGAAAATTAGTCCACGAGATGCCATGTTGTGTAGCTCTACTATTGAAGACGAACTTCGTGTCTTTTTAAAATGCCCATTATATGTAGATATTAGACAAATCATGATACATTAAGCTAAATAGTTCAATGAACATTTTGAATTATAATTATCAGATAGCGAAAAATTTATATTTTTATTTAATAACAACAATGTTACTGCTACAGTTGACAACAACGTCAACAATATTTTATTGAAAAGAAACGGCAGTTTATTTCACTAGTTCTTATAGAAAAAGATTTTTTGTTTTCATTTAATATAAATGGAAACTGTAAATTTTAAATGTAAATGAGTAAAAATATGTTTATATTTATATACTGCGTCTTTAAAGCCTCTCATAAATCTTTTTAAAGATTGGCGCATTCAATGCAAATGTTTAAGTTGTTTTTTTTAAGGGATCTCATTTTATGATTGTATGTGGTGATATGGTGGCCGGTTAAGGCCATTTCGCGTTTTCGCCCTTCATATTCTATAGGGCGAAAACGCAAAAACGCGAAATCGGGAAGTCGAAAATGCGAAAACGCAAAGTCGAAAACGCGAAAAGGCGAAATATTTTTTCTTTCCGATATAACGTTTTCGACATCGCGTTTTCGCGTTTTCGACTTCGCGATTTCGCTTTTTCGCGATTACGCCTTTTCCTCTTTTTGCCTTTTTGCGTTTTCGCGATATACATGTCATTATAACATAACATTTTTAACATAATTGAAGACAAATCTAGAATGTATTACTCATTCAAATGATTGTCGTATAAATTTCATATCTTCCTTTACATTCTTTTGAAATATCAATCAATGCGCTCCATCCTTTATGGGTAGATTTTACATAGATAAATAAAATCGTATAATATCAGCAAAATCAGGATGTTAAATTTGATGTAAGCCTTTTTGTGCTTTTTCGTTACATTTGTTGTTTTTATAGTGATTAAGATGATAACACAATATTGACTGCTGTACCCCTATTTTTGACATTTTTACTTATTGTGTCTGTTTGTTTTGTTTACGCATAGTTGACAATGTAATGGAATTTGATGCGACTGTCATACAAGTGAGAGGTTTAGCTAGCTATAAAACCAGGTTCAATCCACCATTTTCTACATAAGAAAATGCCTGTACTAAGTCAGGAATATGAAAGTTGTTATCCATTCGTTTGATGTGTTTGAACTTTTGATTTTGTCCATGTGATTTGGGACTTTCCTTTTTGAATTTTCCTCGGATTTCGGTATTTCTGTGTTTTGACTTTGTAGTAATATATGGGAAACACATACTACATTTACATGAATTTTCCATCAATCCAGGTTACTTTTTGTTTTTTGTTTAAATTAAAAGAACTTGCAACAGGTTAAGGATATCTTTGCTAATATCAACATACGACAGTTTTGAGGCGAAGTCTCGGATAGTCCTTAGAGGATCATAAGACATGTTAGAAGTTATTCTAGTATCTTATGACAGGTGTTATGATAGCTTCGCGAAACCATCCCAAGTTTTATTTGACAAAAATCTTATCTTCACAATGTATTAAATTTTTTAATTTTTTCACACAAGCTAATTTAAATATTGAAAATTTTAATGAAATATTATGCATTTTAAGTAACCAAGGCGATAATAATGATTAATTTCTTTTGTATAAAATGTCCAAAATATAACTTCAAGCAAATTGTATATTCAAAGGCATTTTTATATAAACTCATCTGTTTTTAAATTTGTTCATAAATTGTCAACAAAGAATGTAAAGAAATTTTCTAATTTATGAAAATATTTAAAATACGTCACAGATATGAAATCAATAAGAAAATCATTTGAATTACTTAAACTTTGTAGTCTTGTCTCAAATTTTATTTAAATGTTATGTTTAAATAACATATATATCGAAAAAGGCGAAAAGGCAAAATCGCGAAAACTTGAAAATGTGAAAACGGTAAAACAGGAAAACGATTTGTGAAACATTTGTTTAGATTGTGGTCAAAGCAACAAACTTTGCAGAGGTCAACATTAATATGTATGAACCGAATTTAGAAAATCAAAATGGCTGCAAAAGAATATCATCGGAGGACTCATATTGTGAAGTATTGGTGGCCATCTTGAATGGTGGCCATATTTGAAAACTTAAATTTTCAGTTTATTATTATTCGCTATCCTTAATTGTTATTTGAATTTATATTAAAGTTTTTATGCATTTACGACTAGTTTTGCTAATCATTTAGTTATGACTGTTGCTATTTATATCATATATTTATCAAGTTTAAATAAGGCATGTATATGAGGACAAATTAAATGTATCTAAAGAAATACATATGTAAGTTATTTTACTTACAAGTTAGGCTTAGTTACTTTTTTCAACAAAAAAGTGTATATACAATATATGTTATGACCACTCTATGTCGAAAAGGAAAACAAATGTAGGTTATAATGAAATCAATGGAGCTGAAAAAGCTAATGAACAAATAGACTGGAAAGAATTCCTAAACGCCAAGAGAGAGGACAAGTGAGGATTAACAATGTCAAGAAAAAGCAAAAAAAACAACGCAGACCTATACATATGGGCTGGTAATCAGTCCTTTCTTGTAAGCATACAACTTTCCAAGTTGATAAATGCCATTGAATGGGAGAAAGATACACTCCAGAATCACAAGGCAAAAGGTACTGATCCTGTCAAACTAAATCTTTAAATCAAAATGTATTTTGTCAGTTCAAGATCAGTCACTGATTGAAAATACCAGTTAAATAACCAGAGACACATTTTTTTGTTTGTTTTGGGATGAGGTAACTGACTATCATCATGAAGCATCGATTATGATCAACAAAAGAGTACGGGACTGTCACTTGAACTACTAACCATTGTTCTTTTAGCCAGACTCAGTGCTGGAGATTTAATATTGCAGGAGCAGATATTATGCTAACAGTTACCAAAAGTACGCCAGACGCGCGTTTCGTCTACATAAGACTCATCAGTGACGCTCGAATTGACATATTTATAAAGCCAAACAATTACAAAGCTGAAGAGCATTGAGGATCCAAAATTCCAAAAAGTTGTGCCAAATACGGCTAAGGTAATCAATCTATCTCTGGAATAAGAAAATCCTTAGTTTTTCGAAAAATTCAGAGTTTTGTAAACAGAAAATTTATAAAAAATTACCACATGATTGATATTCATGTTAATACCGAAATGTTGACTACTGGGCTCGTGAAACCCTCGGGGACGAAACGTCCACCAGCAGTGGCATCGACCCAGTGGTTTAAATAGCTATTAAAAGTACCAGGATTATAATTTAGTACGCCAGACGCGTAATTGTTTTGTTAAAACTGCACGACAAGGCAATGAGACAGAATTCAAAGACACACAAAGAAAGTCAAGGGATCTGCCAAATTGATAGAATACAGTGACGGCTCACAGTCTGGAACGTATATTGTTTCAATATTTGAAATTGCTGATTTCGTTAAATCGTACAGTAAAATCCTTCAGTTATTTTGAAATGATTTATACAACGCTTCTGAAATAATTCAGTTAAATAAGCAATTGATGATATGCAAGCATGCATGAAGTTGCGTGGTTCTTCTGATATTCAACGAATATGTTGGGGAAGTTCTGAAACATGCTACGTCTTTGGCCGTGATGGTGAAGACCTCATCATAGCCACTATAATGGCTACTATAAAAAAAAACTAAACAGGGATTTATAATGTAGGCTTTCACTATTAAACAGTTCCAGTAGTCAGTACTTTTTGTGCTGACATGAATTGTCATTGATATGGTTATATTTATAAATTAACTGTTTACAAATTTTTGAATTTTTTGAAATACTAAGGCTTTTCTACCTCAGGCATTGATTACCTTAGTTATATTTGGCAAAACGTTTAGGAATTTTGGTCCTCAATGCTCTTCAACTGCATAATTTATTTGGCCTTTTAAACTTTTTTGGATTCGAGCGTCACTGATGAGTCTTTTGTAGACGAAACGCGCATCTGGCGTATATACTAAATTTAGTCCTGGTATCTATGATGAGTTTATTTACAACCACTGGGTCGATGCCACTGCTGGTGGAGATTTATTTCCCCGAGGATATCACAAGCCCAGTAGTCAGTACTTTTGATGCTGACATGAATTGTCATTGATATGGTTTATTTATAAATTTACTGTTTACAAAATTTTGAATTTTTTGAAATACTAAGGTTTTTTCTCCCTCAGGCATAGATTACCTAAGCTATATTTGGAAAAACGTTTAGGAATTTCGGTCCTCAATGCTCTTCAACTTCATAATTTATTTGGCCTTTTTAACTTTTTTGGATTCGAGCGTCACTGATGAGTCTTTTGTAGACGAAACGCGCGTCTGGCGTATATATTAAATTTAGTCCTGGTGTCTATGATGAGTTTATTTACAACCACTGGGTCGATGCCACCGCTGGGGAAATTTATTTCCCCGAGGGTATCAAAAGCCCAGTAGTCAGTACTTTTTGTGCTGACATGAATTGTCATTGATATGGTTATATTTATATATTTACTGTTTACAAATTTTAGAATTTTTTGAAATGCTAAGGCTTTTCTACCTCAGGCATAGATTACCTCAGCTATATTTGGCAAAACTTTCAGGAATTTTGGTCCTCAATGCTCTTCAACTTCATAATTTATTTGGCCTTTTTAACTTTTTTGGATTCGAGCGTCACTGATGAGTCTTTTGTAGACGAAACGCGCGTCTGGCGTATATACTAAATTTAGTCCTGGTATCTATGATGAATTTATTTACAACCACTGGGTCGATGGCACCACTGGTGGAGATTTATTTCCCCGAGGGTATCACAAGCCCAGTTGTCAGTACTTTTTGTGCTGACATGAATTGTCATTGATATGGTTATATTTATAAATTTACTGTTTACAAATTTTTGAATTTTTTGAATTACTAAGGATTTTCTACCTCAGGCATAGATTACCTTAGCTATATTTGGCAAAACGTTTAGGAATTTTGGTCCTCAATGCTCTTCAACTTCATAATTTTTTTGGCCTTTTAAACTTTTTTGGATTCGAGCGTCACTGATGAGTCTTTTGTAGACGAAACGCGCATCTGGCGTATATACTAAATTTAGTCCTGGTATCTACGATGAGTTCATTTACAACCACTGGGTCAATGTCACTGCTGGTGGAGATTTATTTCCCCGAGGGTATCACAAGCCCAGTTGTCAGTACTTTTTGTGCTGACATGAATTGTCATTGATATGGTTATATTTATTAATTTACTGTTTACAAGTTTTTGAATTTTTTGAAATACTAAGGCTTTTCTACCTCAGGCATAGATTACCTTAGCTATATTTGGCAAAAATTTTAGGAATTTTGGTCCTCAATGCTATTAAACTTCATAATTTATTTGGCCTTTTTAACTTTTTTGGATTCGAGCGTCACTGATGAGTCTTTTGTAGACGAAACACGCGTCTGGCGTATATTCTAAATTTAGTCTTGGTATCTATGATGAGTTTATTCCACAAACATTGAGAAATGTTGATCTCTATCTGAGGTCTGAAAAGATTGTTTTATCCTTTCGAACACGAGTTGCGCAATTGCAATATTATAGCTGAGAAATTGTAAATGTCTGCCACTCAACGATATAACTGGACTGTGTGTCAATGTTTGGCCTTACTGTGTCATTCTTACTAAAGAAACTGATGTATGTTGAACTGATCGTGTTGATAGTTGTTATTGAATGTCCTTGTAAAGCTATTCTTAGTATCAATCATATCTGTTTTGCTTGCAATGGTTATAGGGCGGTGCCTTCATTTGCACCCTTTTAATATGTGGTTTGTTTTAGACTTCAGGAATGTCTTCGTTGAAAATCAAGAGAACTAATTAACCATGCTAGTATGCTTGCAGATCTTCTATGCAAGCTACATTCCAATTTTGTTATCAGTTCTTCCTTCCATGACAACTCCAAGTTGTTCAAGGCGTTTACTGTACAATTTAGCGAGATCTGTAACCTTAGAGATTGGTACACTATATATTCCAGACCGTGTGCCGTCGATGTATTCTATTATTGTGGAAGGCACAATTTCGAAGGATAACGGATTCTTGGCTTTCTTTCTGTTTCTTTTATTCTACCTATTTGCTATGTTGTTAAGTATTATCAATCCTTAAGCAAGATATTAGTGATTTTACACTCCAGCACTTAATTTTTCTTGTAGTACAAGTGCCAGTTTTTTTTGACGATTAATAATGACGATGCATCATGGAGATCTTCAGATACAATCACCACAGAAAAAAAATACACTGCAGGCATTGTTCTTGTTGATCCAATACCACTTAACAGTGTTTGGTTGTTTATTGTTTTTTTTTCAATTAGCAACTTCAAAAATATTTTTTCACTTTTACTAATATTTTTAGATCTGAAAACAAGATTTGTGCCATTTGCCTTGCGATTCTGGAATGCTTCTACAGTTCCATAGCCTCCATTCAACTGTTTATATTTCAGCTATGGTGAAACCAGTTCAGGACGCAACACCTTTGTATGCTTGCATTAAAAGAATGATTACCAGCTCCAATGTCTATGTCTGCATTTTTGTATCTGCTTGGCATTGAAATCCCTCACATGGCCTCTCTTGCCGTTTACAAATTCCTTCTAGTCTATTCGTCCCTTATTCCTCAGCTCAAGTGTTTCTGATATCTAGTTCCAGTGGGTTCGAAATCTACAATTTTGATTTTTTCCAAGAACACTTTTCGGTCATAAATTTTATCATATATTCGTAATTTCTGTTATAAAAAGTCGCTTAGGTAAACTTTTATCAAACATTTTAATACTAATATCTTTATTTTGCAAAAACATGCGCATGCTTTATCTGAATACTTGGTGAAAATCCAATATAAATAAGAAAAATAGTATAAATGCAAACAATGAATTAATATAGCAAATAATGATATATTGGAAAATCATGTTTCAAAATGGCCATCATTCAAGATGGCCACCAGACAAATAACATCTGCGATAAATATATCACTGTGTAGGAACTCTTCTGCAGCATAGACTTAACTTAAATATAAGTCAAAGTGAACACGGTTACCAAGAACATGCAAATGTTTAAATACATTATTAAGTTATACTACTCTGTGTAAATGTGGAGGAAAATGTCATAGAATGTCACTGAGAGAGACAACTGCGCAGCGGTTTGACAAAACATGTACAACTCATTTATTGTGAGATATTTGTAACATAAATTGAGAACATTTTAGCAGTTGATTTTCTGATAACGTTACTTGTATGATATGATACTCATTATCTACAAAATGAATTATGCTGTAATCAGCCATTTATTATAAATGACAGGATTATAAATAAATGTTTGCTTTATTTGTACTTATTCTGTTATTCTATGTTTAGCAAGCGGAAGTATGAATATTGTTTTTAACGTAATAGTTCGTTTAATGGTCATCTTCGGAGCCCGCGTTTTAACTATGTCGATTACTTTTGAACATAAGAGACAATGATTCAGATTTTAACAACTTAAGGTTCAAGTGTTGGGTGTTAATTTCAGGTCCAAAACAATAAATCGGAAAATATAAAGTTTATTTGTATCCGTTACGAAACAGGAGAGAAACTCGGCTGGCATCACTTTGCATCCTTTTCCTATAGCTCATGTATAACATTTTTAAATATTTTCAACAACGTACATATATTGTATATCTATCTTTATCGAATTACAACATTGGAGCTCTACCTGTTTAAGCTAAACAACTTCAATATATTTCAAGATGGCTGCCATTCAATATGGGTAACATTTTTAAAAAAGTGGCTGACCTAGACAATTTCAGTGAGCACTGTAATTCTATTTACCAGGTTTCATGTTAATATCTTCCTTTATATCATTTTTATGCTATAATTGAATTTAAACGTCCGCCAATTTCGACTTTCAGAGTGGGTCCATAGCTTAAAATATTGTCCATGACATATACTACTACCATGCAAAATTTCTTGCTATTACCACGATCTAAGCATTTTTGTCAAAAATCTGAACAAATCGACTGGACTAAATGCCCAAATATCATTTGCAATAGCTCATTTTTGTCCGGCGAAAATGATATTTTTGAATATCGATACCAAATTCACATTTTAATTTTCATTGTTTCAAGTTTCGTAAATATATATTGAATATTTTTAGTTTATTTACATGATTTGTAAAGTCGTTATTTCGTTTTTATTGGTGATTATTGAGTAATAATAAAAAGAATGTACGGAGAAATGAATGAAAGTATACATTTAATGCAAAGATAATTTTATTTCGCAAAATGCCATCTACAAAGCACGGATTAGATTTTCAAATAAAAATTAATTTTAATCCCGCTTTGTATTGCAAGCGTCTAAAAACAAATTAAATGACGGAAGTAACGGGCATTTACAATGTTAAATAATGCACATACGGTGTCTGTACAGATGTAAAGTAAAAAAAAATCAAATGATTTTGGTCTGAAAGGTGATAACAGCTTACATGTACATGCCTCTTCATAGTTTGCAATTTCCATATCTCCACTTTGACGAAGGACATTTTAGTTTTGTTAATGAAATATTTTGGTAAGTGTTGTCAATTGAATACTTAAAATAACTGGAACAGTTCTGGATACCAATGTCTCTTCGGAAATTTAGTAGTCATCAAGAAAATCTGACAATCGTACTGCTCATATATTGTAGAACAAATTGGGGGAAATGTAAAATATTCTCGTATATTCTCCCCCATTAAAGAATCCATATTTAAAACTTTCTGATATTGGCTCCATGAACACAATATGTATGTCTGACGATTGTCTATTGAGGCAAATAAATCTGTCAAAGGCGTTCCTCAGTTTTCTTACTTTCGTAGTTAGGTTTCTGTATCCAAGGAGTAAAGCACACACCCTTTCCTTTTATTCATCATGTATTTAATCTGATTCAAATAATTACAACCGATCCGTGTCTAGAACAAAACCCAGAATGTTATGGACATACTCAGAAAAGATTATAGTTGTAACAGAAACAACACATTCTGGTTTTGCATAGCGACTACCAGTTATAAAAAGCAGTGGCTATATAAATTATATCTAAAGAATACACACTAGAGAAACAAATGTATAAATGTACGGTTTGTAATTTGGATCTTAACAATGACAAATTTCTAGACATTGAACTGAAGCTTCTAAATAGCTGTTACAAACTACACCAATTTTGATATTTTAGTTATCCTGCGTTTATTTCTAAAAACAATTTAGATTGTTTGATTTGCAAATCAAATTCAAGCATATTATTTGCTTCTCATTTTCTCATTTTGATAATGATATACACATGATACATTTACGATTCAATCGTTCACGCGAGTCAATTCTAAAAATTGCTTTATGATCGGGTTGTTGTATTTTTGAAACATTCCCCATTTCCATTCTAAATCTTAAAGAAAGAAGTGTGTATGCCTCAGCCACTGACAGGTAAATTTTACTATTACATTTAAAAGGTAAGCAGTATATTTTTAGCTCCTGAAAAGAAGTACTTTTGGTCTTTACGTCCGCAAGTCGAAAAGTAAAATGACAAAAATACTGACTTCAAAGCAAATTTTAAAACGAAAAATGTTAATAAAAGTTTTTATATTTACTTCGTTTTTAAAAGATACAGAAATCTGTAGGTTAGTCGTCGTTCTTTTCGTTGCAGCATTATTTAGTTATCCTTTTTAAGGAAGTGAAAGTATCATTACTTTTCAAGGTATTTATGCAACGCATTAATCCAACTGTATTTTTAGAGGTATACGTCATTTCTCTATTAGAACTATTTTTATAAATTTTTTTGTGATTTTTTTTTCAATCACAAAATATTTCTACGGCTTCAGAATGGTTGATTCACAATTGATTTTTTGTTTGGTGAACATCTACTGACAGTACTGCTATGTATTTTAAACGAGAACACTTGCTGTTGGTCACACATAAATAATGGATATCTAGGGGTCACAATACAATTTTTAGTATGACAAAAATTACTAAAGGATATCTACAGTCCTACACACAGCCCTCAAATTGAAAAGTTTTACAAAACTACTGTTGAGATAAAAACAACATAAAACCTAAGTGGCTGTCAACATTCATTAAATGAAATTTGTCAAATTTGTAATTTTATCACTAAAATTAACGTTTCACAGGTTGGGTCAGTTTAAATATCTTGATAGCTACAGTGATAATTTATGCCTCCTTTGTGATAAAACTGGTGTCATTGTTTTTGTGGTAGAACATGAAATATAATTTCAGGTGTATGATATAGACAAAAGAATAAACAATTTAATGGCTTTTTGTAAGGATGAAAAAGAAATCAACAGAAAGAAGCTGTTTAGTATAAACATTTCAACTAGTTTTAATAAATAAAAACATTTTAAATAGATAAAATTTTACATTAAAAAAAACATGACAATTGGCATTTTCAAAGTTCATCTCATCAGTTATTTTGCACTTTAAATGTATCACACAATTCAAGTTAATAAAATAAAGAACAAAAAAAGGGGGGTTGAAAAATTAAAATAAAACTTTCATTTAAATTTTACTAATGAATTGGAAATCAATAAAACATGATTTAGTCATCTGAGAAACAACATTCAAATTCTGAGCTGACCACACTTTGCAGTTACTCTTTAATGATTTGTGCTTTGAGGAGAAGTCACAAACACCAATCTTATTCTCTATTGACTTAAGCACCTCCTACCCTATTTGAATCTCAACGCCCAGACTATAAAATCAATGATTAAAATTTATTAAAAAGGGGGATTTTCCAGTTTTTGGACAGTTACTCAAAAATGCTTTCAGCAATTCTCATGAAACTTAGGTGAATTGTTAATATTCATTGATGTAAGCTCCCTTTTTATTTTCATAAATTTCTAATATGACATTGAAAATTGTAATTGAACTTCAAGTTCTATGAACATGTGACGGGCGTATCATGCGCTCATGGCATGGCGCAACTATTTATTCATAACGTGAAATCTTCATCTATGACAAAACTGTAGTCAGGTAGTGTTTATATTGTTGAGAATCATATTACTCCATCTTGTACATAGTTAAACTTTTTACAGATAAAAATTGAAACAATAATATATCTAATTGAAAGTGACAGTACTTAGATAATACATTTGTAATTGCATCTGTCAAACTTGTTTACCCCTGTAGTACTTACGTATATTGTAATCTCTGTAATTGCATCTGTCTCATTTGTTTGCCCCTGTTGTGCTTATATCTATTGTAATATCTGTAATTGTCGCTGTCTTACTTGTTTACCCCTGTAGTGATAACATCTATTGTAATCTCTGTAGTTGTCGCTGTCTTACTTGTTCACCCTGAAGTACTAACATCTATTGTAATCTCTGTAATTCCCGCTGTCTTACTTTTTTACCCCTGTATTGCTAACATCTATTGGTATGTCTGTAATGGCCTCGAACTGACTGACTTTTTTACCCCTGTAGAGCTAATATCTATTGTAATCTCTGTAATTTCCTCGGTCTTACTTATTTACCCCTGTAGTACTAACATCTCTGTAATTGCCTCTGTCTTATTTTTTGTTAATTCTTTTGAATATCTGTATAAAAGCATTAAGAATAGATTGAGTGTATCTCTACACCAGTGTAATCCGTTTTATTGAGACACGTATATAAACGAAAATATCTAAAACATCCTGATAGCTTCTAAGCTTTAATTTGTGCACGGTTTGTAAACAGTTGATTTTTAAATATGACAATATTATTGATAATTCATCTCACAACACAGAACATGCAGAAGTGGTTTCTTTATTTATAAATTGTGACTTGGATGAACAGTTGTCTCATTTGCATTCATACCACATCTTCTTATATCTACAGAAGTGGGGACAACATGGCTTGTAAAAATAAACTCGACGGATAAGACTTCATCAGCAGTGACATTGACCCATGAGTACCAGCAAATATAATCATCCAAAAGATACCAGGCGTCAGAGATTGACTCTTGTTAAAATATATACAAGCTTATCGTAGGTCTCAGATTTTGGATGACTTATTGACCCTTTTAATATTGAAATATTGTTCCACAATAAAAGCACAGTTTATAATCTAGCTCGTCAACTTATTGAAAGAAATCTTCGATGAATACTTGATTCCAATTAAAACAGCTAAAAGTAATGCCAATTGTGTCCTTTAATGTTAACAACAAAATGTCCCCCCCCTTTAAATATATCTTCCTTTCGTTTAGCCCTTCATCTCAGTCGAATTACCAAGCAGAATGTACCTGTTGTATTGCCGATTATTAACTGGTGTGTTTCCCTCGTCCTGAGTATACCTAGCAGAATGTACCTGTAGTATTGCCGATTATTAACTTGTGTGTTTCCCTCGTCCTGAGTGTACCTAGCAGAATGTACCTGTTGTATTGCCGATTATTAACTGGTGTGTTTCCTGCGTCCTTTGTATTAGAGTAATACATTATCGTTTGATTGAATAGCTATATATATATATAGGTAATTCAATTTGTTTTAATTTTTTTTTTTAAAGATTAACAGTATTTGTTTAAAATGTTTAATTATTAAAGGCTTCTTTCGATTGATACCAATCTACCTAAAAAAATACCCTGTTCTTAATTGTCGATTATGATAAAAAAAAAAGCAGTTTAGAAATCTAAAACAATATTTTGATAAATATATAACACAGTTCAGAAAACAATAACAACATTATCTTTAATTGGTAATTTATTTAACATGAAGATTGAAATATATACAATGTCAACAATCGAAGACGAATAGTTGGTAATATTGAATGCCACATCAAAACAAACTCTAAAATGACAGAAGCAAGAATATATATGTTATATAAATGAAATGACTTAAAAATACCAACAATAAATCTTACATGACGATGGATCATACGATTATGATACAGTACACTACAAAATATTTTATATAACATTTCTAAAAAGGTACAACATCACAATAAAATAACGAACAAATGATAAATATTGCGGATAACAGATATCCTTCATTAGTATGAGCACGATGTAAAAAGTATCAGATCAATATATTTCAATTATTAAACTACAAATGTATAGTAATCTTGAATTTTATACAAATAAGAAAAGTTAAACAGTATCACCTGAACATCATATATAGAGACGGTAGTACAAGTTGTTTTTTTTAATTTCCAAAAAAACGACTCAAAGACATGACAGTTAAGATGTTACAACAACTGCGTGTAATCACATTTTCAATAAAGAGCACTGACCATACTAAGCTTGTGAAATATGTCATATTTGATAACAGTAGATTAATAAAAACAGAGGCTGCGTATTTATCATTCCACATTGTTCCAGATAAAAAGCAATTTGATAATGATAAAAAAAGAATAATAATAAATTTTTACTAAGGTTAAATAATTGAGTGTAGATACGTTCTTGTACAACCCTACAAAATGAAACCCTGTTATTTAAACTGGTATAATTCCAAAAATAAAACTGTTGGAGCCAAGTTGAAGCCGGAGTTACTGAAACAAGTGATGTCAGGAAAATAAGTGACCCATGTTTTTTTCATTAATGCCCTACTGCAGTATGGGGAAACTGGTCTTAGGTTTCTCATCCAAAACTTTCCCGCGCAAGTCTTTCGGCCCTTAACTAACCATCGTTTTGGTCTATGATTGTCATTGTAAGGTTTTTTTCAGATCAGTTTGGGCGTGCCCAGTTGATCTCAAATGACGACTTACGGAGAGGTCAGGATTGCAGGTGTAGTCACTTCGATGACCGATCATGCGTTTGTTGAATAGCTTTTCAGTCTCGCAAACATACTGCATGTCACATCGACACTGAAGAAGGTATACAACATTCTGGGTTTTTGAAAGCTACATTACAAAATATATTGTACATAGACCCAGTGGAGTTGCAAGTAAATGTTTGAGTATTCAGTATGTGTTGGCAAGTCAGACATTGCCTGTAACCACACGACTTGCACCATCCGTCCTGCAGTTGAACAGTTTTTATAAGAGTAGACGTCAGCTCTCACAAAAAAGTCTTTTAGACTTGCTGGTCTCCGAAAAGCTAAGACAGGAGGATTGGGAAATATCTTGGACAATTTAAGGTGCTTGGCAATAATTTGTCAACTAGCACGGATCAAACGTGAAAGGTTAGTAAAGGCGGGAGTGTATGTTAAAACAAAAGTAGCTATTTTGCTGCGCCTCTTCTGTTTTGTTTGTACTGTAATATCCCTTATCTATTTCCAATTTCTTATAATCTCGTTTGGTCAAAAAGCTGTGAAGTTCCTGTAACCGTTTCGTGACAGTCTCCTCAGAGGAGTAAATCCGCTTTACTCTGAAATCTTGACTGTATGGAATACTTTTTGCACAGTGGTTGGGTTGACAGTTTTGGGGAGAAAGATACTGATGTTTATCTGTAGGTTGACAGAAGAGATCTGTTGATATGAGACCGTCCTTAATAAAAGTGTCTAAGAAAAATAATTTGGAGTCGAAAATTTCATATGTAAATTTAATAGACTGGTGGGCGTTTTTTTGCATGTCTAATAAAATCATCTAATTTCTGTCGGGATGCAATCCATTTTATGTCAACATCATCGATAAAACGGAACCAAGACAGAGGTTTGGAGAAAGATGTTGAAATAATTATATAATTATATATGTTATATATATATATATATAGAATTGAGAATGGAAATCAGGAATCGGTAAAAAAAACATCAACCCGATAAAAGAGCTGTACAAGGCCGAAGGCCTCCAACGGTCTTCAACGCAGCAATAAGGCAGAGTAAAAATCAGTTTAAAGGAAGTCCCAGTCCGATGTCAGAATAGGTTTTAAAAGTAGCTAACCAAAATGACAATGATACATAGTTGAACAAAGGACTTCTAGCATTTAATAAAATGTCAGCTGCAGACCTCAATTAAACCGATTGAAAGATTATGTCTTCATTATATGAAAATCAAGCAAAATCCCTCCCGCAAGAGGTTTTGTATCATACCTTCATATACTATATATATATGGGAAGAAAATTACCCGTAGCATGCCAACAACTGATTTTAGAATAAATGTGTTGATATCCAATGCAAAGACCCTATACGTGAATTAATACTAGTAGCACCATATGCAGTCTTTAATTACTGGACAACAATATCGTAACTATTCCCCTCTGAATAAGTCTTTTTAAAGGTTTAATTAGCTTTTGTAGTGAATGTTGATAAGGTTTGTACTATGTAAAGAAAGTTAAAATCAAATAGTTACATTGTTACAAACATGAGCGAATCGCACAGGTTAAGATAAATCAACATTAAAAGATGGTGACAAGGGGACGTCATCATCTAAAACTGTATAATTAAAATTCTTCTCTTGTATCATAAATTTTAAAAATAAGCTTCCAATTAAGGATACAGAAAAGGGCAGTATTTTTTGTTAGTATTAGCTCTTTTTATATCAGTTAAGCAGAATAAATCTCTTAAGGGAACATACTGAAGTACTCATTATTGCGAATTAATAAATCATCCAAATATCTAAAAGTGTTGTAAAATTTTGTATTAGATGTTATTTCGATGGGTCTAAGCTAATCTTGAAAAAACTCAAAATAAATAGAAGCAGGTCAGCAATAAGTTGTGCACAGTTAGCACAAACATATTTACATAGGTTGGGATAGCCCTACAGCAAGGAAAAATAAAATGCAATATGTAAGAACACCCAGGTCTGTCGTTTACACCCATAATACATAATATATGTGTATATCATTACAACAAGGAAACATAGAATGCAATTTGCGAAAACATACATGACTCTCAATCTGACTCACAATAGTTAATACATAAGTTCATGATAAAAAACAATTTTTAAAACGATATGTTGTACGCAAAAGTAAAAAGTGACAGAAATGCTCCAATAGATACATTTTTTGTAAACTGATAAAGATGAACAGTAAAGAACTGACGAAGATGCCTCAATATGAAAGAACCGTCGAAGACAATTCAATAGTACAGAACTGACGAAGGTGTTCCAATAGGTTAGAACTGACAAAGATGATCTGATAGTTTAGAACTGATGAAGCTGATCCGATAGTTTAGAACTGACAAAGATGTCGAATATTTTAAAATTTACGAAGATGAACCACTAGCATGACTAGTTCAGAACTTACGAAGATACTCCGAAAGATTAGTTCTGACGAAGATGAACAAGAATAACTGGATATTGCAGGAAAACAATCAAACATTTGAGATGTAACTCCCTTGTGAAGGTTGCTTAATTAAAAAAAAAAACATTTACAATAAAGTTTCATAATTGAATAGAATCTAAAAAAAATGAATATAGCTCTATAAATTTCATACGTCTGACAAACTTTGCGAAATATTTCTTCATATTCATCAGAAAAGTTTTTAAGAGTATTCAAAATCCAAAAATATATAAAAAACAAAAAAATTGTGTGTAATTGACGGTACAGACTACGAGTTTCTTCTTGATATTGCCCTTAGTACATTTATATTTTATTTGTGAATTATACGCGTTTATGACTCCGGTCATTACCATGGTTACACGGAATATTTTTTTTTCAATTAGACTTCATCTATAACACACCTTATTTCTTTTAGATTTTTTACCGAAAATTTGCATATGATCTTTTGATAATCAAAGCTCTCATGTGGAGAATAATCTGTCTTTTTGGTTAATTTTACTCGATTTGTTGTCAGATTTGCAACTGCCAGAAAAAATCCCGTTAGACCGCAAAGTAAGGTAAACATATACTCCAGCCATTCGGAGACATAGAGGGCGTTGAAAATACCTATAAACCAGAATACTCCCGATAAAGCGATCATACGAAGGTACATTTTAGCGTCTTGGTATATGTCCAGTTTTCGAATGTTTGCAGCTTCAGTTCGAATTTTGCAAACTTGAATAATAACAAATATTAAACAGGATGAATTTACAAACACTGATAGCATAACAGGTCCTGTGAAAAAGATTAGATTAGCAGGGTAATTATTTGGAAAGCAGGCATTTGAACCGTATCCAGCAGAAAGAAAACTAGGTCCATATACATCAATACAGATAGATGGGATAACTAAAAATAGAGGCATTATCAATCCTAAGGCTGTTAATTTTCTTTTTCTTTTCCGAGAGCTCTCATTAGTTTTAAATCTCTTAATTGTCATTTTCGACAACGTTGAAGTAATACATGCGACAGAAATAGTCATAAAAGAAAATACACAGAGCAACAAATAATGAAGTATAACCCCAATAACATAACACATTGCTGCTTTCTTTTCTGAAGCCCCAATCCCAACCATAAATAAAATGTTTGACAGCATTATTGATACAGATATGTTTTCAATGTTAGAGATCGGAATACTAGTGATCATATTTAATTGTCGGTTGACTATAATTAGCACACATAACGCAATAGCGGATACAGAGAAGGAAACGTAAGTTATAATGCCAGATATCAAATTTCCAGATATTGTTTGAGTGTTTAAATTAAAAGTCGTTAAACACCTCATTTGCTGAACGTGTAATTCCTCTCCCACAAATTGAACTTGAATATATACCTCGTCACATCGCCAATCGTCGATCTGGTTTATTCCGACTATTCCATTTTCCGAAGGGAATGTCTTTAGGGATTCTAGTGGAAAGTTATGTGTCTTATATAATTCCAGCTGAGATATGGAAGAGGTATTTGAGCTATTACCGGGCATATCATATGTGTTAAATATCTCAATCTCTTGATCACGAGAACCGTTGTTCAAAATAACTCTAACTTTTCTTTTACTCAAGTGTTTTCGAATATCTTCAATTTCATGATGGAAAGCGGATTTTTGTATAATCATTTCAACTCGTATAGTAACAATTAGTCCGTTTTCATCCATCCATATCTTGAATTTTGATGTTCTTATGGTAAAATTCTTTGTATTATAGCTGTGTCCTACCATTAAAACAATTTGGTGAAAGATTTCTTTTCGTAACATTTGGTTTGAAATCAAAGAAAATCTAAAATTTATACTAGCATTTATGAAAATATCATACTGACTGCAAAAACCCAGTTGTTTAATCTGAAAAAAAATCCATAAAATTAAAACTGAAATTGTGAAGAAGTATTATAAATATGCAATAGTTTATCGAAACATATCTGATACATGATTTAATCAAAGTGTATTAAAAATGTGTGCAGAACAATAAAATAAAGAAAACTAAGTGAATATGTTTTTAATTCCAAAAATGGCAAGGTTAACCGTACTCGGAGTGTAATAGTCCGTATGTTCAATCCACATCCGCGACAAACCCAAGACCTGAAACTAATATTGAAACCGTGTAGCACGCAACATATGTAAGTGAGAACAGACAAATATAGTGCTGAGTAGGGATAACGTGTCCATGTAGTAAACATTTCGATGTGAAATTTTGACTCAGCATGTTGGGGTTACAAATTGTCCAAATTAACTTTTATCAATAACCAATTCTCGTTGTCGTCCAAAATTGTAATTTCTAATAGCAAGGTGAACATTATTTATTTCAAGCACTTTCAAGGCTACATTTCTTATCGATGGTTTTAATGAAATATTTGTCAAAGTTTTATACCATCAATGTCTCAACGAGTATAAAAATCAGCAACGTAAAAACGTTAACGAGTCATGTCCCTTTCGAAAGTAAAATTAGATATGAATATTTGAATCGTAGGCGCTATCTCGCTCATATTTCGTTTTTCATATTTTGATTAGGATTTTTATTCCATTAATATCAAAGTAAATTTCAGCAATGTTTCGAACATGTTTCAAATCAAAGTCGATCAACCATTTGTAAGAGTATTTTGTTTTTGGGTATGTAAGTTATATGGTGAGTGTATTATAAGAATTTTACACAACATGTATTATCGGATGATTATGATCATGATGTCTGTCAAGAGTTATACGAGCTATTTCTTTAAAACCGATATAGTCTTGGCAAATGAAATAGACAATGATCAGAGTAATTTCTGTTGGTCAGATTAAATATGTGCTCCGCCGATGGACATTGACAAAACAACTTTTAATATGCCATATACTATTTTTGAGGCACAATGTACAAATAAATTTTAAATCAAAACAGTAGTTTCGGCAAACTGGAACAAACTGAATCGATTCTCTTACCTCTTCTGTCCATTCCCTGCATTTGTTTTCATTGGTATAAGCTCCTGTTGGGTTTCCTAGAGAAACAAGAATCGACAAACTAAATAAAAGTGAATCTCGAAATAGCATATCCAATATTTTGTATATACATACGAACGAATACATATCGCTTGAAACATTTGAGTCTAGACAGAAATAATTCTTATAAAATTTGAACGAATCAAATACTAAAATAGGATTGTTATAACTTTGACATATATTGTAGTTGCTGTTTGATATAAGATCTTTGATACAAAACCGAAGGTTAGTGTTGCCTGGTGGAATAACCTTGAAATCGGAATTGCTGAGAAAATATGTCATTTTGTCCTCCTTTTTCATTTTAAACATATATTCATACAAGTTTTCATTTAGAACAAACACAATATCAAATTCTTGAACATCTGTTACATTGTTACATAATGCACAGAACTTATTTTTGAATATCAGAACCTTTCCATATGACACGAAAATATCGTTTTCTGTAAAATTATTTTGTAAACACCTTTCTTTTACAGTTCTGTTTTTGTAAGAATTAGGACAAGATCCCACTGCTAGAAATCCAGTTCGACTATTACTTCTTTCGACGTAAGTCTGGGGATAACATTCAAATGATAGTTGACTATTACTGTTTCTGATATTTCCGTTATAATCACTACAACAGTCGTTAAACATTTTACAGTCGCTATCACAGTAACAGTACCATTTTGTTTTATTCTGTGCCACGGAACAAGTTCCATATTTTTGGCATGGATCACGTTGAAGTTCTTTCAAGGTTGTTAGATGCTCTGTTGACTGAGTGCTCAAACCACTGAGTAAATTTAAAGTATCATTTATTTTCGTATTCCTTATTTCTGAAGGGATATTTTCTTTACTTTTATTTAACTCCAATAAAAGACCATCATTGAAGGTTGTCCATGATGCTGTAAATAAATCTTGGTTATATCTTTTTCGGTGTTGAGTGTGATTTGCAGAACCATCAGATATCCTCTCCGTCTGTGTTGCAGTATGCTGATTTGAATTAACAGAGCCACGAGGAGTCCTCTCCGTCCTTGTCTTTGTATTCTTATCGATATTTTTTAAACTATCAGGGATCCTCTCCGTCTGTGTTGCAGAATTCTGATTTGAATTAACAGAACCACGAGGAGCCTCCTCAGTCTGTGTGTCTGTATTGTTATCACTATTTGTCGAACCATAATATATCCTCTCCGTCTGTGTTACAGTATTCTGAATTATATTAACAGAACCACGAATAGTTGTTTCTGTCTTTTTGTTTGTATTCTTATTGTTATTTGTCGAATCATAATAGATACTCTCCGTCTGTGTTTCAGTATTCGAAATTGAATTAACAGAGCTACGAGGAGTCCATTCAGTCTGTGTGTCTGTTTTCTTGTCGCTATTTGTCCAACCATAAGAGATCCTCTCCGTCTGTGTTGCAGTACTCTGAATTAAATCAACAGAACCACGAGGAGTTCTGTATATCTTTGTGTTTGTATTCTTATTGTTATTTGTCGAACAATCAGATATACTCTCCGTTTGTGTTGCAGTATTCTTGTGTGAATCAACAGACGCATCAGGGATTCTCTCCGTCTTTGTGGCTGTATCATCATTGCTATTTGGTGAACCATAAGGGATCCTCTCTTTCTCTTTGGCTGTAGTCTTCTTTGTATTTGGTGAAACATTAGTGATCCTCTCCGTATATTTGACATGTACAGTATTTTGATCATATGTTGAACCACCAGAGCTCCTCTCTATCTTTGTGATTGTATTCTGATTGAAATTTAAAGAACCATCCGGGGTCTTTTCTGTGTTTGAGACATAATTCCATGATAAAACACCGCAAATCAGAAGAAATAAAATGGGAAAATATGATTGTTGAGTTGTTTTCATTGTAATGCCCGAACAACAAGCAATAAAGCAGATAACTCCTTATATACCCGAACGAGTTAAAGACATATTGCTCATCAACATTTAATAGATGTTGTTGCGTTTTTATGTTCACTAAAACTGAAGCTTTAAAGCAAAAATGGATACTTAAAAGCACATTATATGTTATAGTCTTTTTACAACTATCCATAAAGGTCCATAAAAAAGTATCCGTTTCAGGAAATAATATCATGTTTTAAAGTCGTTTATTTATTATGCAGTTGAGAACACAAAAACATCCATTTATGTATATTAAACAATTTTAGATTAACAAAAGTTAATAAATTGCGATCATTTGTCGTTCATACTGAGACATATCATTATAACATTTTTTAATGTTAGACGTTTCGTCCGAGGCCTAGTGTATCACCAGCCCAGTAGTCAGCACTTCAGTGTTGACATGAACAAAATGATGAATATCAATTAAATGGTAATTTTTATAAATTTTCTGTTTAAAAAAACTTGAATTTTTCGAAAACCAAGGGTTTTCTTATTCCAGGAATAGATTACCTTAGCCGTATTTGGCAACAACTTTTTGGAATTTTGGGTCCTCAATGCTCTTCAACTTTGTACTTGTTTGGCTTAGTAACTATTTTGATCTCAGCGTCACTGATGAGTCTTATGCACGTCTGGCATATTAAATTATAATCCTGGTACATTTGATAACTTTTTAATGCTAGATTCTAACATTGCTTGTCCAATGTACTGTTACCATCGGTCAGAAGCTATAGACAATTAAGAAAAAAACAACTAGGTACATAATTCCTATCATAAATATGTATTATGACTGTGAAGACAGCTGTGCTTTGGTTATTTAAAATTATTTTAGATTTACACATTACACTATAAAATCGGTTATCTGCTTTTGGTAATGGCGGCTGGAAAAAATTGAGCTCATGTTGCTTACAAAGCATTTGATTTAAAATGTATATGTGGACTAAAGCTAAGTGTGGAAATGGAACTGTATGCTTTTAAACTGTTTTGGTCATTCGGTAGACTTTTAAGCGGGGCTCCCACATTCGAAAAAAATACAAGTTGCTTGATGGAAAGTTTGATGAAATCTTATGTTACTATATAAAGTTGCTGCAACTTTTGGTAATCAAAACATTCTATAGGTGAATATGAACCAATCAAAAATTAAAGCGATGAATGCGTTCAAATTTTTCCTTAGAATGCTGGAGCTCCGAGTAAATCGACTTAAACTTTCGTACAACAGGAACCAAAAATGTCATATAAAAACATAGAAAAACCAATCGCTGCTACCAGAATTTTCACATGTACCTTTTCTGATATATAGTTTAAATGTCCGAAAGTTTTAAATCTATTGTCCAAGTAGAAATTCATATATATTATATTTCTCAATGTCGGATATTTTTTAACAGTACAATCGCTTGCGAGTTTACAGTACAATCACTTGGACCTTTTCTGGCAAACTTAAATTCAAAAGTTTGGTAAAGAAAAATTGAAATGATGTAGACATCGATGTTCATTATTACTGAACTAGTATATATTTGTTTAAGGGCCAGCTGGAGGACGCCTCCGGGTGCGAGAATTTCTCGTTGCATTGAAGACCTTTTGGTGACCTTCTGCTGTTGTCTGCTCTATGGTCGGGTTGTTCTCTCTTTGGCACATTCCCAAATTCAATTCTCAATTTTATTGTCTTAATTGATTTAATTTCTTTGATTCATAATTATATGATTAAAAATGTTCTCTTAGCACACATATTTTCAATTGCAGGTTAAATCATTGACATAACATTAAAATTAGTTGTATCATCATATTTCGTGATATATAGCTTTTAGTTACAACACATTTTATTAGAAATTTATGAATCACAGAATATGATTGCATTTATACACAAAAGGATCCAGAATAATATTGTTCTTACATTAATCTGCCTGTTAAACAAACTTGAAAATAAAATAACTTCTTTTTAAACGGTTAAAAATGTCACCAGGAGATGTGTTTCAATGCTGTTCCAAATCTGAGATAAAGGGAAAGTCATTATATATAGACGATATTTTTATAGAACATATAATAGTTTTTAGTGTTTACTTTTTTTTTGGCAGATGAATAATTATGACAAATGTGGAAATGATTACTAGTATCTTTTCTGCAGCATTCATGAAAAGTTTATATTTTCAATCAGACTTCTGTCATATAAATTTTCATTAAAACTACTTCAATCCAATACAACATATGTCTGGCATGAGTTTTAGTTTCCTATTTCTGTTACGATTTGATAACAGTTATTTGGTATATATTTTTTTTATTTATGACTCAGTTACAAATTCTAAAGGGTAACTAATGTTTATAGGTTTTGTTTTAATGGATGCGAACTGCATTAGCGGATCCGGTGAGCGACGAGAGGATGTCCTGTTGGTTGAAACCCAATGTTGTTCGATTTTTTTTTAATTTTGTGAACGTCTAAGGGTATTCATTCTTTTTAAAAAAAGTCAGGATCAGCGCCTGGTCTGATATTGTCCATGATAGTATTAAATGATGACCTGATCATTCAACTGATTTTTTAAAGGTTTGATCTTGTGGTCTTTTGTTGTGCTGTAAAACCAGTCCCAGTTTTGGATTGAGCGCACACAACAGAAACATGTTTACCCCCGCCACAGCCCTTATGTACCTGTCCCAAGTCAAGAGCCAGTAGGTCAGTGGTTGTCGTTGTTTCATGTCTGGCATATATATTTTTTGTAAATTGTTCATATTTTTCATGTCAGGACCTTTTTAAGAGCCGAGTATACTTGCTAACGTCACTTTCATTTTAACTGTTGTTGATAAATGGCTTACTGGCATTTATAATTTTTGTCGAGCCCACGACCTTTGTTGATTAAGCGAGACAAAGCGATCCTACATTTCGTCGTCGGCGTCGTCCACAACTATTCACTCGGTTGTTAAATTTTTTGAATTTTTTATAATTTCTAAAACTATCCTAGATTATTGCCAAACTTGGACAGACGCTTGTTTATGATCAAAAGCTTCTATCTAGAGGGAAATCAGGTAAGAATTATTTCCTGGTATTCCGTATATATCATGTATAACTTATAAATGGAATAGTTTTTCTTCCAGTTTACAACAGTTTGCAGTTAAGGATTTTAAATCATTAATAAGAATGATAAACTATCCTGTTTTTTTCTAAACTTAGACAGAAGTTTCTTACCATCAAAAGATGGTATCTAGAGGACATTTTTTAATGATGTTTTTCCAAATTGTTTTTAGCATTGACTAACAGCAAAAGTAGGCAAGACACTGTATTCCACGGAACCCTTACGCATTTTATATATTGACGATATAAATGTGGTTATGACTTAAACAAATAATGGTATAATTGGAGGATTGCACTGCTTATAACTATGAAAAATTTGATGTTTATGAATATTGTGCTTTTTTCTGTCTTTCAGATAAAAAAATGTCACACTCCGATTCTTTGGTTTGGTCAGTTATTAGTTTTGTTGCAGGTTTTTTTGGAAACCAGGCACTTTTCCTGCATAAATGCAGTCTAAAACAGGGCCATGCAATATTTGTAATGAGCGTTTGTAAATATACATTAAATGGTGCCATAAACCAATGGGACAAGTGTGTTAAGAAATTCGCCAAGGTTTTACAAACTGGCATAGATATTTTGGTTTTTAATTAAATATTATTCGACACAAAAGTGTACTTGCATTCATCATTGTTCATTATTGCAATAAAAGTTATAGATATGCTAAAAATTTATAATAAGAATAATACTATAAATTTGAGTAAAAAGTATTAAACACGAATAGTTTTTTTTAACCGAATTGAAGAAGATGTACATGTATTTTATAATTTTAAGTCAACCTGGGGCAAATGGGTTGCAGCTTATAAACATTTCAAATTGCAATCTTTGCAGAAGGAAGTAAACTGAGGACTTACACATTGTTGAACGAGAATGGTCGCAGATAGCATGTACTGCCATATAACCCCATGACACTTACCAAAGAGGAAATCCTTGATAATCATAGGTCTGTTCTATGTTCCTTTTGAATTTCAATTAGAGATGAAGAACTGGATCTTCCATTACTGTATTGGATACTTAAACTAAATAAGTGGCTTTACAAACAACGTATTATGCTGGGTCTTCCAAGTGCTCCACGAAACCCTTTTCTAAATTATTAACATCTATTCTATCAGCAATCAAAGCCGGGCTCATAAGTTATTGTGAAACAGATATGGATACTTGAAAATTCCAACGATCTTATAGAGTACATACAATCTAAGACTCTTTCATCTTGCAATAGTATTAAAACATTTCACTTGACAAAAGAGATGATTTCACTTTCCCAATTGTGAACTTTCCATTTCTATGTAACAACATTCCAGCAGCGCCTGCATACAGAGTATATATCTTCTGATTGATACGATATTCTAGGGCTTGTATTTTACATCATGATTTCCTTGATAGAGGGTTGCTGCGAACAAGGAAGCTATTACAACAAGAGTTTTACATAATGAAGTTGTGATCATCCATTCGTGAATTTTACGGACGCCATCACGAGTTGGTTGACCGTTGATGAATAACCGTTTCACAAATGATATCAAATATGTTCATTATGTCGTAACCACACTCCCCTTCCCTTATCACGAATGTGACCTACCGAATTAGCCTATTTACAGAGTTTGTAATAATATGAGCAACACGACGGGTATCACATGTGGAGCAAGGATCTGCTTAATTACCATTTTGGAGCACATAAGATGACAGCCAGATTTTGGTACTACTAGAACACACCCGTGATATCACGAGTCCGTGACTGAATTCAAGTATATAACTATGCGTAAGCCATATTTTAGTATTGGTATTGTCATCTGATAAAGTCATGTCGATTATAAGATGTACAGTTTTCTCTGCTTTCAAATCTTTCTGTTTGAACCCGTCGACCTGGAACTTATCAATTAGTCCAGATCTTTAGTATACATATTGTTATCTTAGAAAGTCTTGCTGATTAAAATACTACAATAGGGAACAATTTGACAATGATTGAATTTAGTAGTGTCAACCTTTTGATTATGACCCGTGTAAATAGCAAAATCATAATTACACCGTTTGGTGGTGCGCCTGTCAAATGCGGAACGTACAGATAAGGTAATAGGTAACAGGTGGATATACTATTGGTATCGGTATCGGATTCGACCCGGAACTTGTTAATTATTGGCAATATCAATTATGTGGAAAACAAAAGGGTGTGGAGTGTGTAATATCTAATCTACACCATTGTCCTATAATAGCTATACATAAAGTTGAATTCTTTGACTTGTCGTTTTTACCCGATGATGGCTGACAAATTGGACCTCGTTATTTTAGTATTATAGATTACTTGTCTGGTTTTTTCTTCTTTCTTAGCAATGACGTTGTCAGGTTTTTTTTCGATCTATGAGTTTGACTGTCCCTCTGGTATCTTTCGTCCCTCTTTCATTGCTGTTTTTTTATACGGAAATGAAATATGATACTAAAAGTGAATCAAGTTTGTTGTCAACCAATCAAAGGTACAGATTCTTATAAAACATGCATATAATGTAATTATTATCCATTAAGTATAACATGTCATCCAATGCATCCTTTCTATCATACAATTTTGTTTCATTTTAGTTTTACGCAGTATCATTTTCCGACAAATGACGATAAACAGGGAATGTTAAAGTACAATATGAAGCATGTTTTTGTTTATACAAACGAAAGAAAATTTGAACTTTAATACCTGTTGTTTTGTTTTTACAAAATGAAATTGGCGTTTTTCTAATAAGATAAGCATATGCATGAATCTACAATAAACTTATTTATCGGGTAACATGTATATGTAGGACTCTAAAGTGCGATGGTCACGCTAAAGTGCGATTGGCTACGCTTAAGTACGATGGTGTATCACGCTTAAGTGCGATGGTCACGCTAAAGTACGATGGTGTATCACGCTAAAGTGCGAGTGTTGTTTGTTTGCTAAAGTACGATGGTATATCACCCTAAAGTGCGGTGGACCAAAAGGGTAAGCTTATAGGGCTAAAAACGTGAAAGTACATGAATGTTGAAAAAAATGTATTTTTGCAAAAGCTAGTAAGCTATAAGTGTAAAAATGTGGTAGTCTTGAGTGATTGGTTCTAAATATAGAAAACCGACCATATTTTTATTGCTAAAAGGTAATATAGGTGTCACAAAATATGACAATATGGAAATGAATTTGATACAATTCGGGCGTAAAAAATATTTGGATCATTGGTTTCGCTTACTGTTTACACCGTCTAACAATTATGTGAACATCTCCCCTTACATTTGTGTTGGTAAATTACAAATCCAAAATTCATTAATTTTTCGGAATGTGTTACATTATTTTTATAAGCTTTAATTCAAATGTGATGGAAAGGAGATGTTGTCCAAGTTTTCTCCATTTTCTTAGCGAGAACAGATACATGATATATTTTAAATGTATCCATCAGTTTCCAGTAAAAGCGGGATACAGGATACTTATGCGTATACTATTTTGTATCTATAAAGTAAACTTCAGATTCAAGTCCTCCTTTAAGCAACCTAGAAAAAAACACACATTTGCTTCAGCCAAGAAAGCACGGTTCTAGGCTTAAATTAATAAAGTCATGAACACTTGTTTTTCGACTGCATGGTTTATAAGGTATAAATGAAATGTATCTTCCAGCATGTACATTTATGGTTTATATAAAGGACTGTTTACGTCATAATCAAAGCAACGTTTAGTTCGTCTATACTTTCGCGGACCATCGGACTTTAGCGTATGGAGGAATCGCACTTTAGCGAAGACCATCGCACTTTAATTAGCGTGACCATCGTACTTTAGCGTCCCCATCGCACTTTAGAGTCCTACATATATATGATAAGTATGCTGTTTATCAGATATTCAATTTAATGTTTTAGTTACAATAAAATGTCAGATGAGCAACATTGAAAATTATAAAAAAAGCGAGTAACTCAATACAATGCATGTGTTGTTCCTAACTAATTTGACATTTATTTTTTGAACAGTTGATATTTGAATTTATATACATGAAGTTTGTTTCTATTATGTTACGGAACAAATAACAAATTAAAACACTATTAGATATACTACATATTTAAAAGTTGTTTGGAGTTATTAAATAAAACAATCAAGATTCTAAGAGCTTAGTTTAGAATTAGAACAGTTTATTACAAAAAAGAAATAAAATTGCTGATTGAACATACTTCTATATAAATCCTAGCACCTCTTAAACACGTGATTTTTCGCCAACATGCAGGTTCAAAATCTGAAAAACTATTTCACGTCATTGGTTAATTTTCTATTGGTTATGACGTTTTGAACCAATCACGACGTTTTCGTGTATACTTTTGAAAATATGACCCAGAATGCATTAGATTCTGAAAAGCCCAATTAACCTATGACTGCCAGTGCGACTCATAATATTTTCAATATTTTTATATATATCATTATTAAAAGATTAAGAGTGGCTGAAAGGTTTAGGTCTCCATGTTGAGGCTGTTCTTAATTAAATTGACTTAGTTTGAGCTAAGAGTGTCCTCGAGATCTGAGGAGAAAAATTAAAAAGAAACATTATCTCATGTAACTATAGCATAGCGATTCCAAGCATTCAATATAATTCAATAACTTTAGTATGGTTACCCTCTTTTCATATGACTTGCATGTATTGGAACACCCATCGCTTTAAGAAGCCTGGATCCGCGACTGAAATGGCATGCATGCATGATAAAAAAGTAAAATAACAAAAATACCGAACAAATAGAATAAGTGGACTAATAATGGCTTGATAGCTAGATAAACTTCTGACAATCGCATAAAATTCCATTATATTAACAACGATGTGTGAACGAAACAAACAGATATACTTGAACAAAATGTCAAAATAGGTGTACAGCAGTCAAATTTGTGTTATAATCTTATTCATTATAAAACAAACAAATTTGTCAACAAAGATTCTAGAAAAAGTCTACAGACATAGCACACCAGTAAAAACGAAAAACAAGACTAGAAGTAACGTAATGAAACTCCTCTAATTATAATAGGCAACATAGGACAAACATTTACATCATAAAACATTATTATAATAATGATTCAGAGTCAACTAAATGAGCAATATTGTGTCTAGACTTAATTTTGAGATACGAGTAATCGACAGCATAGGAAATGTCAAATTCATTTGGAGCATTCGCAATATCAACTGATTAATAAAAACTGAGATTTGAGTTTGCCTTACAAAATTTTGATTATATACCTTGTTTCCCGAAAAGGTGCACGTGTTTCTATTATAAGATAAAACTATCTTCTCAGTAGGAAACAAAACAGAAAACAGCGGATCAAAATAAGCAGAATCTTAGCAGAATGGTTGACATCACGTTAAGTGTACAACATGGTTTCTTTCCTTACCTTTATTTTTTAAGTTTTCATCAATGGTATTATTTTGATTGTCAATCATAGTCTTCTTTATAACAATGCAGGCTGCAATATGTATGTCATTTTGTAAAATTTCGGGGTTTGATACATTAATAGAAATAATGATATTTTAAAAAACTGATTCGCGCGAACAAAGAATCGTTTGAAATTGATAAAATTTATGCATGCATTTCCTGATAAACTTCATATTTTGGCAATGGGTAAAAAAACATATTTGATAAAAATCCAACATAATTATCAAAAAATGTTGACACAGAGATATATTTCGACTCTTTGTGATTTTGATAGTAAAAACGTTAAAAAACCATGCATGAAGGTACAAAGTCAAATTCAATCTGAAGCCTTATTTCGATACTTAAGTATATTAACGCTTTGTTTCTATTTATAGGTATTTGATATGAGAAAAATAATCTAAATAACAATGTAAAAATACACAGAAAGAACATTGAAATCCATTTTCACAATACATTTTTTACATAATTATGTAATAAAACAATTAATACGTCCAATCGGTCAAAATATTACATATGGTCCTGTTATATTAAAATGACTCTCAGACTTCGTCCTATCCCCTCCCCCCTCCCCCCCCTCAATCATGTTTAGTACCTCAAACAATTTTTTAAAAGGTTTGAAAACAGTTGATTTTTAAATATGACAAAATATAATTGATAATTCATCTCAACATAGAAGTTGGACTTTGACCTGTAATGGTTTACTTTTATTAATTGTGACTTGGATGAAGAGTATCTCATCTTCTTATATCTACAGAAGTGATAACTACATGGCTGGTTAAAATAAACTTGACCAGAAAGACTTCATCAGTAGTGACATTGACCCAGTACCGGCAAATATAATCATTCCAAAGATACCAGGCGTCAGAGATTGACGTTTGTTAACATTTATATATACAAGCTAAGTCGCAGGTCCCAATTATTTTTTTACAGAAAACAAAAGCAATATTATTTTTAAATGGTAATATATTCAACATGAAGATTAAAATATATACAATGTCAATAAATGTCAACACTCAAAGACGAATAGTTGGTAATATTGATTGCCACATCAACACAAAATCTGAAATGACATAAACAGTTTCAAGAATATATATTGTTATATATTTGAAATGACTCAATAATAGCCACAGATAAATCTTACGGACGATGGATCATATGATTATGATACAATACACTACAAAATATAATATATTACATGTCTAAAAGGGTACAACATCACAATAAGATAACGAACAAATGTTAAATATTTCGGATAACAAATATCCATCATCAGTATCAGCACGATGTAAAATGTATCAAATCAATCTATGTCAATTATTAAACCAAAAATGTATGGCAATCTTGAATTTTACACAATAAAAAAGCCAAACAGTATCACCTGAAAATCATATATAGAGACGCTAGTACAATTTAAAAATTTAAAACTTTCCAAAAACGACTCAAAGACATGACAGTGTAGAAAGTTACAACAACTGCGTGTAAATACATTTCCAAAAACAGCACTGACCGTACTAAGCTTGTAAAATATGTCAAATTTGACAACAGTAGAGTAATAAAAACAGAGGCTGCGTATTTATCATTCCAAATGAAATAGCAATTTGATAATGATAAAAAAGAAAAATAATAATTTTTAATTAGGTTAAAAAATTTGAATGTAAATGCGTTCTTGTACAACCGTACAAAATGAAAAAAAACCTGTTATTTAAACTAGTATAATTCCAAAAATAAAACTGTTGGAGTGAAGTAAGGAAGCCGGAGTTACTGGAAACAAGTGATGTCAGGAAAATGAGTGACCCATGTTTTTCATTAATGCCCTATGGGGAAACTGGTCTTAGGTTTCTCATCCAAAACTTTCCCGCGCATGTCTTGCGGCCCTTAACGAACCATCGTTGTGGTCTATGATTGTCATTGTAAGGTTTTTAAGATCAGCTTGGGCGTTCCCAGTTGATCTCAAATGACGACTTACGGGGAGGTCGGGATTGCAGGTGTAGTCACTTCGATGACCGATCATGTGTTTTTGAAGTGGCTATTCAGTCTCGCTAACATACTGCATGCCACATCGACACTGAAGAAGGTATACAACATTCTGGGCTTTGAAAGTTATCTTACAACATATATTGTACATAGACCCAGTGGAGTTGCAAGTAAATGTTGGAGTATTCAGTATTTGTTCGCAAGTCAGACATTGCCTGTAACCACACGACTTGCACCATCCATTCTGCAGTTGAACAGCTTTTATAAGAGTAGACGTCAGCTCTCACAAATAAGTCTTTTAGACTTGCTGGTCTCCGAAAAGCTAAGACAGGAGGATTGGGAAAGATCTTGGACAATTTAAGGTGCTTGGCAATAATTTGCCAATTAGCACGGATCACACGTGAAAGGTTAGTAAAGATGGGAGTGTATGTTAAAACAAAAGTTGCTATTTTGCTGCGCCTCTTCTGTTCTGTTTGTACTGTAATATCCCTAATCTATTTCCAATTTCTTATAATCTCGTTTGGTCAAAAAGCTGTGAAGTTCATGTAACATGTTTCGTGACAGCCTCCTCAGAGGAGTAAATCCGCTTTACTCTGAAAGCTTGACTGTACGGAATACTTTTTGCACAGTGTTTGGGGTGACAGTTTTGGGGAGAAAGATACTGATGTTTATCTGTAGGTTGACAGAAGAGATCTGTTGATATGAGACCGTCCTTAATAAAAGTGTCTAAGAAAGATATTTTGGAGTCGAAAATTTCATATGTAAATTTAATAGACTAGTGGGCGTTTTTTGCATGTCTAATAAAATCATCCAATTTTGGTCGGGATGCAATCCATTTTATGTCAATCATCATCGATAAAACGGAACCAAGGCAGAGGTTTTGATAAAGATGTTGAAATAATTTATTTCTTTAATTATATATGTTATATATATGTATATATAATTGAGAATGGAAATCAGGAATCAGTAAAAAAAAAACATCAACCCGAAAAAGAGCTGAACACGGCCGAAGGCCTCCGACGGTCTTCAAGCAGCAATAAGGCAGAGTAAAAATCAGTTTAAAGGAAGTCCCAGTCCGATGTCAGAATAGGTTTCAAAAGTAGCTAACCAAAATGACAATGATACATAGTTGAACAAAGGACTACTAGCATTTAATAAAATGTCAGCTGCAGACCTCAATTAAACGATTGAAAGATTATGTCATTTCATTTATATGAAAATCAAGCAAAATCCCTCCCGCAAGGGTTTTGTATCATACCTTCATATACTATATATATATGGGAAGAAAATTACCCGTAGCATGCCAACAACTGATTTTAGAATAAATGTGTTGATATCCATGCAAAGACCCTATACGTGAATTAATACTAGTAGCACCATATGCAGTCTTTAATTACTGGACAACAATATCGTAACTATTCCCCTCTGAATAAGTCTTTTTAAAGGTTTAATTAGCTTTTGTAGTGAATGTCGATAAGGTTTGTACTATGTAAAGAATGTTAAAATCAAATAGTTACATTGTTACAAACATGAGCGAATCGCACAGGTTAAGATAAATCAACATTAAAAGATGGTGACAAGGGGACGTCATCATCTAAAACTGTAATTTAATTATTAAATTCTTCTCTTGTATCATAAATTTTAGAAATAAGCTTCCCTTAAGGATACAGAAAGGGCAGTATTCTTTGTTAGTTTAGCTCTTTTTATATCAGTTCAGCAGAATAAATCTCTTAAGGGCACATACTGAAGTCCTCATTATTGCGAGTTAATATATCATCCAAATATCTAAAGTGTTGTAAAATTTTGTATTACGATGTTATTTCGATGGGTCTAAGCTAATCTTGAAAAAACTCAAAATAACATAGAAGCAGGTCAGCAATAAGTTGTGCACAGTTAGCACAAACATATTTACAAAGGTTGAGATAGCCCTACAGCAAAGAAAAATAGAATGCAATATGTAAGAACACCCATGTCTGTCGTTTACACCCATAATAAATAATATATGTGTATATCATTACAGCAAGGAAACATAAAATGCAATTTGCAAAAACATACATGACTCTCAATTTGACTCACAATAATTAATACATAAGTACATGCTAAAAAACAATTGTTAAAACGATATGTTGTACGCAAAAGTAAAAAGTGACAGAAAATGCTCCAATAGATACATTTTTTGTAAACTGATAAAGATAAACAGCTAGTAAAGAACTGACGAAGATGCCTCAATATGAAAGAACTGTCGAAGACAATTCAATAGTACAGAACTGACGAACGTGTTCCAATAGGTTAGAACTGACAAAGATGATCTGATAGTTTAGAACTGATGAAGCTGATCCGATAGTTTAGAACTGACAAAGATGTCGAATATTTTAAAATTTACAAAGATGAACCACTAGCATGACTAGTTCAGAACTTCCGAAGATACTCCGAAAAATTAGTTCTGACGAAGATGAACAAGAATAACTGGATATTGCAGGAAAACAATCAAGCATTTGAGATGTATCTCCCTTGTGAAGGTTGCTTAATTAAAAAAAACCATTTACAATAAAGTTTCATAATTGAATATAATTTAAAAAATAAATAAATATAGCTCTATAAATTCCATACGTCCGACAAACTTTGCGAAATATTTCTTCATATACATCAGAAAAGTTTTTAAGAGTATTCAAAATCCAAAAATATATAAAAAACAAAAAAATGTGTGTGTAATTGACGGTACAGACTACGATTGTCTTCTTGATATTGCCCTTAGTACAGTTATATTTTATTTGTGAATTATACACGTTTATGACTCCGGTCATTACCATGGTTACACGGAATATTTGTTTTTCAATTAAACTTCATCTATAACACACCTTATTTCTTTTAGATTTTTTTACCGAGAATTTGCATATGATCTTTTAATAATCAAAGCTCTCATGTGGAGGAATAATCTGTCTTTTTGGTTAATTTTACTCGATTTGTTGTCAGATTTGCAACTGCCAGAAAAAATCCCGTTAGACCGCAAAGTAAGGTAAACATATACTCCAGCCATTCGGAGACATAGAGGGCGTTGAAAATACCTATAAACCAGAATACTCCCGATAAAGCGATCATACGAAGGTACATTTTAGCGTCTTGGTATATGTCCAGTTTTCGAATGTTTGCAGCTTCAGTTCGAATTTTGCAAACTTGAATGATAACAAATATTAAACAGGATGAATTTACAAACACTGATAGCATAACAGGTCCTGTGAAAAAGATTAGATTAGCAGGGTAATTATTTGGAAAGCAGGCATTTGAACCGTATCCAGCAGAAAGAAAACTAGGTCCATATGCATCAATACAGATAGATGGGATAACTAAAAATAGAGGCATTATCAATCCTAAGGCTGTTAATTTTCTTTTTCTTTTCCGGGAGCTCTCATTAGTTTTAAATCTCTTAATTGTCATTTTCGACAACGTTGAAGTAATACATGCGACAGAAATAGTCATAAAGGAAAACACACAGAGCAACAAATAATGAAGTATAACCCCAATAACATAACACATTGCTGATTTCTTTTCTGAAGCCCCAATGCCAACCATAAATAAAATGTTTGACAGCATTATTGATACAGATATGTTTTCAATGTTAGAAATCGGAATACTAGTGATCATATTTAATTGTCGGTTGACTATAATTAGCACACATAACGCAATAGCGGATACAGAGAAGGAAACGTAAGTTATAATGCCAGATATCAAATTTCCAGATATTGTTTGAGTGTTTAAGTTAAAAGTCGTTAAACACCTCATTTGCTGAACGTGTAATTCCTCTCCCACAAATTGAACTTGAATATATACCTCGTCACATCGCCAATCGTCGATCTGGTTTATTCCGACTATTCCATTTTCCGAAGGGAATGTCTTTAGGGATTCTAGTGGAAAGTTATGTGTCTTATATAATTCCAGCTGAGATATGGAAGAGGTATTTGAGCCATTACCGGGCATATCATATGTGTTAAATATCTCAATATCTTGATCACGAGAACCGTTGTTCAAAATAACTCTAACTTTTCTTTTACTCAAGTGTTTTCGAATATCTTCAATTTCATGATGGAAAGCGGATTTTTGTATAATCATTTCAACTCGTATAGTAACAATTAGTCCGTTTTCGTCCATCAATATCTTGAATTTTGATGTTCTTATGGTAAAATTCTTTGTATTATAGCTGTGTCCTACCATTAAAACAATTTGGTGAAAGATTTCTTTTCGTAACATTTGGTTTGAAATCAAAGAAAATCTAAAATTTATACTAGCATTTATGAAAATATCATACTGACTGCAAAAACCCAGTTGTTTAATCTGAAAAAAAATCCATAAAATTAAAACTGGAATTGTGAAGAAGTATTATAAATATGCAATAGTTTATCGAAACATATCTGATACATGATTTAATCAAAGTGTATTAAAAATGTGTGCAGAAAAATAAAATAAAGAAAACTAAGTGAATATGTTTTTAATTCCAAAAATGGCAAGGTAACCGTACTCGGAGTGTAATAGTCCGTATGTTCAATCCACATCCGCGACAAACAAAAAACCTAAAACTAATATTGAAACCGTGTAGCACGCAACATATGTAAGTGAGAACAGACAAATATAGTGCTGAGAAGGGATAACGTGTCCATGTAGTAAACATTTCGATGTGAAATTTTGACTCAGCATGTTGGGGTTACAAATTGTCCAAATTAACTTTTATCAATAACCAATTCTCATTGTCGTCCAAAAGTGTAACTTCTAATAGCAAGGTGAAAATTATTTATTTCAAGCACTTTCAAGGCTGCATTTCTTATCGATGGTTTTAATGAAATATTTGTCAAAGGTTTATACCATCAATGTCTCAACGAGTATAAAAATCAGCAACGTAAAAACATTAACGAGTCATGTCCCTTTCGAAAGTAAAATTAGATATGAATATTTGAATCGTAGGCGCTATCTCGCTCATATTTCATTTTTCATGTTTTGATTAGGATTTTTATTCCATTAATATCAAATTAAATTTCAGCAATGTTTCGAACATGTTTCAAATCAAAGTCGATCAACCATTTGTAAGAGTATTTAGTTTTTGGGTATGTAAGTTATATGGTGAGTGTATTATAAGAATTTTACACAACATGTATTATCGGATGATTATGATCATGATGTCTGACAAGAGTTATACGAGCAATTTCTTTGAAACCGATATAGTCTTGGCAAATGAAATAGACAATGATCAGAGTAATTTCTGTTGGTCAGATTAAATATGTGCTCCGCCGATGGACATTGACAAAACAACTTTTAATATACCATATACTATTTTTGAGGCACAATGTACAAATAAATTTGAAATCAAAACAGTAGTTTCGGCAAACTGGAACAAACTGAATCAATTCTCTTACCTCTTCTGTCCATTCCCTGCATTTGTGTTCATTGGTATAAGCTCCTGTTGGGTTTCCTAGAGAAACAAGAATCGACAAACTAAATACAAGTGAATCTTGAAGTAGCATATCCACTATTTTGTATATACATACGAACGAATACATATCGCTTGAAACATTTGAGTCTAGACAGAAATAATTCTTATACAATTTGAACGAATCAAATACTAAAATAGGATTGTTATAACTTTGACATATATCGTAGTTGCTGTTTGATATAAGATCTTTCATACAAAACCGAAGGTTAGTGTTGTCTGGTGGAATAACCTTGAAATCGGAATTGCTGAGAAAATATGTCATTTTGTCCTCCTTTTTCATTTTAAACATATATTCATACAAGTTTTCATTTAGAACAAACACAATATCAAATTCTTGAACATCTGTTACATTGTTACATAATGCACAGAACTTATTTTTGAATATCAGGATCTTTCCATATGACACGAAAATACCGTTTTCTGTAAAATTATTTTGTAAACACCTTTCTTTTACAGTTCTGTTTTTGTAAGAATTAGGACAAGATCCCACTGCTAGAAATCCAGTTCGACTATTACTTCTTTTGACGTAAGTCTGGGAATAACATTCAAATGATAGTTGACTATTACTGTTTCTGATATTTTCATTATAATCACTACAACAGTCGTTAAACATTTTACAGTCGCTATCACAGTAACAGTACCATTTTGTTTTATTCTGTGCCACGGAACAAGTTCCATATTTTTGACATGGATCACGTTGAAGTTCTTTCAAGGTTGTTAGATGCTCTGTTGACTGAGTGCTCAAACCACTGAGTAAATTTAAAGTATCATTTATTTTCGTATTCCTTATTTCTGAAGGGATATTTTCTTTACTTTTATTTAACCCCAATAAAAGACCATCATTGAAGGTTGTCCATGATGCTGTAAATAAATCTTGGTTATATCTTTTTCGGTGTTGAGAGTGATTTGCAGAACCATAAGATATCCTCTCCGTCTGTGTTGCAGTATGCTGATTTGAATTAACAGAGCCACGAGGAGTCCTCTCCGTCCTTGTCTTTGTATTCTTATCGATATTTTTTAAACTATCAGGGATCCTCTCCGTCTGTGTTGCAGTATTCTGATTTGAATTAAGAGAGCCACGAGGAGCCTCCTCAGTCTGTGTGTCTGTATTGTTATCACTGTTTGTCGAACCATAAGATATCCTCTCCGTCTGTGTTACAGTATTCTGAATTATATTAACAGAACCACGAATAGTTGTTTCTGTCTTTTTGTTTGTATTCTTATTGTTATTTGTCGAATCATAATAGATACTCTCCGTCTGTGTTTCAGTATTCGAAATTGAATTAACAGAGCTACGAGGAGTCCATTCAGTCTGTGTGTCTGTTTTCTTGTCGCTATTTGTCCAACCATAAGAGATCCTCTCCGTCTGTGTTGCAGTACTTTGAATTAAATCAACAGAACCACGAGGAGTTCTGTATATCTTTGTGTTTGTATTCTTATTGTTATTTGTCGAACCATCAGATATACTCTCCGTTTGTGTTGCAGTATTCTGTGAATCAACAGACGCATAAGGGATTCTCTCCGTCTTTGTGGCTGTATCATCATTGCTATTTGGTGAACCATAAGGGATCCTCTCTTTCTCTTTGGCTGTAGTCTTCTTTGTATTTGGTGAAACATTAGTGATCCTCTCCGTATATTTGACATGTACAGTATTTTGATCATATGTTGAACCACCAGAGCTCCTCTGTATCTTTGTGACTGTATTCTGATTGAAATTTAAAGAACCATCCGTGGTCTTTTCTATGTTTGAGACATAATTCCATGATAAAACACCGCAAATCAGAAGAAATAAAATGGGAAAATATGATTGTTGAGTTGTTTTCATTGTAATGCCCGAACAACAAGTAATTTGGCAGATAACTCCTTATATACCCGAACGAGTTAAAGACATATTGCTCATCAACATTTAATAGATGTTTTTGCGTTTTTATGTACACTAAAACTGAAGCTTTAAAGCAAAAATGGATACTTAAAAGCACATTATATGTTATAGTCTTTTTACAACTATCAACGAAAGATAAATGGTCCAAAAAAAAGTATCCGTTTCAGGAAATAATATCATGTTTTAAAGTCGTTTATTTATTATGCAGTTGAGACTACAAAAACATCCATTTATGTATATTAAACAATTATAGATTAACAAAAGTTAATAAATTGCGATCATTTGTCGTTCATACTGAGACATACCATTATAACATCTTTTAATGTTAGACGTTTCGTCCGAGGCCTAGTGTATCACCAGCCCAGTAGTCAGCACTTCAGTGTTGACATGAACAAAATGATGAATATCAATTAAATGGTAATTTTTATAAATTTTCTGTTTAAAAAAAAATTGAATTTTTCGAAAACCAAGGATTTTCTTATTCCAGGAATAGATTACCTTAGCCGTATTTGGCAAAAACTTTTTGGAATTTTGGGTCCTCAATGCTCTTCAACTTTGTACTTGTTTGGCTTAATAACTATTTTGATCTGAGCGTCACTGATGAGTCTTATGCACGTCTGTCGTATTAAATTATAATCCGGGTACATTTGATAACTTTTTAATGCTAGATTCTAACATTGTTTGTCCAATGTACTGTTACCATCGGTCAGAAGCTATATACAATTAAGAAAAAAACAACTAGGTACATAATTCCTATCATGAATATGCATTATGACTGTGAAGACAGCTGTGCTTTGGTTATTTAAAATTATTTTAGATTTACACATTACACTATAAAATCGGTTATCTGCTTTTGGTAATGGCGGCTGGAAAAAATTGAGCTCATGTTGCTTACAAAGCATTTGATTTAAAATGTATATGTTGACTAAAGCTAAGTGTGGAAATGGAACTGTATGCTTTTAAATTGGTTTGGTCATTCGGTAGACTTTTAAGCGGGGCTCCCAAATTCGAAAACAATACAAGTTGCTTGATGGAAAGTTTGATGAACTCTTATGTTACTATATAAAGTTGCTGCAACTTTTGGTAATCAAAACATTCTATAGGTGAATATGAACCAATCAAAAATTAAAACGATGAATGCGTTGAAATTTTTCCTTAGAATGGTGGAGCTCCGAGTAAATCGACTAAAACTTTCGTACAACAGGAATCAAAAATGTCATATAAAAACATAGAAAAACCAATCGCTGCTACCAGAATTTTCACATGTACCTTTTCTGATATATAGTTTAAATGTCCGAAAGTTTTAAAGCCATTGTCCAAGTAGAAATTCATATATATTATATTTCTCAATCTCGGATATTTTTTAACAGTACAATCGCTTGCGAGTTTACAGTACAATCACTTGGACCTTTTCTGGCAAACTTAAATTCAAAAGTTTGGTAAAGAAAAATTGAAATGATGTAGACATCGATGTTCATTATTACTGAACTAGTATATATTTGTTTAGGGGCCAGCTGAAGGACGCCTCCGGGTGCGAGAATTTCTCGTTGAATTGAAGACCTGTTGGTCACCTTCTGCTGTTGTCTGCTCTATGGTCGGGTTGTTGTCTCTTTGGCACATTCCCAATTTCAATTCTCAATTTTATTGTCTTAATTGATTTAATTTCTTTGATTCATAATTATATGATTAAAAATGTTCTTTATAAAAACTGGCTTAGCACACATATTTTCAATTGCAGGTTAAATCATTAACATAACATTAAAATTAGTTGTATCATCATATTTCGTGATATATAGCTTTTAGTTACAACACATTTTATTAGAAATTTATGAATCACAGAATATGATTGCATTTATACACAAAGGATCCAGAATAATATTGTTCTTACATTAATCTGCCTGTTAAACAAACTTGAAAATAAAATAACTTCTTTTTAAACGGTTAAAAATGTCACCAGGAGATGTGTTTCAATGCTGTTCCAAATCTGAGATAAAGGGAAAGTCATTATATATAGACCAAAAAAAAAAATTGATATTTTTATAGAACATATAATAGTTTTTAGTGTTTACTTTTTTTGGCAGATGAATAATTATGACAAATGTGGAAATGATTACTAGTATCTTTTCTGCAGCATTCATGAAAAGTTTATATTTTCAATCAGACTTCTGTCATATAAATTTTCATTAAAACTACTTCAATCCAATACAACATATGTCTGGCATGAGGTTTAGTTTCCTATTTCTGTTACGATTTGATAACAGTTATTTGGTATATTTTTTTTTATTTATGACTCAGTTACAAATTCTAAAGGGTAACTAATGTTTATAGGTTTTGTTTTAATGGATGCGAACTGCATTAGCGGATCCGGTGAGCGACGAGAGGATGTCCTGTTGGTTGAAACCCAATGTTGGTCGATTTTTTTTTAATTTTGTGAACGTCTAAGGGTATTCATTCTTTTTAAAAAAAAAGTCAGGATCAGCGCCTGGTCTGATATTGTCCATGATAGTATTAAATGATGACCTGATCATTCAACTGATTTTTTAAAGGTTTGATCTTGTGGTCTTTTGTTGTGCTGTAAAACCAGTCCCAGTTTTTGATTGAGCGCACACAACAGAAACATGTTTACCCCCGCCACAACCCTTATGTACCTGTCCCAAGTCAAGAGCCAGTAGGTCAGTGGTTGTCGTTGTTTCATGTCTGGCATATATATTTTTTGTAAATTGTTCATATTTTTCATGTCAGGACCTTTTTAAGAGCCGAGTATACTTGCTAACGTCACTTTCATTTTAACTGTTGTTGATAGTTGGCTTATTGGCATTTATATATTTTTGTCGAGCCCACTCCCTTTGTTGATTAAGCGAGACAAAGCGATCCTACATTTCGTCGTCGGCGTCGTCCACAACTATTCACTCGGTTGTTAAATTTTTTGAATTTTTTATAATTTCTAAAACTATCCTAGATTATTGCCAAACTTGGACAGACGCTTGTTTATGATCAAAACTTCTATCTAGAGGGAAATCAGGTAAGAATTATTTCCTGGTTATCCGTATAACTGTATAACTTATAAATGATTTTCCAGTTTACAACAGTTTGAAAGTTAAGGATTTTAAATCATTAATAAGAATTCATAAACCATCCTGTTTTTTTCTAAACTTAGACAGAAGTTTCTTACCATCAAAGGATGGTATCTAGAGGACAATTTTTAATGATGTTTTTCCAAATTGTTTTTAGCATGTGACTAACAGCAAAAGTAGGCAAGACACTGTATTCCACGAACCCTTACGCATTTTATATATTGACGATTTAAATGTGGTTATGACTTAAACAAATAATGTTATAATTGGAGGTATTGCACTGCTTATAACTATGAAAAATTTGATGTTTATGAATATTGTGCTTTTTTTCTGTCTTTCAGATAAAAAAATGTCACACCCCGATTCTTTTGTTTGGTCAGTTATTAGTTTTGTTGCAGGTTTTTTGGAAACCAGGCACTTTTCCTGCATAAATGCAGTCTAAAACAGGGCCATGCAATATTTTTAGTGAGCGTTTGTAAATATCATTAAATGGTGCCATAGTTGGTTATATAAACCAATGGGACAAGTGTGTTAAGAAATTCGCCAAGGTTTTAAAACTGTCATAGATAATTTGTTTTTAATTAAATATTATTCGACACAAAAGTGTACTTGCATTCATCATTGTTCATCATTGCAATTTAAGTTATAGATATGCTAAAAATTTATAATAAGAATAATACTATAAATTTGAGTAAAAAGTATTAAACACGAATAGTTTTTTTTTAACCGAATTGAAGAGATGTACATGTTTTTATAATTTTAAGTCAAACTGGGGCAAATGGGTTGCAGCTTATAAACATTTCAAATTACAACCTTTGCAAAGGAAGTAAACTGAGGACCTACACATTGTGGAACGAGAATGGTCGCAGATAGCATGTACTGCCATATACCCCCATGACACTTACCAAAGAGGAAATCTTGTATAATCATAGGTCTGTTCTATGTTCCTTTTGAATTTCAATTAGAGATGAAGAACTGGATCTTCCATTACTGTATTGGATACTTAAACTAAATAAGTGTCTTTACAAACAACGGTATTATGCTGGTCTTCCAAGTGCTCCACGAAACCTTTTTCTAAATTATTAACATCTATTCTATCAGCAATCAAAGACGGGCTCATAAGTTATTGTGAAACAGATATGGATACTTGAAAATTCCAACGATCTTATAGAGTACATACAATCTAAGACTCTTTCATCTTGCAATAGTATTAAAACATTTCACTTGACAAAAGAGATGATTTCACTTTCCCAATTGTGAACTTTCCATTTCTATGTAACAACATTCTAGAGGCTTGTATATATCTTCTGATTGATACGATATTCTAGGGCTTGTATTTTACATCATGATTTCCTTGATAGATGGTTGCTGCGAACAAGGAACTATTACAACAAGAGTTTTACATAATGAAGTTGTGATCATCCATTCGTGAATTTTACGGACGCCATCACGAGTTGGTTGACCGTTATTGAATAACCGTTTCACAAATGATATCAAATATGTTCATTATGTCGTAACTACACTCCCCTTCCCTTATCACGAATGTGACCTACCGAATTAGCCTATTTACAGAGTTTGTGATCACATGAGCAACAGGACAGGGTATCACATGTGGAGCAAGGATCTGCTTAATTACCATTTTGGAGCACATAATATCACAGCCAGATTTTGGTACTACTAGAACACATCCGTGATATCACGAGTCCGTGACTGAATTCAAGTATATAACTATGCGTAAGCCTTATTTTAGTATTGGTATTGTCATCTGATAAAGTCATGTCGATTATAAGATGTACAGTTTTCTCGCTTTCAAATCTTTCTGTTTGAACCCGTCGACCTGGAACTTATCAATTAGTCCAGATCTTTAGTATACGTATTGTTATCTTAGAAAGTCTTGTCTTGCTATTAAATACTAAAATACTACAATAGGGAACAATTTGACAATGATTGAATTTAGTAGTGTCAACCCTTTGATTATGACCCGTGTAAATACAAAATCCTAATTACACCGTTTGGTGGTGCGCCTGTAAAATGCGGAACGTACAGATAAGGTATTAGGATAACAGGTGAATATACTATTGGTATCGGTATCGGAATTCGACCCAGAACTTGTTAATTATTGGCAATATCAATTATGTGAAAACAAAAGGGTGTGGAGTGGTGTAATATCTAATCTACACCATTGTCCTATATTAGCTATACATAAAGTTGAATTCTTTGATTTGTCGTTTTTACCCGATGATGGCTGACAAATTGGACCTCTTATTTTAGTATTAGAGATTACTTGTTTTGGTTTTTTCTTCTTTCTTAGCAATGGCGTTGTCAGTTTTTTTTTCGATCTATGAGTTTGACATTCTCTCTGGTATCTTTCGTCCCTCTTTCATTGCTGTTTTTTTTTATACGGAAATGAAATATGATACTAAAAGTGAATCAAGTTTGTTGTCAACCAATCAAAGGTACAGATTCTGATAAAACATGCATATATGTAATTATTATCCATTAAGTATAACATGTCATCCAATGATCTTTCTTTCATACAATTTTGTTTCATTTAGTTTTACGCAGTATCATTTTCCGACAAGTGACGATAAACAGGGAATGTTAAAGTACAATATGAAGCATGTTTTGTTTATACAAACGAAAGAAAATTTGAACTTTAATACCTGTTTTTTGTTTTTACAAAATGAAATTGCGTATATTTCTAATAAGTATAAGCATGAATTAAATAAAACCTATAATCGGGTAACAAATCATGTAGACTCTAAGTGCGATGGTCACGCTAAAGTGCGATTGGCTACGCTAAAGTACGATGGTGTATCACGCTAAAGTGCGATGGTTGTTTGTTTGCTAAAGTACGATGGTATATCACCCTAAAGTGCGGTGGACCAAAAGGGTAAGTTATAGGGCTAAAAACGTGAAAGTACATGAATGTTGAAAAAAAATGTATTTTTCAAAAGCTAGTAAGCTATAAGTGTAAAAATGTGGTAGTCTTGAGTGATTGGTTCTAAATATAGAAAACCGACCATGTTTTTTATTGCTAAAAGGTAATAAGGTGTCACAAAATATGACAATATGGAAATGAATTTGATACAATTCGGGCGTAAAAAATATTTGGATCATTGGTTTCGCTTACTGTTCACACCGTTTACAATTATGTGAACATCGCCCCTTACATTTGTTTTGGTAATTACAAATCCAAAATTCATTAATTTTTCGAAGTGTTACATTTATTTTTAAAGCTTTAATTCAAATGTGATGGAAAGGAGATGTTGTCCAAGTTTCTCCATTTTCTTAGCGAGTACAGATACATGATATATTTTAAATGTATCCATCAGCTTCCAGTAAAAGCGGGATACAGGATACTTTGCGTATACTATTTGTATCTATAAAGTAAACTTTAGATTCAAGTCCTCCTTTAAGCAACCTAGAAAAAAACACACATTTGCTTAAGCCAAGAAAGCACGGTTCTAGGCTTAAATTAATAAAGTCATGAACACTTGTTTTTCGACTGCATGGTTTATAAGTTTATAAATGAAATGTATCTTCCTGCATGTACATTTATGGTTTGTATAAAGGACTGTTTACGTCATAATCAAAGCAAGTTTAGTTCGTCTATATTTTCGCGGACCATCGGACTTTAGCGTATGGCGGAATCGCACTTTAGCGAAGACCATCGCACTTTAGCGAAGACCATCGCACTTTAATTAGCGTGACCATCGTACTTTAGCGTCCCCATCGCACTTTAGAGTCCTACATATATATGATAAGTATGCTGTTTATCAGAATTCAATTTAATGTTTTAGTTCAATAAAATGTCAGATGAGCAACATTGAAAATTATCAAAAAGCGAGTAATTCAATACAATGCATATGTTGTCCGAACTAATTTCTTTACAATTAGTTGCCACATTACGAAGAATAATCAAGAAATTAGATATGATTTTAATAGGTGCATTCCCACAAATTTTGCTTCTATTGAAAACATAAATGCACTTCGTTTTATATGACATTTATTTTTTGAACATTGATATTTGAATTATATACATGAAGTTTGTTGCTATTATGTTACGGAACAAATAACAAATTAAAACACTATTAGATATACTACATATTTAAAAGTTGTTTGGAGTTATTAAATAAAACAATCAAGATTCTACGAGCTAGTTTAGAATTAGAACAGTTTATTACAAAAAAGAAATAAAATTGCTGATTGAACATACTTCTATATAAATCCTAGCACCTCTTAAACACGTGATTTTTCGCCAACATGCAGGTTCAAAATCTAAAAGACTATTTCACTTCATTGTTAATTTTCTATTGATTATGACGTTTTGAACCAATCACGACGTTTTCGTGTATACTTGAAAATATGACCCAGAATGCATTAGATTCTGAAAAGCCCAATTAACCTATGACTGCCAGTGCGACTCATAATATTTTCAATATTTTTATATATATCCTTATTAACAGATTAAGAGTGGCTTAAAGGTTTAGGTCTCCATGTTGAGGCTGTTCTTAATTAAACTGACTTAGTTTGAGCTAAGAGTGTCCTCGAGATCTGAGGAGAAAAAATAAAAAGAAACATTATCTCATGTAACTATAGCATAGCGATTCCAGCATTCAATATAATTCAATAACTTTTGTAGTTCCCCTCTTTTCATATGACTTGCATGTATTGGAACACCCCTCGCTTTAAGAAGCCTGGATCTGCGACTGAAATGGCATGCATGCATGATAAAAAAGTAAAATAACAAAAATACTGAACAAATAGAATAAGTGGACTAATCCTGGCTTAATAGCTAGATAAACTTCTGACAATCGCATAAAATTCCATTATATTACAACATGTGTGAACGAAACAAACAGATATACTTGAACAAAATGTCAAAATAGGTGTACAGCAGTCAATTTGTGTTATAATATTATTCATTATAAAACAAACAAATTTGTCAACAAAGATTCTAGAAAAGTCTACAGACATAGCACACCAGTAAAAACGAAAAACAAGACTAGAAGTAACGTAATGAAACTCTGTTATTATAATAGCAACATAGGACAAACATTAACATCATAAAACATTTTTATAATAATGATTCAGAGTCAACTAAATGAGCAATATTGTGTTAATTTTGAGATACGAGTAATCGACAGCATAGGAAATCCAAATTCATTTGTAGCATTCGCAATATCAACTGATTAATAAAAACTGAGATTTGAGTTTGCCTTACAAAATTTTGATTATATACCTTGTTTCCCGAAAGGTGCACGTGTTTCTATTATAAGATAAAACATCTTCTCAGTAGGAAACAAAACAGAAAACAGCGGATCAAAATAAGCAGAATCTTAGCAGAATGGTTGACATCACGTAAAGTGTACAACATAGTTTTTTGTTTATCCTTTTTTTTAATTCTGGTATGCCATTGTCTGCCCTTTGTTATGTGAAGCTCCCATCGTATTTTCGTACTTTTCCTTTACATAAAAATTAGTTTTTGAAATTGAAAAATCGGTAAAAAAAACTCTAAGAGCTATGGGACTTTCCCATTTACATCCTTATTATACCAGATATACATTTTTTTAAATTGAAATTAAATTAATTTTTTTATGTGGATAAGTTCATCGGTCGTACGGAAATAATGAATTGTTATTGAAGTTCATTTATTGGCAGTTACTCGATATCGCTGTTCATAGGCTCTTTATCTCCGAGGTATCACCATGATCTCAGTTAGTCAGCGACAAATTTAATGGACAAAAACGTTATTGATTTTTAAGCTGTCGGAAACCTTATAATATAGTTTTACAGTCAAATACATACAAAAAGATGTTATGCAGCTGTATACAATATATACATCTATCTTTTCCGCATTCTGCAAAGAGTTGCAATAGATGTCAGATAAAAACTATTTTGTTTTGAATATAAAACAGATAACTTGTATTAATTGATGTAAATAACAATGTCAATCGAATAAGTCTTTTTGGAAATTGGATCTTGTATTTCTCTTAATTTCTAGGAATAGTCATGAGGTTACTGTCCCTCTGGTATCTTTCACCCCTCTTTTCAGATTTTCTTGTTGTCAAATACCATTTTCACAGTTTTCAGAATAGCACAAATGATCAGCATCGGCTACGGAAATGTTTAATTGATGAGAAAAACGTTGTGGTCAGAATTTGCCACAACATTGGCTCCAGTTTTCCGTTTCATAAAGGTGCAATTCGAGGTCTTCTTGTTGAATTCTGCAACATGACATTCTTTCATGACGGCACACATATAGGCACAATAAATGTCACTTTTCACAATAGCGCTGCTTAGGGTCAAACTATGTCCCTCATAACTGTAACCTTGAAATCCACAGGTATAAGGAATGGTAACTAATGAACATGATGAATAAATAAACATATAAATTAATTATTTACTACATGGTGTTATTTTTATAAAAGGTATAATCTACAGTTTTAAAAAAAAAATAACAAAAACCAAAATACGAAAATATCATTGAAGTATAAGTCACTTCCAAGTCAATGCTTTATTTTTAAACCAATCACTAAGTCAATACTTCAACCGCATTTGATACAGTACTGTTTTCAAAAGAAAAGAAAGTCAACACTGAAAATTGAAACACCAGAAGAAATAATTGAGTATTAATCAGACCACAAAAATATGATTATGTATGCATATAAATCTATTGATTGGTTATATTTTATTTCTTTTTATAGTTTGAATATTCGTTTTGGTATGTTATAAATCCAATATGTCAATTTGAATAAAAGCCGTTTGCATGAATTAGACAGTTTATAATCCTAAACAAACAGGGATCGTACATTGATCCTATTTAATGCGTAGTTGTTGCATACAGAACATAACAATATATCCTCTTTTCGTTTATGAATGTGTTAAAGGGGGGCATCAGTGGTCAGTTGATCTAAATCGAAATTAAAACGATAATGAATAAAGGGTATACAAAAGATCATCTTAGTTCTTCATACTTTTAGTGCGTATACTTAAGGGACGACATCAAAAGTTCAATGTAGGATGAAAAATTTAATTCACATAGTTTTATCAGAGCCCTTCCCCTCTTAACTTAATTTGGGAAAAATTGATTGATCAATAGGATATAATATGTAAAATCGATGTAAAATCAACAATACTTGCAGCAATATTTGCCCTAACCCCCAAAGTATTTTAATTAAGTTTTTTATCCTTCATTTACATATGTCGTCCCTTAGTAAAAAAATGTTGTAATATACAATCTGCTATCTTCGATGTTCGAGCTTAAACTAGATTTTAGAGAAAACATTCACCATAGCTGTGTTGATTGACATCGTGGTAGCATAAGACAAATAATACAAACGTGACCAATAATATACTTCCAGTTTTCAATTTAATCATGTTAATGGCCATACGAAAACATGAAAATCCCATGTTAAATTAAAAACGTGAAACAAATGTAAGGTGTTACATGTTTCTATTATTTTACTTGAGTTAATGAAGAATAGTTTCTTGACGAATTACCTGAACGTGAATAACTAATAAATGTGCCATGAACTTCAACTTCACATAGTGTTAAGGGATTTGGATCATTGAGCCGTATGCGAACATACTGTCCAAACATTCTGGTATGGCATGAAGCATTCAAAAATGTTATTGGTGCTTGCTGGTGATAACACAATTCTCTGACGCTGTCCACAAACCAATTGGGGTTGTTTCTGCATGGTTTAATCACCTCAATGTCGAAATTCGAACTTAATTTAAAAATGAAAACATGAAAATTTAAATTATTTATATTAATCCTGACATAAATAACGAGTGCAAACAATATTCACAAAAATACAAAATATGGTAAGTGCAAGGTCTGATAATCAGCACACAGAGTGTAAAACCATATAAACGGGAAAACAAACTTATAAATTAAATCAATTTATATCAAAAGGAGAAACGAGAAACATTTATGAACCACATCAGGTTCCTGACTTAGGACTTAAACACATCTTAGAGATTTAAGTATTTTAACGTCATTGACAGTCAAAGAAGACATGACTAGTTCAATGCTAAAAATATTTTTATCGACAGGCAGTAAGATAGTTAGGAGCTAAGATCTATATAAGAAATGAACGTGAGTGTGTATTTATTTATCCGTTTGAAAAGAATACAAATTTAGTAATGTTTTAATTTGCTGAAGTCTAAATCTATATTTTGGCCAATGTAAACTACATGAATATTCAAAGATCTAATTATAATTTTGGTAAAATAACCTTTACTTATAAAGGAGTAGGTCCGGTAAGGGCCGATTTCGGCCTCAATTTTCAAGTTCATCTAAAGAAACATGTCATACTCTTTTTAAACACTTAAGTGTCTATTTCAATTGATTCAATTAGTTTATGTGAATGATTTTAACTGATTAAGTCATGAAAAACGCTCCTATTCAAGCTTAAATATGAAAAATTTATCAAATATGCCAAAAATCGTCACTTTTCAGATGTTTTTTGTCAAAAATGAAAGTGACCGCATCCGTGTTCATCCACAACCTTTATATATATTATATATTATCATCAAATACAACTTACATTTCAATATTATGAATGAACACGAATGCGGCAACTTTCATTTAAGACGGAAACCGTCTAAAATTTAACTAAAATGCTAAAATTGTGAAGATTTCAGTAATTTAGCATGACTTAAGGATGCTAGTACCCGATATATGTGCATTGTATTGTCAAAAACAGCCCATATTTATGTAGCAGAAGCATTCTACTTTTCAATAAATATCTTAACGATAACATTTTCACAATTTTCTAAAAGAGGGACGAAAGATACCAAAGGGACAGTCAAACTCATAAATCTAAAACAAACTGACAACGCCATGGCTAAAAATAAAAAAGACAAACAGAAAAACAATAGTACACACGACACAACATAGAAAACTAAAGAATAAACAACACGAACCCCACCAAAAACTAGGGGTGATCTCAGGTGCTCCGGAAGGGTAAGCAGATCCTGCTCCACATGTGGCACCCGTCGTGTTGCTTAAGTGATTACAAATCCGGTAAATAGTCTAATTCGGTAGGTCATATTCATGAAAGGGAAGGGGATTGTAGTTACGACGTAAGGAACATATCCGATATCATTTGTGAAACGGTTATTCCATAACGGTCAACCAACTCGTGATGGCGTCCGTAAAATTTACGAAGGGATGATTTCAACTTCACCATTTGGAACTCTTGGTTTAATAGCTTCCTTGTGAGCAGCAAACCTCTATCAAGAAAATCATGATAGGAAATGCAAGCACGGGAATATCGTATCAATTGGGAGATATATACCCCGTATGCAGGTGCTGCTGGAATGTTGCTACTTAGAAATGCCATATTTAGGGGCCAAAAAGGGGACTTACTGAACCTACTCCTTTGTTTAAAGGGTTCAATGAGTTTATATGGATCACATAGTGATTTATTGGCTTTAAGTATAATATTACTGTATATTTTAGGATGTGAAATACTGTTTTTAATAATTTTTCAGGTAAATTTACTAATCACATCTCTGCATCGATAAAAAAATTTAGTTAAAGTTTAAGTAATTGATAGTAACAATATACCTGGCTTGATAATCTACCAGTGATGCTTTGATTTCGTTCGTTAAAATCTATGACATCACTACACATTCTACAAACTCGGGCTTAACGAACGTGTTGGGATATATAAACACCGTATAATGGAGCCAAAGGAACACCTCCGTCTAAATGTATATAATTATATTGTGTTTTAATGAGAAAGAAATAACTTATTCAAAAGTTCAAAAATTCTGTTAATAAAACTTTTTGTCTGAAAGCAACCAACGAAATGTTGAACATACCACAACAACCGTCATTTCTGCCAAAGATAATCACATTGCTGATTTCATAAATGGCACCAAGATCGACTGCCCACCACGATGATTCATCTGCTATGTCCGTGTGTGTACAAAAATCTCCTATGCTTGGTGTTTGTAGGTAATCGCCATCTACCGCATTTTGAGAATGTCTGATACTCTCCATATTGGTTGACTGCTTGGTTGGTTTGTTTCTTGCAATTTCCATTGTATCTATAGAGTGCATATAAAAGAAAATACATTTAATTTATTAAGTAACAACTTCGAGTATGATAGTGGATTAAATATGATTATTAATGTCTGTACAATGCATCATTGTCAACTCGGCAAATAAGGCTTCACTTGGTCAATAGGGAATAACTCGGCAAAAACAGTAATTAAAAAGATACTGCCTTCGCTCGAGAGATACAGTAACAAGAAGGTAAACGTCAGGTAATATGATTTTGATTGTCTCTGGGTTTTCATTCAGAACGATAAAATTGTTACTTAATGTAAGATGTCGTCTGGAAGACGATGTATATTTACACCTTATGAACATGCCAAAAGTCAGGGTGCTAAATATTTTATGCTGATTTAAGTAACATTCATATAAAAAAGACTTTAGTAAGCAGATGCTTTGTGGTTTGTGGTTACTAGTTTGGTCAATGCGTGGTATAGTATCACAAAGCTCCTTTCATGTCGACCCCAAATTACTATTTGAAACATTTATATGACTGCAATGCGATTTACTGCTTTTCTTTCGCTTTATGTGTTCTTATAAGGTATATATTTGCAACCCTGATCACGTATATCAATGGATGAAGGCATCACGGTCACCTGTAGTTGTTCATGTCTGTTGGTTTTTTTTGTCATTTGTTTTATGGATAGTTGTCTCATTTCCAACTTCCAACGAGCAATGTCAGTATCTTTCCAATTACTTTTTTATATTGAGTCTAATATGAATTGCAACATTTATAGTGACTCAAGAGGATGAAAAGTCCTCTGTATCAAGAAAACAAGAAACAGAAAATGTAATAGACACTCGAAAACAGTAACAGTTATTTGTCCGTTAATATAAATTGAAATAAGTCAGTCATACATGTACTAGATCCCCGCTGGCTGTAAGTAACACATAGGTATACATGTTGCGAAAATGTCAACCCCCCTCCCCCAAAAAAAACCCAACTGAAACGACACTTTAAAACACTATGTCGATACAACAAAACGAACAGATGTATCATGCTATATGACAAATCATAGTCGGCCACTGGAGGCCCTTTTGTGGAAAAACATTAGTTGATTATATAGGAAATTGCTGAAGAACGACTGGAGGAACCCCTCCGCCCCTCTGTCAGTTAGCGTGCCCTTATAAAACAATCGTGATCCGCCACTGCAAATTACCTTGAGAAAGTGAAATTTGAAATTTAATATACGGTATGGGCCTTGCTCATTATTGAAGGCCGTACGGTGACCTTTAGTTGTTAATTTCCGTGTTATTTTGGTCTCTTGTGGAGAGTGGTCTCATTGGTAATCATACTACATCTTCTGTTTTATATATACCATGTGTATATCATAGTAATAACCATGCGATGCCAATTTCATCAAATTGTTAGGCTTTTTCTGATGTTAGAATACAGTTGTGGTGGAGAGACATGAAAAAGGAAGCCATTTTGACAAAACTAAGCACTCTAAAGCAACAAATGATATGAAGATCGTCTATCGAATGTATTGAAGGTAAATGATACAATTAAAAAAAATCATTTTGACCTTAATTCGTTTTGCATTATACAAACTTCAAAAGAACAATATCAACCCGACCATATGATTTAAATACGACTGCATTATGATCTTTTTTATCACCAAGATATAGATGTCTTTTCTTTCAAATTCACATAGGAGGTCTGTTGTTAGGTATTGTCTATTGTCTTCTACTAACGTATCACCTATCGAGAATACTAGTAGACAGTCATATATATAAGAAATCAAGGAATCCAGTCAAGATTGCTTCTTTCAGTGACCCTGAGGCCACTTACACTAGTCGTATATATTTGTATATACTGTATTGGTCATTACGTGCAGTTGGTCATTTTAGACCATTTTTCTACTGCAACAATATCACTTGCACTTGCACTGAACTGACATTTCTTTTGCTCCAGACCCCCCTGACGTATGGTGTTCCCTTTTTGTCTTTTTATTTAAATAAATGTTTGTTTGCAACCACCTTTTGTTTTTCATTTTCAGTAAATGGTGCGATGCCTCTGTCAGCGGACTGATAGTCATAGGGGTATCACAAGACCAGTAGCCTGTACTTCGGCACTGATTTGAATTTTCAAATATTTTGGCCTCGAGCATCATGAAGATAACTTGATTGTCCAAATGTATAAATGGTGCAGAAAAATTGATAGGTTTATGTTATTGATGATGGAGGTGAATTCAGAAAAGTGATTCCAACGTCTAAAATCTGCCGTGTAGTTTTTTCCTTCTTTAATGAACTAAAAACAGCCTAGCACTTGATTTAAAATACTTGTATATATATATTTGTTTTAAACCAAAAAAAATATATCATGTTACAAGTGCCTTATGATGCATGAGAATCGGAACAAATGACGAGCTATAATTAAAGGGACATAAAGCAGCAAATATAAGGTCCACTTTGCCCGAGGTTGTTAACAATAGTTAAGTTGCGACCAATCAAATGTGATTCCGACGCACACAACTAATAAAGAATTAATAGATAACTTTTCAATCAAATTGAATTAAAGATTGAATGTGAAGTTTATTAATATGAAATGGATCTGTTTGTTTACATTTCAAAAATCTAAAGAACATATGTAAACCGACCATTTCATTTTAATACAACTGCAAATGATCTTTTCTGTAATACTTTTTTCATTAAAATATTGAAACCAACATTGTTTCTAAGAGTGTCTAAACGTCTTTTCATCTAATAAAACAACCCGATGTGATTCATAAATAGAATTTTCTATTTCACAGTAAAATTAAACCTGTAATGAATTTGAAACATATAAATAGTATGCAGTAGCGGATCCAGACCGGATTCTGGGGTAGATAAAACCCAATTTTTGAACGATGACTGCTTTTGAATAGGGATACATATATATCATGTATATGTTTAGAACCCCAGAATTTTAATGTTGGTTGAATCCCCGATGGTACATGTTTTTCCATAAAAATAGTCTAGCAGATAGTAATTAAAAAGCAACTACCGAGACTGAAATGCGATTTTAATGTTTACGATTTTGAGACAAATCCTGTTAAATTTATATAAAATATTTCAAATGCGAGTTTAAATTATTGCGTTTACAACGCTGTCGCATTTTTCACAATAATAAAAACCTCGCAATAATTTCTGAATTTACAGTATCACAATCTAATAATTATCTTAATAATTACACAATTAAAACCGAACACAAAACAAGTGTACAATTCCAAAATTAAAAAAAATTACGTAGATTATTATAGGTATTTAAAACAGAGTCTGTAAAATTAAAATTGAGAATGGAAATGGAGAATGTTTCAAAGAGACAACAACCCGACCATAGAACTTGTACATATATACATTAGAATGTTAGAACTGTACCAGTTAATATTGAATTTTACTATTTTATGTGCAGTCTCTGTCATGTCTGTTGTTAATACATATAATAACCTACGTTAGTTTTGTAATTTAAAAAAATTGTACATGCGTTTGCGATTCCGATATTAATTGTTTTAATGTAGGATATCTGTTATTCGAAACATTTAATATGTATTTAACTAAAATAAACAATTAACTTCTTTGAGATGATATTTATATTCACACAGAGGGAATACAAAATGAACAGAATACAAAATAACGTACCACTTGCAGAAACTAAAAAGCAGAAAAAGGTCCACAGAATAACAAACATTTTACATAACATGTCCATTTACTCCCTGCTGTAGTCGACTCCTCTGACAACGGACTGTAACAGAGATTATAAAAGTCAACGTATACTGAATTATGATAAAGCCTTTATAGTTAAATCAATTTCAATTGTTTATTGTCAAAGTAGACGCTGCTTAATTGAATTGCAAAAAACAATCTTCAGAGATTTCCGATTATCAATTTGTTTATTGCTGTGTAAACTCACAAAATAAAAGCCTGAATGAGGAATGTCATGATTGACTTGGTCCAGTTTATACATTTACAAGTTCCTCTTATACATGATATATTGCTTTCGATCTCTATTATTCTTAAATTGGTTATTAGAAATTTAACTTATCCACACGCAGCCTCTTTTATTAGTATTTGTATATTTGTGTCGTTAAATTGGCTTAGCTTAAATTAGGAATATGAAAGCTGGTGAAAATGGATTAATTAGTGTTATTCAAACGAATGTCTGTGTTATTATTTTGTGTAATGATGAAAGCAAAGTGGAAAAAGATAAATGTTTTAGCCAGTTTTAGTCAGATTCTGTTTGTTGTCGCCTCCATCTTTATCACATCAATTTGGTAGAAAAAGTCATCTATCCCAAAATAAATAAATTTTAGAGCATATACCCGAAGTCTTCTCTTAACAAGTCATAAAATTCATGTTTAACAGTTCGAAATAAACACTTGGATTTTTGTTAAAAAAAAATATGTAAACGTCTTTCAGATGAAAAATGCCCAAAAGATAAAATTTAAAATGCCTGGACTCCTTATCATGCTTCAAATGTATGAACATTTCGCCCTCAAATTAACCATTGACAGGACCGGATGTTAACATAGCTATTTAAATCAATACACAATAAACAATGAGAAAAACATATTCCGTAAAGTCGGATATAAAAGGCACCGACATGAACAATATGAAACAATTCTCTTGATAAAAACTTATGACATATGTCAAACCGGATGATTCCAAATTCCAAATTATCAATTTCCAATTTTTCAGCAGTAACAACCCCTTTGCTCCGTCGTATGGTGTTTATCTCAATTAATAAGTTATGCTCGTGCATGTTCATACTATACGGACCTCATATACTGGAGTGTGTTCTTTATGCAGAAACAGCTCAAACAGAGTTATGAGATTATGAAAGATTAAAAATGTCACTCAGTGTATTTTATGGACACCATGAAGAGTGGGTTGATCTATAAGATGTGTCTGTGTCTCAACTAACTAAAGACATTTTACCACGTCATAGATCGTGGTTTATCATCTATATCATCTATGTAATAAATCATGAACGTGGCCATTTCCCGAAACATGAATTTTGTGCCGAATTTAAATTTGCATTACTTTACGACGTGTCTCGGTATTTTATACATCCAACATTCATGTTTTTATTTTTTTAAATTTCTGGTATGGTTTCGGTTGAATAATGTATTATGTCTGATGGTTTGTAGTCCAAAAACAATTAAAAAAACTTCAATACCATCATTGTCGTGATAATTGTCTCGCCTGGTGTTGTTAATATAATTGTGTTAAATTCATAAAACATATTCGTTACATCATGATCAGTGTGTAAATGTATGTGATGTCCTGTGGCGTCTATCGGTGAAGACAGATGTTTTTTTGTTGTTTTATGGCTGGTAAGTTGTGTCGCATATTAAAGTATATGTCTGTGCTGTATTTCTGTTATGTATATTTGTCATTTTAGCAATATTATTTAAACATTGCCATACAAGCAGGAGGTTTGGTTAGCCATAACATCAGGTTCGACTCAACCTTATTTTCCAGTACCAAGTCAGAAATATGACAGTTCTTATCTTAAAGTTTGTTTCAGTGCATGTTGACTTTTGTTTGTGTTGCACCTAAGTTTTACACAAATAGCTAATGTGTTTTTCTCGATTTTAGTTTGTAACCCGGATTTTTTATTTCTCAACCGAATAATGATTTTTCAACACACGTATAATACTGTTGCGTTTATTCATAACAAAACAATTTATAAAAACCAAATATGACAGATATGAACGAACGACAACCACTGAACTAAAGGCTCCCGACTTAGGACAGGCACATAAAGAATGTGGCGGAATAAACATGTTTTTGAGCGTTCAACCCTTCATTAACCTTAGACAGTGGTGTAACAGCATATCATAAAAACAAACATAACACTAATCAGATCAATTCAACGAAATCATGAAGCAACAAGAATGTGTCCAAATTACACGAATGCCCCACTCGCACTATCATTTTCCATGTTTTATGGACTTTAAAATTGGGTACATATCAAATTTGGCATTAAAATTAGAAAGATTATACTATAGGGAACATGTGTACTAAGTTTCAAGTTGATTGGACTTCAATTTCATCAAAATCTACCTTGACCAAAAACTTTAACCTGAAGCGGGACGAACGAACGAACGGACGGACGGACGGACGGACGGACGAACGAACGAAAGGATCCACAGACCAGAAAACATAATGCCCTTCTACTATCGTAGGTGGGGCATAAAAACACAGATTGACGTTGATGGATATATCCATCCCTCATGCTTCAAAACATAAAACACACAGAGTGCAGATCTGAGAGTATTCGCATTTACTGATCACTGGTTCAAACCCAATAAAAAAAAACTAATGAAATAAATCATGTTTCCAAGACTACAATATCCATAAGTACACATCAAACATCCAGTTGATATTAAGTAAAGACGTCATCAACAGTTTAGTAAAACAAAAAATAAAGACTTTATGCAATCTCAAAAATAGGTATCGACATATTGTAGTACCATAAAAGGACATGTGCAATTATTTAGTATGGTTTTAATATGCTTTTAACAAAATAGATATTATGTGAATTGTTTTGGTATAGTTTTTATTTACTTTTAACAAAATCAATTTTAATACAAAGAAAACATTATTCTAAATTATTATAAAAAATGTGGTGGAATTAAACATGTTTTTGAGCGCTCAACACTTCTTTCACCTGGGACAGTGATGTAAAAACATAACATAAACACAAAAATAAACTCATCTGATCAATTCAACGAAAACATGAAACAAAAACACAGATAGGACGTGGCAGTGTATATCCATCCCTCATGCTTCAAAACATAAAGAACAACTAGTACAGATCTGAGCTGATTCGCATTAACTGATCGCTAGTTCAAACCCAATAATAACTAATGAAATAAATCATGTTTCAAACACTACAATATCAATAAGTACCCATCAAACATCAAGTTGATTTAAAGAAAAGGCGTCAGTAACAGTTTAAATAACCAAAAACTAAGACTTTATGCAATTTCAAAAATAGGTATCAATATATTGTAGGACCATGAATAAGGCACTCTGTCCGCTAAAATAACGTCGTAATTTTACGAGCTGCCGTCATACAATATTTGGTTTTGTATTGCCACTTGTTATCGCAATTGCAATAGAATTACTGGGTTGAATTATATTCTGGAACTCATTCATCATTTATTCTTCATGTGATCATCATTTTATATTGTTAACGTTTCATTGCGTACATCGCTTTATGTGCGCCAGTTTTAGGAGTTTTATAAAGGACAGTGTAGGAATCCGCGTTACTTTCCCCTCTCTTCTAATGACGTAAACTGCTCAGCGAGTCGTGTGCACAACTGCAAAGAACATTCAGCGGACATGTTGTCCAAAAGAACAATTCGTGGCTAACCACAGCGTGAGTTACTTTCAAAACATTACAAATTATGTATTTACATCAGCGACGAACTGTTCTAATATATTTTCATATGTTATAAAGAAACTATGAACATTTAACCGTTCAAACTGTACGTATCTGCGATAACACAATTTAATTCAAGACAGAACCCGACGTGTGCAAGAATATTCATCTATTCATAATTATAAAGAACTTTAACAGCTTTATATATCTACGAACTGTTTATCCGTATTTTTAATGGACTTTAATTATCATTGAACACATTGTAAAATTGTATTTATATTTGTATTTTCAGTTTTTCACCATTTGGATTGGTAGTGAAATAAAAGTCAGCTCCTGATTGTTTTATCTTTACTTAAACCCAGTCGTCTTGGTTACACTCACTGGTCAGGCCAGTACAGTGAAAAAGCTACAACTTGCCTGTTGTTTTTCTTGGATAACGGACGCCACTCCACGACAGTCAACAGACCAACAACGTAGCAACGTACATACGTACATACCTTTACACTGACAGTGGACTACATATCTTGTGTGTACTCGGCAGCAAACCAACAACGTTGAACAAACATTGCCTACAAATAGTTGATTTACATCATGGATCCCAGTCACGAGGAACAACAAGAAGAGGTTCAGACTCCGGAGGGAGATGTCACTGAAGAACCAGAAGAAAATCCGTCTAAAACAACAAATTTAGATGAAAATGCCGAGACTAGGCGAGTGCGTGAACTCACCGAAAAGGGACAGGGAGCCTTTATAGAAAAACGTGACAAGTTCTATCACGACTTAGAGGCCAAATGGTCAAACCTAGACTCTCAGTTATTAGAAACGGCCAAGCCTCCCAACGACCTCCAGCAATTGTTAACAGCACAAGATAAAATTGTACAAGCCTGTACTAAGTATCGCAGGCTCACAGACGAGTACTTGACATTTCTGAAAAATACAAAAACATTAGACAGCCTTCAAGACATTGATACGTGCAAATTCTCAACGGATATCCGAATGTCTAAAGTCGAACTGGCAATTGAAACTTTGCACGAGCATCGCCTTACCTTGACAAAGGCTAAATCAACAAAAACGAGGACATCTAAGGGAAAGACCACCTCGCACAGTGGGAGCTCACACGCCTCCGACATGTCGAGCCTAGCAAGGAGAAAGCGTGCCAAGGTAGAGTCCGCTAGATCAAAGATAGCCTTTGCCGAGCAAGAAGCTGCCCTCCTAAAGCAGGAGGCCGTTTTACAGGAACAAACCCTATACAGACAAACAGAAATCAAGGCCGAAATGGAACAAGAAGCCATCCGTGCAAAACAAGAGGCCACACGTAGAAAAGCTGAAGCGGAACAAGAGGCCACACGTAAAATTGCCGAGGCTGCACACATGAAAGCTCAAATGGAACTGGAGGCTGCTCACCTGAAAGCTCGAATTGAACAGGAGGAAGAGCACATCAAAGCTAAAAAAGAACAGGAGGCCGTTCGCAGGAAAACTCAAATGGAACAGGAAGCCGCACGTGCGGTCCGAGAAAAAGCCGAACTTAAGGCCGCTATGAACATTCTCGAAGCAAAAAGAGAAGTTGCAGCCGCAGAAACCGAGGCTCGTATCCTGGAAGACGATGGCAGCCAAGCAGTTAGTGATCTCCCTGACGAAACGGAAGACCCTCTCAAGCGTGTGCAAGATTTCGTCAATAAACTTCCTGTATCAACTGTTGTAAAGGAAGTAACAGGACCTCAAAAGAAAGAACAAATTCCTGTTAAAATTGAGCTGAGACATGAAACACCAGCGTTCGTGCCATCTGTGGCACTGAACTTGCCACCACAAACACCTGAGGTCTTGCCTACACGTGCTAAGTCACCAGATGTTAATGTATTCCCAGATCTGGGAACAGTAACTGGAATAGGACAACAGGGCGTTTCAGCAAAGATCCCTGTCTCACAGCAAAATCAAGGCATTATAGAAGAGATCCCTGTCTCACACCTAAGACAAGGAGCTATAATAGAAGAGACCCCTTCTGCACACCTGCAGCAAAACAATCCTACGTTAGAGATAACAAGATTTCTCCTTCGCAAGGACTTGCTGTTCTCCCGGCTAACAAGCTTTAACGACCAGGCAGAATCATTTCATACATGGAAAGCCAGCTTTAAAAATGTCAAAGACGAACTACAAGTTTCTGACTCGGAACAAATAGACTTACTAATTAAGTGGCTAGGGCCAGAGTCTGGTAAACATGCCATAAGTATTAGGGCATCAAATGCCAACAACCCAACAAGAGGCCTTCACAGATTATGGGAAAGACTGGACGATCGAGATGGTGCTCCAATAATGTTGCAGACGTCTCTCGTCAACAAACTTGACAACTTTCCAACACTGACAAATAAAGACAACTCACTCCTTTACGATTTGTCAGACATTATCTCAGAAATAGAGTATCACAAAGAAAATCCCAAGCTGGGATGTTTGCTAGCTTACTTCGACTCGTCAAAGGGGGTAAATCCTATTGTGGAAAAACTACCATACGGACTCCAAGAAAAGTGGATAACAAGGGCTTCAAGATACAAGTCTAAATATGAAGTTGCCTTTCCACCTTTTACAGAATTCTCTGCCTTCATCAGGGAAATGAGCAAAATTAAGAACGATCCTGGGTTCATCTTTGGTTCAAAGGTAACACCAAATACAAAAGACGCTACGCCAAGGTTCACACCTCAGACGTACTCTAAAGTCAACGTCCATAAGACGGCTGTTGAACAGCAAACTGAAGACAGCAGTCAACAACAAGGTCTGTGTATCCTACACAATACAAAGCATACCTTGAAAGAATGCCGAGCATTCCGAGCCAAGACTATAGAGGAACGCAAGGAACTGTTGAGGCAAAACAATCTTTGCTACAAATGCTGTGATTCGACTATGCACAGAAGTCGTGATTGCAACGCGAGTATCAGTTGCAATGAATGCGGAAGTAAACAACACACCACTGCATTACACACTAATCGAGTGTACCAAACCAAAGGTCCACCGCCTTCACCGCCTAGATCAGTCGACGGCGGGGAGCAACTTGAGTTAGCTGAAACCAAGCTAACCTCTGTTAGTTCAACTTGCACAGATATCTCAAAAGACGGCAACAGCAGTAAATCTTGTGCCAAGATACTTCCTGTGAATGTCTTTCACAAAGATAATCAGGACAAAGTAATTCGCATGTATGCAATTATTGACGACCAAAGCAACCGGTCTCTCGTGGCTCCTGAATTCTTCAGCCTATTCAACGTACAGGCAGAAACAAAAGATTATTTGTTATCCACATGCTCCGGCAGTAAGGTTACTTCCGGTAAACGAGGAAACGGCTTTGTCGTGAAGTCTGTACAAGACAATACTAGATTCAATCTGCCTGAACTGATTGAATGCGATAACATTCCCAATAATCGGAACGAAATTGCTACACCTGAGGATATATTGCAATATCAACACTTGCAAGAACTACAAAAACATATCCTCCCGATTGATGGAAAATGCAAAATCCTATTGCTCATTGGAAGAGACCTTATAGAGGCACATCATGTCCTTGATCAACGTCTAGGACCACCAAAGGCTCCATTTGCGCAAAAGTTAAACCTGGGTTGGATTATCGTTGGAGAAATACGCTCCGATAAGCAACATGTTCACCTTGAACTCACTACAAAGGAAACAAATCCAACTTGCAGTGTTGTGAAACCACAGACAAAGAAATTACCTGAGTGTAATAAAACCAACACCCAGTCAAATGAAATTCAAACTGATTCGTCTAAACTTTATCCCCGTTTACATGGGCAACCGAAAACGAAATCAGCGACTTCTATCGTCAGATTTGCAGAAGCCAAAAAGTTCACTTCGGAAACAACGCCACCAAAAGTGAATGCCGACAAAGAAAAGTACATTCGAAAACATTCAATTCCCATAGAAAGCTTCAATTCGCCTTTGGATACGCAAGGACAAGAGGAAAGCAGAATAACCAATTCCAACTTAAGTCACAGAGAAAAAGAACATGGTACCGGATGGTCTACTGTACGCCGTAAACGTCAAGGAAAGCATCCGTCTCGCAAGACGTCCTCGTTAGATTGCATATCCGTGTCGAAAGGAGATTCTTCCATCAGAACTACAGCCATGGAGTTGGATCTTAGATCGCCGCAATCTCGTCGGAAACACCGCCATATCTAGGATAGAAGCTGTGAAATACCCAGCCTCCCGTTGGACTACTTCTAAGTGAATATTTGTACTGTTGTTATATGTTTAACATTTAATTTGTTTTCGATAATGGAATAGTGATGTCAGATAGAACTCAGACGGGGAGTATTCTGGAACTCATTCATCATTTATTCTTCATGTGATCATCATTTTATATTGTTAACGTTTCATTGCGTACATCGCTTTATGTGCGCCAGTTTTAGGAGTTTTATAAAGGACAGTGTAGGAATCCGCGTTACTTTCCCCTCTCTTCTAATGACGTAAACTGCTCAGCGAGTCGTGTGCACAACTGCAAAGAACATTCAGCGGACACGTTGTCCAAAAGAACAATTCGTGGCTAACCACAGCGTGAGTTACTTTCAAAACATTACAAATTATGTATTTACATCAGCGACGAACTGTTCTAATATATTTTCATATGTTATAAAGAAACTATGAACATTTAACCGTTCAAACTGTACATATCTGCGATAACACAATTTAATTCAAGACAGAACCCGACGTGTGCAAGAATATTCATCTATTCATAAATTTAATAAATTATAAAGAATTTTAACAGCTTTATATATCTACGAACTGTTTATCCGTATTTTTAATGGACTTTAATTATCATTGAACACATTGTAAAATTGTATTTATATTTGTATTTTCAGTTTTTCACCATTTGGATTGGTAGTGAAATAAAAGTCAGCTCCTGATTGTTTTATCTTTACTTAAACCCAGTCGTTTTGGTTACACTCACTGGTCAGGCCAGTACAAATTAGAAATAAATAAGATGCAAAAATAAATGAATACTTAAAGAATTTTTACATGGTATTATATTTATTGATATACAATAAATGAAATTTGGGTCCTGTCAAACAAAACGGCAATTTTTAGACGAAGTTACACTTTTCGTTTATTTTATCGGAACAGACTTTATTTTATTAAGCTGGCGCGCCATCTATAAACAACGGATATTTATAGCAGAAGACTCATTGTGATGGAAAAGTTTCAGAGATTGTACTGGCTGATGCTCCTATCGTTCGGTAGGTAAATACATTAGCCCTGTTCGTTTAAAATGTAAAATGTTATTTTTCTCTCGAAAACGTACGTAAATAAATTGGAACATACTTGAGAACTTCGTTGAAATGATCCCAAAATTTTAGCTTGATCTGGCTTTCTAATGCATAGCGCGAACCAGGCAAACTATAGATGTTGATGCTTTTTATGGAATTAGTCTACAACGTCACTTTGTGCTTTGTAATGTTTCCTCATTTGACAATTTGTGTAATTCCGTGAAAATGAAAGGCATTTGTGTTGCCCAAAATGTAAACAATCATAACAAAAAGTATGGCAGCCCGGCACCAAAGAAGCCGTGTATGTTTGATATTTATTACATTGGATTGTTAATAGTAATAAAGAAACATCTACGCCAAATTAAAACAGCATACTCTATGTAATGTCTGATTGAAACGGATACCCGAGTTATAGTCTATTTCTCTTTTAACTTTAACTTTACTGTCTTTAGACTCGGGGATGTGTGTTATTTTTACGAGAACAACCAAAGAGATGAGACAGTGATTGTTGGACCTCACACTACAACCGGGGCAGTTATGCCACTTCAATTTTTTGCTATATAATTCAGATAGAACTACCAACAAAAAATATAAAAAAAATATTTTGAAGGCATTTGTTTTTTGCTTCAAGAAAACAGTATCATCAGACTCAGATTTAACACAGCTGTATTTATTTAACAAATTCGTTTTCATGAAGTGTTCTCCTTTATGATAATATGAACAAATATTTGTTTGTCCTTATAAATATTAGATGAATTGCTAAGATTAAAGAATATATTTTAAAAACATGTGCACTTTTAAAAAGAGACCACAAATTTTTTTTTTATTACATATATGCTATAAATCTTGAGATACAATTATTATAATTTCTGTTTAGATTAAATACCAGCCACTGTACAAAATGCATGAGAATTAAGAAAATATGATGATGCTATTTGATTTTTTAATTATTTGTAATAAGTAATACTACATTGTATGCTTTATATTTATATTTTTGTCAATACATGTATCAATTATTTACTATATTAAAAGCAAGTCCACGAGTGCAAAAAACACAACATCTAAAGGTGTCCAATTATTAATTATTCTGTCACATGTGTAATTTATGTCAATGGTTAATTGGTGTTTAATGCCACTTTCAGCATTATGTACTATTTCGTAGTAGTTGCTTTTTATCGGTTGAGTGAGAAAATAATGCTTGTAGAGAACTAAGATCCAATATAGTAAAACTGACAAGCTAGCTAAGTCAATACAGATTGTAGTCAAACTGAAAGGCTAAGTGTGTGCTTCGAAATTCACAACCTTTGTGTTGACAGGATAGTGATAGAGAAGTTATTTACTTAAGACTATTTAGCCACTGAAACCAATTTCAATGAAACAGTAACACAACAATGTGGCATAGAAAAAATACAGTCTTAATTTATATGCCCCACTTACTATAGTAGAGGGGTATTATGTTTTCTGGTCTGTTCGTCCGTTTGTAAGATTGTCCATCCCTTTTCAGGTTAAAGTTTTTGGTCAAGGTAGTATTTGATGAAATTGAAGACCAATCAATTTGAAATATAGTTCACATGTTCCCTATGATATGATCTTTCTAATTTTAATGCCAAATTAGATGTTTGACCCCAATTTCACGGTCCACTGAACATACATGTAGAAAATGATAGTATGATAGAGGCATCCATGTACTTATTGACACATTCTTGTTAGATTTCAAATTGAGAATGGAAATGGGGAATGTGCCAAAGAGACAGCAACCCGACAATTGTATTGTTTAGTTGCTTCATTACTGATGTATTATATCATTTAACCCATCACTATTTTTTTTATATTTTTATATGGTTATTGCCCGTCCTTTTTGTGACCTGTATATGAGAACACACACAATCATGCACATAAAAAACCTCATATACATTTTTGAAAGTCATTTGATACATATGAATTATTTCAATTGAGTATTTTATCTATTTTGAAGTAGAATGGAGAATTGTCCTTGTCTAGTTGACTATGTTCTACTGATATGATAGATATGCCGATGTCTAACTTGGAGATCTTGATTAGGTTGGGAAATATATCAGGTAGGTGGTTATTCATACAGATATATCATGGAACAAATATGTTATAGAGAAAACATTGCAATTAGTTATATGTTGCCGAGACAGCAACCAAACAACATGATCATATAATCAAAACTAAAAACAATTTGATAGTAATATTTGAATAAATAACTTTAAATGGCCTTAACAATTACTAAGTAGATGTATAAATTTGTGTTGTTGAATTATGCTGAAAGTATTTACTAGTTCATCTGACTGGAAAAAAACTGATCAATATTTAAGGTTTTACAAACCAGACTAGACAAATTGCAAGATAGCAATTATGGAAGAGTCACAGTTGAAAAAAAACTAAAATCTATGAAAACAGCTCACTCATAGCATTTTTTTTAATCCAATTGATATTTGTTGTCTTGATTTTAAACTACCAGTAAAGCTTTAGATTTTTAGATATAGAAACAACCGAACAGCGCACACTAATTTCAACAATTTTATTTTATTTTTGGTATTATGTGTTTTTTTCAGATGTAGAATTAGAAGAAACAACAGTGAAAAAAGAATGAGAGTCATCATTTTAGCTTGAAATTTAAATAAATCTAATTTTTCTTTATTATGTATTTCAAATATGAGCATTGGGATAAACTTTAATGAGACAGCAAGCTAGCAGCACAATCCCAATAGCTATTTGGAGGTCTACTCAAACTTCATGCAAAAATGAAATTTGTGGTTTTTCAATATATATTAAATTGAAAGTTAGCAACTCTTTCAGGCTTTGGTGCATTTTGCAAGGTTTCAGATTTATAGCTTCAGAACTTGTTTATGAATGATTTATTTATTCCACATTTAAGATGGATATATCAGTATACAACATTGTACAAAGAAGGAGATGTGGTGTAATTGCCAATATGACAACTGATTTTATATGTTTTGAAATATCTTCTACTCTTGTCTGGTTATGTCTTTCATCCCACTTCATACTGACTTCTCTCTGTGTAATTATATTGGTTTCGATGGTGACTGAGTGATATTACATTATGTAAGTCATTTTTCTTTAATTTATTGTATGATTTTTTTTATTAAATAGTATTCTTTTAAAGAGTCATTGCATTTCAAATGGTATGCAGTGCTCAGAAGTTTCCTTGGTATAAAATATTGTTATTTTCTGAACTTCAGTTTGTGCTGATATATGATGTTGGGCTACTGCCACAACCTTGTTCATGCTCTTTACTGTCCCGAAACAATCTAATAACTATCAACAGTGATTCATTATATGTATTAGAAATTACTTAGGTATATTAAAAGGGCAATATGCCAATTATTTAGTCTTATTGCCATATGACCGAACAGAGCAGATTCCTCCAGGGAAGAAAACGCGCCAAAGGGGGAGATAATGCCCTTTACAAAAATCTGCCGTACCGATGACAAAAATATAATGTCATTTTTTACCAGGCAATAAGTATGCATCAAATTGTTGTACACAAATAATCATCTTCTGTTAGATTAGCGAAAGCTGCAGAGTCACGACCATGAAAGGACGTATGTGAAATTATTTAGTATGGTTTGAATTTGTTTTTAACAAAATCAATATCATGTGAAATATTTAGTATAGTTTTAATTTACTTTTAACAAAATCAATTTTAATACAAAGAAAACATTATTCTAAATTTTAATTACAGTGTTGGTTTTATAACTTTAAAGAATTGATTAGTTTACCTGGATCGTATTTAAATTTCCATCTTTTTCAGAAATAATGGCTGACAGTAATTACTGATTTCTATCATATTATGTAACATTCCAACATATGACTGTAGTTTTTAAGATAGCACCACAGTCACATTATTTTAAAGTATTGATCCATCTGAACATTTTGTTAAATCCCAAAATAATTGTGATGTTACAACAGGAAAACCATTAAGAATCACATTATGGAAATAAAAACACATGGTAAATATTTAATATGTAAGAGCATATTGGAGAAGCTAATTATTCAAATGACAAGCATCTCATGGTACCAAGTGTCGAGCTGTTAATGTTGATCTCTGACCACAAGAAAAACAATATGGTCTTATCTTAATATGTTGCAATCAAAATTGTGATTTGGATGAAGAGTTGTCTGATTGGCACTAATACCACATCTATATATATCTATTAACTAGCTAAAATGATAATAGATGTAAACAAAAATAACAAAATAAAAGAGTAAAAATGAAGAGGTAATCAGATCTAAAGTAAAGACATATATATAGAGATCTAAAAGTAGCTGAAACAAAATGTAAGGCTTCTGACACATGTTCTAATAACGCAAAATGATTTGAATTTGAATCTGACACCAGCAACAATCCTTAATCTAGACAAAACATCGAACTATTTTTTTTAACTTGTACAATGAGAAGTATCAGTTTTAATTTGAAAACGAAAGTTGTAGTATGAAAATATTTTTATTGCATAGTTTTTAATTCTGTTTTATCTTCTTTTTTTTAATCTCCAGATAGAAATGAACAAATAGCTGTGTGCATTAAAAATTGAATTGTATTGTTAATGTCACTCGTCTAATGTACCTCAACGTATATGACACTATCAATTACCTTTCAAATTTGTCGACCTGTAGTATAGAATGTCATTACGTTTCTGAATTCCGCAAACAAAAGTGTAACAAAAATGAAAGTTATCCAAGTCAGACCTTTTTTTTCTATGATTATTTTTTCAACCAGGAAATATAAAAATAAAGAACAGAAATTCTTAAACATATACGGATATATCAGTTGGTTTACCTTGTTTAACATCATGCGTCTTAAAAGCACAAGTTTAACATAATTCCTACATTTTTTTATAAATTTAATTCCACTGAAGTGCTTTCCTGTATTTATCTTTTTTGCATTTGAAATGTGTAAAGCCGAATAATTGAAAGCCAAGGATGTATAAGAACAGAAAAGACATGCCACCAAAAAGAACCTAAAATAAATGATCAAATCCGTTTAAGCTCAAATATTGTTTCATTCTACTACAATTCATTCGCAATGTTTGTTTGCTCATTTATACAAAACGGAACCAAAATGGCTGCTTGAATCGATTTGTTTGCTTCAATTTTTCACTTTCATTAATCATTTTTCAACAAAAATCTTTTTATTTCTTTCTATAACTTTGGAAATATTACCCAGAATGCATTAGATTTTGAAACGGCGAATTGCAAAATAATAAAACATATGACCGGAAGCACAGTATGTCAGTTAACGCCATGTCTTAATTTACTTGTAACTTTTTTGTGTGATATTAATTCTTTAGATACTATTACTGACGTCTGTTCCGTAATTATACCAAATGTATCATATTTCCAATTTTGGCATGTTGACTAAGCGTAAATGTGTAAGGCCGGTGGTGCATGCATAGCAGATGACGCTTTAACAATTTACGAAAAACAAATATGACAGACATAAACGGACGACAACAATTGAACTACAGGCTCCTGACTTTGAACAGTCACATAAAAAATGTGGTGGAATTAAACATGTTTTTGAGCGCTCAACACTTCTCTCACCTGGGACAGTGGTGTAAAAACATAACATAAACACAAAGAATAAAGTCATCTGATCAAATCAACGAAAACATGAAACAAAAACACAGATAGGACGTGACAGTGTATATCCATCCCTCATGCTTCAAAACATAAAGAACAACTAGTACAGATCTGAGCTGATTCGCATTAACTGATCGCTAGTTCAAACCCAATAATAACTAATGAAATAAATCATGTTTCAAACACTACAATATCAATAAGTACCCATCAAACTAAGTTGATTTAAAGTACAGGCGTCACTAACAGTTTAATAAACCAAACACTAAGACTTTATGCAATTTCAAAAATAGGTATCAATATATTGTAGGACCATGAAAGGACGTATGTGAAATTATTTAGTATGGTTTGAATTTGCTTTTTACAAAACAATATCATGTGAAATATTTAGTATGGTTTTAATTCAATTTGAACAAAATCAATATTAATACAAATGAAACAATATAAAAAGATTTAATTACAGTGTTGGGTTGATAACTTTATAGACTAAGTGTATATCTGAATTCCAATAACAACAGATCAACTAACATAAAATTAACCAAGTCAGACCATGTTTTTTTTCTAGGATTATTTTTTCATCCAGAATTTATAAAAATAAAAAAACTTAAACTTTTAAACATATACGGATATATCAGTTGGTTTTCCTTATTAAACATCATGCGTCTTAAGAACACAAGTTTTACGAAATTTCTACTTTTTCATAAATTTAATTCCACTGAGGCGCTTTCATGTGTTTACCTTCTTCGCATTAGAAATTTGTAAAGTCGAATATTTGAAAGCCAAGGATGTATAAAAACCGAAGAGATATGCCACCAAAAAGGTCCTACAAAAAATAAACAAACCCGTTTGAGCCCAGATATTGTTTCATTCCACTACAATGAAGACGAGGTCATCCCATGATTGAGAACATAAATCTGGATGAATTTTATTCAGGATCTTATAAGAGTGTATGTACTAAAGTTCATTAGTGCTCCGTTTAGTTATGAATTTATCAGATTGATTTTTTAGTTCGTAACTGTGAATCATCAATACGGGCAAACGAAAAGGAAAACAATTACAAAATGGCATTATTTCTATTAGTTTATACACTGAAGATTTGTTTTCAATATTTAAGTCTATCTTATGTTAGCAGAAGTCCAAATAAATATCCATTCCTGAGAAATAATAAGAGTCTGCTCTATTTTGCCTTTCTATACGACCTAATATTTTTACTACCAGATGTGCTTAAAATAATTTCAAGTGGCATTAAACAAACAACAATCAATCAATCATTGTACCATTTGGCAATACTAGTATCAATTTTACTTTATTTGACAAATAGGTCTTCTTTTAATTTATATTGAATATTTATAGTCAGCATCTTTGTAAGGCAATCGCCTATGACAATTTTAACCATTCCTTTTTAAAGACACGAATTTCCCCTCGTAGTAGGGGCAATACGGCCCTTATTTAGCCCAAATATTACCACAGAATTTAAAAGTGATCATACCTATTCCTAAATTCGTCGAAAATAGACCGTGTTCAAGGTATTCAGAAAATTAAAAAAAATAAAATTGATCGAGTTACCATGGCAACAAACCGTGACAAAATGTGCATATTTTGTAAAATGTCTTGAATATCATTGTCTTTCATCAAATGCTAAGTATGATTTAGATCCAAAAGTATGTGTGCATCCAAGAAAAAACTTTATATATTGTGGGATTATTTTGATAGTCATAATAAATTTTCTCTTTATAAAATATTTTGTTGTTTCTTGGCTGCGCAAGATATTTCCGCAATGGAAATAACAGTGAAAAATTGAATAAATTCTGTATTTTTTATAGTTTTAGAGAAAACAGTAAATACTATGACGTGATATCGACGTCATCAGATAAAAATCTTTATGTTTTTCATTTCCTGACCCTATGCATTTCCAAACATTATGTGCAAATTTAAAATAGTTTTCAAACAATTTATTTTCTTGGGCCAAAACTGGCCCTTCTAACTAAAGAGGACGGAAATTACTTACTGCTTTAAAAATGCAATAAAAAAGGGCTTCGTGTCGTTTTCGATCGTTTTCTGATAACCAGTTCTCATCAAATTAAACATATTTTTATAACAATATCATGAATATGGAGTACAGCTTTTGTTTTTGGCCTCTCATAATCATGATTTTATTTTGGATTGCTGCTCGTAATGTGGCATCCCTCTAGTTGCTCATGTAAGAACAAACTGGGTAATTCGGTAGGTCTCATTTGGGGGAAAAAAAAGCACGGGTGTGTACAAGAGTCAACATTTAGTTCCAATAATTTGCATTCAGTCATCACAATCTTCATTTATTTGCCTGCAGTAGCAGTCAGTGGCAACAATTATATTTTTATTCTACCATGCAACATTTTTGTCAATATTACTTACACATGTTATATTTTCCATGATTAATATTTGTTATTTTAATGTTCAAATTTGAAATCACAAGAACTTCGAATGGTTATGATATGCAATTGACACCTTCCGGACAAAGAAATTAGCCCCTGAATTCTATATTGCTTCGTATTGCTCAGTTGCTGGTTAACTATGTTATGTCTAATAGCCTTGATTTGTGTTTGTGATTTGGTTTATTTTATTGTTTTTTACTTTTTAAATGGCATTGTGACCTCGTTTTCGACTGATAAGTTTGCTCATCCAGTAGATATTGTCGGCCTTTATTCAATTGTTTTCTCTCTCGAAAATTAACGTTAAAAACAATTGTCATTTTCTATGCTTTGGAAAGTCGGTTCTTGAATGAGTGAGCTTTAAAAAAATCTTTTTGAAAAATCTAATGGTCACAATTAAGAAGTTCTACAGTAATATTGATGCACTGCTTCGTGCAACTTATGACTAAATGCATAGCATTTATTTTTGTAGTTGTTAAAATAAATCAATGATTCATTAAATGTATCTCATGTGTTTTTAACCTATTTTTTACTCTCTTCGTCAATGATAGGGAGAAATATAAGTCAATCGTTTTATAATCATCTTCTATTGATTCGAAAGATTTGAAATTTGATATGCTAATCGTATCAAAGTTTCCGCACCTGTTTTTTTTTTTTTTTTTTTTTTTTTACATATTTTAAATTTTGACAATATTCCAAATTAGATTATCTCTCTTTGATCCATATATCTTAAGAAAGTTTAACATTAATTATGCTTAATAATTGTTTTCCACTAGTCATTTAGGGGCCCTGATAGCTTACTGGTGCAAGAAAATTGGTACCGTTAATATTATTACTGTTCGGTGTGAGCCGGGGCTCCGTGTTGAAGACCGTACTTTGACCTATAATGTTTTTTTTCTTTACTAATTGTGACATGGATGGAGAGTAGTGTCATTGTCAATCATTTCTCATCTTCTTCTCAGTTATTGTCAATGATCCGGTTAAAATATAAACTATACGTGTATTTGCAAAATAGGGGATGGGTAACACGTGGTTAAGTTGGAAATAGAATTGATCATATTTAATGAAGGAAAAAATAGGGTCCAAATATTTTATTTCTTAGCATACATGTATATATTTTATTGTAAAAATCAAGTTTATAATAAAAGAGGGGTGAAGGTTACTAGAGGGACATTAAAACTCATATATCGAAAATAAATTGACAACGTCATGGCTAAAAAAAACCAAAACATACAAATAACAATACACAAGGCACAACATAGAAGACTAAAGACTAAGCATCACGAACCCCACCAAAAAGGAGGGGTTGGGTGATTTTATTTAAAATAAATCTCAAACAATTTCCAAACTGATGATACAATAGCCGATATTTTAACACACATGAAAGCTATATATCTTCAACTACTGTATTCATCTCTTATCCTACACTCAGTTTGTTTGTAAATATCTGATTGGTGACATTGATATGTAATTAGAAATCAGTAATTATTATAATGTCAAGCATTCTTATCACACACATCTTCGAATAGACTGTCCTTATGCAAATTAAAACCTAATATCCGCCCGATAAGTTGAAATAACATTGGTAATAATATTGAATGAAGGTGTGATAAATATCAATGAAACCATAACTGGCATAGCCATATTAATTTCCAAGTCGCAAACAACTTCCACACTTAAAATTCTAGATCCACTATTGACGTGATATCTTAAACCTATAATGCAAAGAAATGCAATGCTTTTTTTTGGTTATTACGAACAAAAGTATTGAGAAATTATTCCCTGAAGGATTTATTTAGGGGGAGGGTTGTGAAAAGTTTAGGTCTTTTGAAAGGGGTCCTGATTGTGTTTTTTTTTCAATTTCAAGGTAATGACTTGGAAAAAAATAGAGAAATTTGCATGTTTCCTACCACGTCCCCATCACGAATGATGAAAATGACAATAGTTATAATTTACTCATTTCAAATCTGTTCTTGTCTACTATTTTGCTAAGCAAAGGTTTATCTATACTTACGTTATCAAGATAATAGTCAATATAACAACAAAACTCATAAGAGCAAAAATTGCTCAAAAGAGACCTTTAAATTTACAATAGATAATGTCCAGACACATTGCACTATTTGTTTTTAATCTATTGTAAATTTAAAGATACACGCAAAATATTAAAAGTCACTACCGTAAATCTTCACGTAGAAACATTTAAGAGACAACTCTCTATCTGTGAGAGAAAACCAGGTTTTCATAGTGTATTACTTTACGTTTTTTGATTGAGTTAAGCTTGCCAATTGATATTTTATCGTGTGTTTTTCTATGTTGTGATGTTATGCTATTGGTTCAAAAAACGGAGAAGGTTTTGTACCATTAAAAAGTTTAATCCCGCTGCAAATGTTTGCACCTGTCCTAAGTCAGGAATCGGATGTACAGTAGTTGTCGGTTGTTTATGTTATTTATACGTGTTTCTCGTTTTTCGTTTTTTAATATAGATAAGACCGTTGGTTTTCCCGTCTGAATGGTTTTGCATCAGTAATTTGGGGCCCTTTATTTGCTTGTTGTTCGATGTGAGCAAAGGCTCCGTGTTGAAGGCCGTAAATTGACCTATAATGATTTAGTTTTTTTATATTGTTATTTGGATGGAGAGTTGTCTCATTGGCACTCACACCACATCTTCCTATATCTACTCAGTACACAATAAATAAATGCAGTGTTTTATGTTCATTTAGACACCAATTTATTTAAATTACAGACATTGTGTGTCCAAGCTATGCTTACGCGGATCTGAAAATGCTCCATTCTATTTTCTGTTTAAAGACCTTTGGGATTCTGTTTTTTTTTCAGATTTATATACACCTTCAAAAATATGGAGGCTGACGTAATATTTTCCAGAACAGAAAGTATAAAAGAACTTAAGTACTAGACATCAAATGACAGCAAGTTCTTGTAGATGGTCACACGTATTTGTCTAAAACAATCACATCTCTATACTTGAAAGTGAGATTAATTTACAGAGATATATTTTTTTCTGAGACAAGTTCGTGCGTGGATAATGAGTAAATAACAGGGAAGTCAACTTCACCGTTTTCACTATTATATTGTAATGATACAAATCAGTATGCTCTGGTCTGTTGTTATATATTATCAATATCTGAATATAACAGTAAAATGTATATAATTTTCATCCATCTGTATCATTCTATTCTACTATCTTAATAATAGTGCAGTGAAGGTCTTGGTGAAAATTCTTCTGTAATTATTCGATTTTTCTAATAGATTGGATTTGAGAAGGCATTAATTTTTTCCAGCAAAAACATTCTTTAGATAATTTCCCGCATGCGTTGACAAATTTTCTCTGCCTGTGCATAGATTCTGTATCAATGATTAAACAGTTGATTTTCAAATATGACAAAATGTAATTGATAATTCATCTCAACACAGAAGTTGTACTTTGACCTGTAATGGTTTACTTTTATAAATTGTGACTTGAATGAAGAGTTCTCTCATTGGCATTCATACCACATCTTCTTATATCTACAGAAGTAATTACTACATGGCTTGTTAAAATAAACTCGACGAGAAAGACTTCATCAACAGTGACATTGACCAAGTACCGGCAAATATAATCTTCACAAAGATACAAAGGCGTCAGATATTGACGCTCGTTAACATCTATACAAGCTGAGTCGTAGGTCCCACATTTTGAAGGACTCATTGACCCTTTAAATATTGGAATATTGTTTCAACAACAAAAAGTTTATAACCTAGCTCGTCAACCTATTGAAAGAAATCTTCGATGAAGACTTTAATCTAATTAAAACAGGTAAAAGTGGGGTCAATTGTGTTCTTTGATATTAACAACAAAAGGTCTCCCCTTTTTAACATACGAATAATACATTATCGTTTAATTGAATAGCTTATTCTAGTTTATTTTATTTTTTAAATTGATTTTATAATCAACAACGTATTTCTTTAACCTGTTTAATTATTAAAGGTTTCTATCGATGGATATCAATCTTTTAAAAAAAAAAGACACTGTTCTTAATTGTCGATTATGATAAAAAAAAAATCAGTTCAGAAAACAAAAACAATATTATCTTTTATTGGTAATTTATTTAACATGATGATTAAGATATATACAATTTCAATAAATGTCAACAATCAAAGACCAATATTGGTAATATTGAATGCCACATCAAAACAAACTCTGAAATGACATAAGCAACAATATATCTGTTATATGTATGACATGACTGAATACCAACGATAAATTTTAGGGGGCGATGGATCATAGGATTATGATACAGTACACTACAATGTATAATATAAACATGTCTAAATAGGTACAACAATCACAATAAAATAACGAACGAATGTCGATAAAACGGAACCAAGACAAAGGTTTTGATAATGATGTTGAAATAAGTTGTTTCTATTATTAAATATATTTTATATATATGTATATATAATTGAGAATGGAAATCATGAATCGGTTAAAAAAAAAACACCCACCCGACAAAAGAGCTGAACACGGCCGAAGGCCTCCAACGGTCTCAACGCAGCAATAAAAATCCTGCATTCAGAGGTAGAGTAACAAATCAGTTTAGACGAAGTCCAACTCCGATGTCAGAATAGGTTTCAAAAAAAGCTAACCAAAATGACAATGATACATAGTTGAACAAAGGACAACTAGCATTTAACAACTGGTTTTAGAATAAATGTGTTGATATCCGATGCAAAGACCCTATGAGTGAATTGATACTAGTAGCACCATATGCAGTCTTTAAAGACTGGGCAACAATATCGTAACTATTTCCCTGTGAAGAAATCTTTTTAAAGGTTTAATTAGCTTTTATAGTGAATGCCGATATGTTTTGTACTATGTAATGAATGTTAAAATCAAATAGTTACATTGTTACAAACACGAGCGAATCGAACAGGTTAAGATAAATCAACATTAACATGGTGACAAGAGAACCTCATCAGCTAAACCTGTATAATTAAATTCTACTCGTGTATTGTAAATTTTAGTAATAAACTTCCTATTAAGGATACAGAAAAGGGCAGTATTCTTTGTTTGTATTAGCTCTATTAATATCAGTTCAGCAGAATAAATCTCTTTGGTGCACACACTGAAGTCCTCATTATTGCGAGTAAATATATCTCCTAATATCTAAAAGTGTTGTTAAATTGTGTATTAGATGTTATTTCGATGGGTCTTAGTCATAAATAACCTCATTATAATATAGAAGCAGGTCCGCAATAAGTGGTGCACATTTAGCATAAACATATTTACAAATGTTAAATTATCATTACAGCAAGCAAAAATAGAATGCAATATGTAAGAACAACCATGCCTGTCGTTTACACCCATAATAAATAATATATGTGTATATCATTACAACAAGGAAACATAAAATGCAATTTGCAAAATCATACATGACTCTCAATTTCACTTACAATAATTAATACATAAGTACATGATAAAAACAATATTTCAAACAATATGTTGCACGCAAAGGAGTAAACAGTGACAGAGATGCTCCAATAGATACATTTTTTGTAAACTGATAAAGATGAACAGCTAGTAAAGAACTGACGTAGATGCCTCAATATGAAAGAACTGTCGAAGATAACCCAATAGTACAGAACTGACGAAGGTGTTCCAATAGGTTAGAACTGATGAAGCTGATACGATAGTTTAAAACTGACGAAGGTTGTGGAATATTTTAAAATTTACGAAGACGAACCACTAGCATGACAAGTTCAGAACTTATGAAGATGCCCCCAAAGATTAGACCGGACGAAGATGAACAAGAATAACTGGCTATTGCAGGATTACAATCTAACATTTAAGATGTATCTCCCTTGTTAAGGTTGCTAAAATCAAAGAAGACATTACAGTTTTATAATTGAATCGAATCTTTTAAAAGTTTGAAAAAAAAGACCGACACACTTTGCGACATTTTTCTTCATCTTCATAAGAAAAGTTCAAAGGGAAGTATTTAAAATGCAAAAATATAAATAAAACAAAACGAACTTATGTATGTAATTGACAGTACAGACTACGATTTTCTTCTGGATATTGCTCAAAGCACATTTTGTTTTTGCTTTTAGGAGTCATCCAAACAATTATTTGTGGATTATATTTGTATATGACTATGGTAACTACCATGGTTACACGATTTTTTTTCTTCAATAAGACTACATCCACAAAACACCTTATTTCTTTAAGATTAAATACCAAAATAAATTTGCATCTAATCTTTAGATAATCAAAGCTCATGTGGAGGAATAATCTGTCTTTTTGGTTAATTTTACTCGATTTGTTGTCAGATTTGCAGCTGCCAGAAAAAATCCAGTCAGACCGCAAAGTAAGGTAAAAATATATTCCAGCCATTCGGAGTTATAGAGTGTTTTAAAAATACCTAAAATCCAGAATACTCCCGATAAAGCGATCATCCTAAGGTACATTTTAGCGTCTTGGTATATGTCCAGTTTTCGAATGTTTGCAGCTTCAGTTCGAATTTTGCAAACTTGAATAATAACAAATATTAAACAGGATGAATTTACAAACACTGATAGCATAACAGGTCCTGTGAAAAAGATAAGATTAGCAGGGTAATTATTTGGAAAGCAGGCATTTGAACCGTATCCAGCAGAAAGAAAACTAGGTCCATATGCATCAATACAGATAGATGGGATAACTAAAAATAGAGGCATTATCAATCCTAAGGCTGTTAATCTTCTTTTTCTTTTCCGAGAGCTCTCATTAGTTTTAAATCTCTTAATTGTCATTTTCGACAACGTTGAAGTAATACATGCGACAGAAATAGTCATAAAAGAAAACACACAGAGCAACAAATAATGAAGTATAACCCCAATAACATAACACATTGCTGATTTCTTTTCTGAAGCCCCAATGCCAACCATAAATAAAATGTTTGACAGCATTATTGATACAGATATGTTTTCAATGTTAGAAATCGGAATACTAGTGATGAGATTTAATTGTCTGTTGACTATAATTAGTACACATAACGCAATAGCGGATACAGAGAAGGAAACGTATGTTATAATGACAGATATCAAATTTTCAGATATTTTATGAGTATTTGAACTAAAAGTCGTTAAACACCTCATTTGCTGAACGTGTAATTCCTCTCCCACAAATTGAACTTCTATATATACCTCGTCACATCGCCAATCGTCGATCTGGTTTATTCCGACTATTCCATTTTCCGAAAGGAATGTCTTTAGGGATTCTAGTGGAAAGTTATGTGTCTTATAGAATTCCAGCTGAGATATGGAAGAGGTATTTGAGCCATTACTTGGCATATCATATGTGTTAAATATCTCAATCTCTTCATCACGAGAACCGTTGTTCAAAATAACTCTAACTTTTCTTTTACTCAAGTGTTTTCGAATATCTTCAATTTCATGATGGAAAGCGGATTTTTGTATGATCATTTCAACTCGTATAGTAACAATTAGTCCGTTTTCATCCATCCATATCTGGAATTTTGATGTTCTTATGGTGAAATTCTTTGTATTATAGCTGTGTCCTACCATTAAAACAATTTGGTGAAAGATTTCTTTTCGTAACATTTGGTTTGAAATCAAAGAAAATCTAAAATTTATACTAGCGTCTATGAAAATATCATACTGACTGCAAAAACCCAGTTGTTTAATCTGAAAAAAACCCAAAAAAGTTAAAACTGGAATTGTGAAGAAGTATTATAAATATGCAATAGTTTATCGAAACATATCTGATACATGATTTAAGCAAAGTGTATTCAAAATGTGTGCAGAACAATAAAATAAAGAAAATTAAGTGAATATGTTTTTAATTCCAAAAATGGCAAGGTTAAGCGTATTCGGAGTGTAATAGTCCGTATGTTCAATCCACATCCGCGACAAACCAAAGACTTGAAACTAATATAGTGTAACACGCAACATATGTAAGTGAGAACAGACACAAATAGTGCTGAGTAGGAATAACGTGTCCATGTAGTAAACATTTCGATGTGAAATTTTGACTCAGCATGTTGGGGTCACAAATTGTCCAAATTAACTTTTATCAATAACCAATTCTCATTGTCGTCCAAAAGTGTAACTTCTAATAGCAAGATGAAAATTATTTATTTCAAGCGCTTTCAAGGCTACATTTCTTGTCGATGGTTTTAATGACATATTTGTCAAAGGTTTATACCATCAATGTCTCAACGAGTATAAAAATCAGCAACGTAAAAACGTTAACGAGTCATGTCCCTTTCGAAAGTAAATTAAGATATGAATATTTGAATCGTAGGCGCTATTTCGCTCATATTTCGTTTTGGTAAGGATTTTCATTCCATTAATATCAAAGTAAATTTCAGCAATGTTTCTAACATGGGTCAAATCAAAGTCGATCAACCATTTGTAAGATTTTTTGGTTTTTTTTGGGGGGTATGTAAGTTATATGGTGAGTGCATTATAAGAATTTTACACAGCAGGTATTGTCGGATGATTATGATCATGATGTCTGTCAAGAGTTATACGAGCAATTTCTTTGAAACTGATATAGTCTTGGCAAATGAAATAGACAATGATCAGAGTAATTTCTGTTAGTCAGATTAAATATGTGCTCCGCCGATGGTCATTGACAAAACAACTTTTAATATACCATATACTATTTTTGAGGCACAATGTACAAATAAAATTTAAATCAAAACAGAAGTTTCGGCAAACTGGAACAAACTGAATCAATTCTCTTACCTCTTCTGTCCATTCCGTGCATTTGTCTTCATTGGTATAAACTCCTGTTGGGTTTCCTAAAGAAACAAGAATCGACAAACTATTTTAAATTCGATCTTGAAAGAGCATTTCAAATAGTTGGTATATACATACAAACGAATACATATCGCTTGAAACATTTGAGTCTAGACAGAGATAATTCTTATACAATTTGAACGTATCATATACTATAATAGGATTGTTATAACTTTGACATATATTGTAGTTGCTGTTTGATATAAGATCTTTCACACAAAACCGCAGGTTTGTGTTGCCTGGTGGAATAACCTTGAAATCGGAATTGCTAAGAAAATATGTCTTTCTGTTTTCCTTTTTCATTTTAAACATATATTCATACAAGTTTTTATCTAGAGCAAACACAATATCAAATTCTTGGACATCTGTGACATTGTTACATAATGCACAAAACTTATTTTTGAATGTCAAGGTCTTTCCATATGACACGAAAATACCGTTTTCTGTAAAATTATTTTGTAAACACCTTTCTTTTATAGTTCTGTTTTTGTAAGAATTAGGACAAGATCCCACTGCTAGAAATCCAGTTCGACTATCAACATGATCAACGTAAGTCTGGGGATAACATTCAAATGATAGTTGACTATTACTGTTTCTGATATTTCCATTATAATCAATACAACAGTCGTTAAACATTTTACAGTCGCTATCACAGTAACAGTACCATTTTGTTTTATTCTGTGCCAAGGAACAAGTTCCATATTCTTGACATGGATCACGTTGAAGTTCTTGCAAGGTTGTTAGATGCTCTGTTGACTGAGTGCTCAAACCACTGAGTAAATTTAAAGAATCATTTATTTCCGTATTCCTTATTTCTGATTGGATATTTTCTTTTCTTTTATTCAACCCTAATAAAAGACCACCATTGAAGGTTGTCAATGATGCTGTAAAAAGATCTGGGTTATATCTTTTTCGGTGTTAAGTATTTGTCGAACCATAAGAGATCCTCTCCGTCTGTGTTACAGTATTCTGAATTAATTTAACAGAACCACGAACAGTTTTTTCTGTCTTTTTGTTTTTATTATTATTGTTATTTTGCGAATCATAATAGATCATCTCCGTCTGTGTTGCAGTATTCGGAGTTAAATTAACAGAGCCATGAGGAGTACTCTCCATCTTTGTGTTTGTATTCGTATCGCTATTTGTCGAATCATAATACTTCCTCTCCGTCTGTGTTGCAGTATTCTGAATTAAATTAACAGAAACACGAGGAGTTCTTTCTGTCTTTGTGTTTGTATTCTTATTGTTATTTGTCGAACTATTAGATATACTCTCCTTGTGTGTTGCAGTATTTAAATCAACAGACGCATTAGGGATTCTTTCTTTCTCTTTGGCTGTATTCTTCTTTGTATTTTGTAAAACAGTAGTGATCCTCTCCGTATTTTTGACAGTATTTTGATCGTAATTTGTTGAACCCCCAGAGCTCCTCTCCGTCTTTGTGACAATATTCTGATTGATATTTAAAGAACCTTCCGTAGTTTTGTCTGTGTTTGAGACATAATTCCATGATAAAACACCGCAAATCAGAAGAAATAAAATGGGAAAATATGACTGTTGAGGTGTTTTCATTGTAATGCCCGAACAACAAGTAATGAAGCAGATAACTCCTTATATACCCGAATGAATTAAAGACATATTGCTCATCAACAATTAATAGATGTTGTGACGTTTTTATGGTCACTAAAACTGCAGATTTAAAGCAAAAATGCTTAAAGATACTTAAAAAACACATTATATGTAATTGTCTTTTTACAACTATCAAAGAAAGATAAATGGTCAATACAAAAGTATCCGTTTCAGGAAATAATATCATGTTTTAAAGTCGTTTATTTATTATGCAGTTGATACTACATACACTGCAGTTTATGTATATTAAACAATTATAGTTTAATTTACATTGACTTTGTGTGGGATTAGGTTCCGTGTACGTGTACTCAATATTCCTTTTTTTCTGTTAAAAGAGTCTGAACATGACTTAACGCAAGGGTAACCCTTCAATATAAAAGGTCATATGGCAATACATTGTTGTTGGTTTTTTTTTCAATTTTTTGACACCGTGGAATTGATGACCATATTTGGTCTTGTAGCATATTAACTCATATTAGAGAAAACAACACAAGCGACATAAGTATCTACTTCATACATTAAATGTAACTTAACAATGGTATTTGTACGTAGGAAGCGTCAACTTCATGTTATTTATACCTTTCAAGCATACATTGTATGTATGAAAGTGAAAATTATTAATTTGGATTGTCTTTCTTTTCCCGAAATCATTTTTAGACCGTTAAAAAGGTAAAAACTTATGTATTACGAACTTTTAAATCACTGACTGTTAAGTAAGTCGGTGATTGTTTTTACAGATATATATTTTTTTTTGACAGTAAGCTAAAAAAAATACGATTTTTGTAGATAAAATGAAATTTATCAGTATCTTTTGATTTAAGTTGCCATATGTTATGACGTTACGCGCGATGTTCGTACCTCATTGGAAATTCGGTGTAGTTGGCAAGATGCAAGTCCAAAATATATAATTTTGTGAAATCATATTCATTGCTGTTGCTCTTATAATGGTAGAATTTTATGATTTTTCAAAATATTATATTTAAAAGAATGTCGCACTTGATTAAAAACAACGTTTCAGTCCAATTTTTGGTTTGAACGTTACGAAATTTTAACTACGTTGTGTCACGCTTTCATGTACGAACATCACGCGTAACGTCTATACATTTTTTTCCAAATTGATTATTTAAGTTTTCGGTGAAGACGACATTTGTATTTTTACAGTTGTTACGTTAATGTGCAATGTTATTTGTCAACTGATGAACATTTATTTAGATTACTAAAGGATCTTTGTAGAGTCCCCTGTCATCAATTCCAATCTTTTTAAATGCGTTGCAGCACATACTACATGAAATTGAACAAGCTTAGAAGTTTTTGCAAGGAAGAAATCAAGATTTTATAATTATAAGGAGTCAAAACAGATAAAAGAAAATGTAGCTGATGGTTGCAAAATTATTATTTTTTTTCCTTTTGAAAGTTTATTCTCTTTCATGCAGAAAGAGCAAGAGCCATAACAACATATGCAAAGTAAATTTGCAGAAATTTCAGTCAAACACTGGTACACAATTTCATATTACATTCATTTTTTATAGTCTAAGAGTAAAGCCATTTTCAATTAATATTTTATAGTGCGTCTTTTCAATTGTAATGTTATACTGCTGTATCAGTTTTAGGGTGAAGGTTGGCGCCTGTTAAAACGTTCAAACCCGCAGCATATATTATATGCACCTGTCCTAAGTCAGGAATTTAAGTCAGGAACAATGCTTGTCTTTGTTGGTATGTTTGATAAATGTTTCTCGTTTTAAATAATAATAATAATAAAAAAAGAAGATGAGGTGTGATTGCCAATGAGACAACTCTTCACAGGAGACCAAATGACACAGGAATTAATAAAAATGGTCACAGTAGAGCCTTCATCAATGAGCAAAGCCCATGCCGTATAGTCAGCTATAGAAGGCCCCGAAATGACAAATGTAAAACGTTTTACAATTCAAACGAAAAAACTAACGTCCTAATTAATGTACAAAAAAAAATGAAAGAGAAACAAATATGTAACACGGCACCAAACGACAACCACTGAATTACAGGCTCTAGACAGTGGTTTTATAGTACAACAAAAGAACGAACTGTAAAAATCATTTGAAAAAGGCTTATCTGTAGATAATCGGTCTCAACAGTATTTCATGTACATTGTAGAAACCCGCAAATATATTTGCTCTTCTCTTTATTTCATAGCAACGTTATGTAACATATTTATATATGACCTTTAAAGCCAAGACGCAAAGATATACTGATTTAGTTTAAGTTTTGTTAAGTTTAATCGGTAATTAAACTAAATTGATTTATGTGGGACTAGTGCCTATTTAGCTATAAAACATTTTGTTGATTGATATAGATCGTTAATCATCTAGTGTTAACTATATATATAAGTCCCTGACCTGTGAAGTGGAGCAGTAGGAGACTTTATTATATTTGTTTGTCTGTCTGTCTTGTAGTCTTTTTTGTCTGTCTGTCTGGTGGTCTTGTTTGTCTTGTCTGTCTGGTGGTCTTCTCTGTATATCTGTCTGGTGGTCTTGTGTGTCTGTCTGTTTGGTGGTCTAGTCTAGTTGTCTTGTATGTCTGTCTGTCTGGTGTTCTGTGTCTGCCTGTCTGTTTATCTGGTGTTCTTGTCTGTCTGTCTGTTTATCTGGTATGTCTGTCTGTCTGGTGGTCTTGTCTGTCTGTCTGTCTGTATGGTGGTCTTTTCTGTCTGTCTGGTGGTCTTTTCTGTCTGTCTGGTGGTCTTTTTCTGTCTATCTGGTGGTCTGGTCTGGCTGTCTGTCTGTCTGGTTGTCTTGTCTGGCTTGCTGTCTGTCTGATTGTCTTGTCTGTCTGTGCCTGTTTGGTAGTCTTGTTTGCGTGTCTGTCTGGTGGTCTTGTTTGTGTGACTGTCTGGGGGTCTTGCCTGTCGGTCTGTCTGTCTGATGGTCTTGTCGGTGTGGTGGTCCTATTTGTCTGTATATCTGTCTTTCTGGTGGTCTATCTGGTGGTATCGTCTGGTTGGCAAATGTCCATGATAAAATCCAGATCAAGTTCGAATTTGTTTGGATCTTATGAGTTTGACCGAGTAATTCTCTTATATGCTGGATACTGTCCACGCTAGTCTGTGTCCACACTTGTTTTATTCGATATTTCGTATAAAGAAATTCTTCCCAAGATATATCTTCGTTATTTATATGTTCAACCTTACTGTGAATATTCGTTTAAAGAGATGTTTGGTAGAATATGGCAAGGAGATAGCAACTCAGATGTTCCGTTATTTTTCTTTCTAATGTGAACATCATAGAAGGAACGACCCATCTTTTTATGTGTTTAAATATTTGGTGCGGAGGGGCATTTTATTTCGTACAGACAATTTGATGAAGAAGATGAGGTGTGATTGCCAATGAGACAACTCTTCACAGGAGACCAAATGACACAGGAATTAATAAAAATGGTCACAGTAGAGCCTTCATCAATGAGCAAAGCCCATGCCGTATAGTCAGCTATAGAAGGCCCCGAAATGACAAATGTAAAACGTTTTACAATTCAAACGAAAAAACTAACGTCCTAATTAATGTACAAAAAAAAAATGAAAGAGAAACAAATATGTAACACGGCACCAAACGACAACCACTGAATTACAGGCTCTAGACAGTGGTTTTATAGTACAACAAAAGAACGAACTGTAAAAATCATTTGAAAAAGGCTTATCTGTAGATAATCGGTCTCAACAGTATTTCATGTACATTGTAGAAACCCGCAAATATATTTGCTCTTCTCTTTATTTCATAGCAACGTTATGTAACATATTTATATATGACCTTTAAAGCCAAGACGCAAAGATATACTGATTTAGTTTAAGTTTTGTTAAGTTTAATCGGTAATTAAACTAAATTGATTTATGTGGGACTAGTGCCTATTTAGCTATAAAACATTTTGTTGATTGATATAGATCGTTAATCATCTAGTGTTAACTATATATATAAGTCCCTGACCTGTGAAGTGGAGCAGTAGGAGACTTTATTATATTTGTTTGTCTGTCTGTCTTGTAGTCTTTTTGTCTGTCTGTCTGGTGGTCTTGTTTGTCTTGTCTGTCTGGTGGTCTTCTCTGTATATCTGTCTGGTGGTCTTGTGTGTCTGTCTGTTTGGTGGTCTAGTCTAGTTGTCTTGTATGTCTGTCTGTCTGGTGTTCTGTGTCTGCCTGTCTGTTTATCTGGTGTTCTTGTCTGTCTGTCTGTTTATCTGGTATGTCTGTCTGTCTGGTGGTCTTGTCTGTCTGTCTGTCTGTATGGTGGTCTTTTCTGTCTGTCTGGTGGTCTTTTCTGTCTGTCTGGTGGTCTTTTCTGTCTATCTGGTGGTCTGGTCTGGCTGTCTGTCTGTCTGGTTGTCTTGTCTGGCTTGCTGTCTGTCTGATTGTCTTGTCTGTCTGTGCCTGTTTGGTAGTCTTGTTTGCGTGTCTGTCTGGTGGTCTTGTTTGTGTGACTGTCTGGGGGTCTTGCCTGTCGGTCTGTCTGTCTGATGGTCTTGTCGGTGTGGTGGCCCTATTTGTCTGTATATCTGTCTTTCTGGTGGTCTATCTGGTGGTATCGTCTGGTTGGCAAATGTCCATGATAAAATCCAGATCAAGTTCGAATTTGTTTGGATCTTATGAGTTTGACCGAGTAATTCTCTTATATGCTGGATACTGTCCACGCTAGTCTGTGTCCACACTTGTTTTATTCGATATTTCGTATAAAGAAATTCTTCCCAAGATATATCTTCGTTATTTATATGTTCAACCTTACTGTGAATATTCGTTTAAAGAGATGTTTGGTAGAATATGGCAAGGAGATAGCAACTCAGATGTTCCGTTATTTTTCTTTCTAATGTGAACATCATAGAAGGAACGACCCATCTTTTTATGTGTTTAAATATTTGGTGCGGAGGGGCATTTTATTTCGTACAGACAATTTGATGAAGTATATATATGAAGCCATAAAAAAACAATAAAAAAATCCTTTCTTCAACCACAAAAGATGAATCGTCGATATCTAACAGTATTAACAATCAGATAGCTAACTATCAGGGGAAATAATGTTGATTTTAAACAACTATTGGTTACCGTATGGCCTTCATTTTTAGCTTTAGTCCAGACCAAGGGCTCAATTTCAGATTGCCTTGATTATGTACTGACGACAATAAACAAACAAGAACTATCTTAATACAAGATATACGACACATTTATATGTTGGCGTGAAGTTTTGTATCAACCATAAACATTTATCTTTTGATTTTTTATAATTTCACACATATGTTGATTCTGACTTGACTATAAAGTATATCTGAAGGTTTTTTCCGGAGAAAAAAAAACCTTCAAAATACTAGTTTATAATAACTATACGTCAAACACAACTTTAAATTAGAGATACAACCTATTTTGGTTTGAAAATCTTGGATTGACGGTCAACAAAGTGGGATGATATTTGTATTTTGAGATTTTTTATTTCAATTATAATAGTTTAATGATAATATGCTTTGACTTAATAATTAACCCTTGGCATTTTACACAAAGTACAACAGATGTATAGCAGTGTCTCCAGTTATTGAATCCTAAACTTGATATCAGCTCTTTATACATTCCTTTGCTTCGATTATTTTTCTCAAGGTTTAATGGTCAATAATTTTAAGTTACCAGAATCACTATAAATACTAAAAATCGAAACTGCTTTTTCAAGTTGAAGACGTGCATGTACGCTTAAAGATCGATTAATTATGCACTGACAAAATCGCTATTTTGGAAAGGGAAAGGCAAGGGAATTAAAACGAGAAAGCAAACATGTGCGAACCAAGCACAAATATTATAAACAGCAACAAAGTCAAGCACTGAAAAGCATATGACCGAGCATAAATTATGGCGGTGGACACAGATGTTTACCGACTCAAAATGCTCTCCTAAGTTTAGAAAGTGATGCAACAGCAGTCGGTAAAAATCAATTTAAAAAGACAGTTGCAACAATTCACACTAAATAACTCGTAAGAAATAGTCTAAGCTAGGACATAGATTAACGATCTAAGATAATAAAGCCCGGGATGACGAAGTATGAAGATAAATGAAAGACGAAAACATTCCAAAAAAACCACACCAGACCATAAAGCATAAAACAGTCCATTAATGGCATTGCGCTGTAACTGGTTTTTGATCGGTTTGTTTCTTATAAACAAAAAGACTTACACGTACAGTGTCAAGATTGTTTTAATTGTCCAATGTATTCATGATTCCCTAACTGAAAATAAACGCTTTCCCTATGTACAACAATGTTGTCTTAATTCAAATATCCTAATTAGATTAAGAAAAATATGAAGATAATGGCGAAATTATAGCTGAATGCATTTTGATATGGTTTTTTTGTTTTGGAAAAAGGGAGACAATTCAATCTCAAATATAGTCTTAATTGTTATTTCTTACGTATACTTTATGTATGACGTTAGTAAAGTCAGATATCGAGAATTCTCTATTTAGACATACCATGTCAACATCTTTTAATGTTAGGTTGCAACATTGTTTTGTCCAATGTATTGTTACAATTGGTGTGAAGCTATCTTTAATTAAGAATAGAACAAATAGGTCCATAATTCCTATCATAGATATGTATAAACTAGTGACTGTTAAGACAGTCTTTTGTTATAAAAACATATTTTAGATTTACACATTACACTATAAAATCGGTTATCTGCATTTGGTTATGGCGGCTGGAAAAAAATGAGCTCATGTTGCTTACAAACCATTTGATTTAAAATGTATATGTTGACTTAAGCTCAGTGTGGAAACGGAACTGTACGGTTTCTTAATGTTTTGGTCATTCTTGAGACTTGTAAGCGGGGCTCTGACATTCGAAAAAAAAATACAAGTTGCTGAAAGGAAAGTTTGATGAACTCTAATGTTACTATATAAGTTCCTGCTGCAATCTGATTGGTAATTATGACAAAAGTGTGTCAGAAATCATATCTGATATTCTTCCTCAGTCATAATAACCTTCCATCATTATCGAACTGTACAAAGAAATAACACGACGGGTTCCGTATACGGTGCAGGTAATGCTTACCCTTCCGGAGCACCTGATTTCACACTCGGTTTTAGTGGAGTTTGTGTTGTTTCATATTTATTATTTATAACTGTTGATGTAAATGTCCTTTGGTTTTGTGAGGATTTGTTTACTCCTTGGTTTTGATTGTTATTGTCTTGCTAATCAAAACATTATATAGGTGAATATATGAATCAATCGAAAAACTAAAACGATATATGCGTCCAAATGTTTTCCTTAAAATGGCGGAGCTCCGAGTAAACCGACCAAAACGTTTGCACAACAGTAATCACAAATGTCAAATAAACATAGAAAAACCAATCGTTGCTACCTGAATTTTACATGTACCTTTTCTGATATATAGTCTTAATGTCCGAAAGTTTTAAAGCTATTGTCCTTGTAGAAATTCACATATATTCATTTTCTCAGTGTCGGATAGATTTTTAACTGTACAATCACTTGCGAGTTTACTGTACAATCACTTGGACCTTTTCTTTACAATCGCTAAGCAAACTTTATTTCAAAAAGTTTGGTAAAGAAAAATTGAAAGGATGTAGACATTATCAAAATAGACAACGTTGAAGTTCGATACATATCCGTAAAAACTCTGGTTTTATGTAACATCATGTGTGCGTTTGAGGGCATCGTCACTTCCGTTCCAATGTTGTATCTGGGCGTCACTGGTTAGTCTTCTGTGGACAAAATGCACTTCTTGCGTATTAAAACATTTTAAACTTGTTGCCTTTTGTTAGCCATTATTCGTGTGTTTCTTTGTCAATTGTGTTCTCTTATTTATTTATATTGTACTGTAATGTTGTGTTGTCATTTTAATGTTATATTTCACATGGCCATAAAAGAGGGAGGTTTGGCATGCTACAAAACCAGGTTCAACCCTCCATTTTTTCCTTTAAAAATGTCCTGTACCAAGTCAGGAATATGGCCATTGTTATATTATAGTTCGTTTCTGTGTGTGTTACATTTTAAAGGGGTGTTTCCGTTGTGTCGCTTGTTTTCTCTTATTTTTGAGTGCGAATTCACATCACTATAAGACGTGTCACGGTACTTATCTATCCCAAATTTATGTATGTGGTTTTGATGTTATATTTGTTATTCTTAAAGGAATATGTCTAATGCTTAGTCCGTTTCTGTGTGTTAGTGTGTCACATTTTTATGTTGTGTCGTTGTTTACTTATATTTAATGCGTTTCCCTCAGTTTTAGTTTGTTACTCCTATTTTGTTATTTGCCCATGGATTTATGAGTTTTGAACAGCGGTATACTACTGTTGCCTTTATTTAGCAAGTAGTTGGGAAACTATTATACTATATTGCAGGAACTATTCGGCAAATTAAATTCTAATAGTTGACAATCAGAACTGTTGTCATTATGGAATTGTGATTAAGTACTTACAATACAAACATTATATCTTGTTTATTCTGCACAATTACGATGACTAAGACGCTCGATGAACATTGACAGTACAGGGATACAGGCGATCCCCTCTATCTGGTAAATGGCGTCATACAGGCGCACAAAATTTACGATTTTCTTCCGGTGACGGATGAACTCGAAAGTGGTCTATTGGTTCGATTTGTTAGAATCGTAATTAAATTATTAAAAATGTTCTATATAAAACATGGCTTAATCAACGACACAAATGTAATTAAAATTAGTTGTATCATCATATTTCGTGATATATAACTTTCAGTTACAACAAATCTTATTAGAAATTTTTGAAACCTGTCAAAAACATGAAAATGAAATCACGTCTATTCAAACGGATAAAAATGTCACCACGAGATGTGTTTCATTGCTGTTCCAAATCTGAGATAAAGGGAAATTCATTATAGGTCAACAAAATTAATTAGTATTTTTTTAGAACATATAATAGCTTGTAGTGTTTACATTTTTTTGGCAAATGAATAATTATGACACTCAAGAAGATAATTCTTACCAGTATCTATTCTTTCATATTGATGAAAAAGTTTATATTTTCCATTAGATTTCTGTTATATAATAAACTCATCATAGATACCAGTATTGATATTTTATATGTGCGCCAGACCCGTTTTTCGTCTACAAAAGACTCATCAGTGACGCTCATATCAATAAATATTTAAAAATTACAAATGTTCATTTAAACTACTACAATGCAATACAACATATGTCATATATGATTGTTTCCCCTATTTCTGTTACATTTAGATAACAGCTATTGTTTTTTTTTTATTTATGACTCGGTTACACATTCAAAAGTGTTACTAATGTTTGGAGATTTTGCTTTAATTGATGCGAACTGCATTAGGGACTTTTTCAATTACTGTAAATTCAGAAATTATTGCGAGGTTTTTATTATTGCGAACAATGCGACAGGGTTATAATCGCAATTATTTAAACTCGCAATTTATTTTTTTTAATAGGAATTAAACAGGATTTTTCTCGATATCGCAAAATTTTAACAATTGGCTTATTGGCAATTATACCACAAATCCATATTTTTGTCGAGCCAACGACCTTTGTTGCAAAAGCTATTCTACATTCTGTGGTCGGTATCTCCGTCGGCGTCGTCGACGTCATCCACAATTATTCAATCTGTGGTTAAATTTTTTGAAATTTTAATAATTTCTAAAACTATCCTAGATTATTGCGAAACTTGGACAGAAGCTTGTTTATGATCAAAAGCTGGGATCTAGAGGGAAATTTGGTAAACAATCATTTCCTGGTTATACGTATATAATATGTAGAACTTATAGATGGCCTTAGTTTTTCTTCCAGTTTACAACAGTCTGCAGTTCAGGATTTTGAATTATTTATTAGATTCGTAAACCCTCCTGATTTTGCCAAACTAAGACAGACGTTTCTTACAATCGAAAGATGGTACATAGAGGAACATTTTTAATAACGTTTTACCCATTTCTGTTGAGCCTGGGACTAACAGCAAAAGTAGGCAAGACACTGTGTTACGCGGAACTCTTACGAAATTTTATATTGACGATAAAATTGTGGTTCTGACTAAAACAAATAATGTTATAGTTTGAAATATTGAAAAGTTCCTGGATGGTTGCACTGCTAATTATTATGAAGAATTTCTTGTTTAAGAATGTTGTGTTCTCTCTGTCTTTCAGATAAAAGTGACATCCCGATCCCTCATGCAATTTATGTTTGTTTGAGTGTTTTCCACCAGTGGCTAGAGGTTGTTATAAAAAAATATGTAATTTGCAATTGCACCACTTTTTTTATAATTTCTATTCATCTATTCGTTTCTTTTCCTGGTTCCGTGAGTAGCTACCACCAATCTACATTCGAATGTCTCTTTCTAGTTAGAATCCCGATCTTCTGATGAATCATTCTTTGTTGTATTGTTGTATTACTTATATATTCTTTTTTAAATTGCTGTTAAGGTAGATGGGGTGTCTAAATTATAATCCATAGAATTTTTTAATAATTTGCCAAAATGTAGTTTATATCATGCTTTTTAAAAAATAATAATAAAAAGAATGGGTCACCGGGCATATTTTCACGCTACACGGTGTTCAAAATTGACAAATTTTGTATAGATTATGCATGGAAAACCCAATTTTCTGCTAAAAAGCGTAATCTACACCATATAATTTTTAGATAACATATGAGAAGATTGCTTTAATAGTATGCGTTCAGTTAAGAAAAAGAAACAATGGGGTCACCGGACCCGTTTTCTTGCTACATTATAAAATAGGTAAATTCCTAACACATTCCATTGTAAAATTACCTTAATCTGAATTATCTGCCCTTGTATTTGAGTTGCCTCCCCTTATGTGGCAAAGTTGGAAAAAAATTAATCAAACAAAAGTTTTCTGGTTTTTTTTGTAAAATACAACCATAAATATGATAAAACATGTTATTTTATATATCGAAGTGGAAGTTCTTACACATGAATTACCTACTACTCTAAAACTTTGCACATTCTATTAAAGATCTAGACCTTGTTTTCTGGTATTTCCAAATCCAAAATGAAGGAAGACACCCTATCTACCATAAATGATAAATTATGCTCACTTCAAATATACTTACCCTTCCAGAGCACCTAGTCATATTTTCGGTTATTTATTTTGTACGTGGATTATTTTCTTTTCGAAATTTGAATCTTCGTAGGATTATGATACAAAATCGATACAAAAAGAAAAAAAAACAATGCTAGAAAACTCATATACATACAAAGATGCGTATTTATGATACTTAAGTACTGAATATGATATCTGTAAGATATGTTGGTTTATGGGGGTTTCCCTTTTTATATTGATTTTTCTACTGTAAAGTAAAGACGTTTATTTCTTTAAATTATTATTCTTGATAAAAACAAGGTTGTATTTTTATCCTTTATAAAGTTTAATTTAATAATAAATAATTTGATTGCTTGTATGAATGCTTTGAGTATTGGTATTAACATAGACGAAAAATAACTTTCGAATGTGTATAACTATCAGTATTTAGGCTTGCCGCAGACTAAATTTTAAATTATCAATTAACGACAAAGCAGTATAAAAATTAGCCGATACATATTGGCATGGGATAAGCGAAAAACATGTAGGTTTCAAGCTCTTTTCTTCAAAACTGTACGATACTTTGGTATGATCAGTTATTAGTTTTCTTGCAGGTATTTTGGAAACCAGGCACTTTTCCCGGATAAATGCAGTATCAAACAGGGCCATGCAATATTTTTAATGAGAATTTGTAAATAAACATTAAATGATGCCATAGTTGGTTATATAAACCAATAGCGTAGTGCATCGGACTACTAACACAAAGGTTCCTGGTTCGATTCTCGTTCCAGGATGAACATTTCAGGGACTGAATTTTCGGCTCTCCCTTGTCACCATTTGCGAGTATGGTCTTTAGGAAACGATTTTAATCCGTCGGAAGGGGGCGACAAATGGGTGATCCGTGTTAAGAGAGAGACATGTCTCTTGCACGTAAAAGAAACCCTTGTAGATTTCGAAAAAAAGCAAGGTTACTGCCGCTACAAGGCAGCACTCGGACCTGCAAAGTGGAAAGGGATTTATATAAGTTGCAAGACTTGTTTCCCAATTCACTATAAATTAAAATGTTTAATCCATATCATGTATATAAACCAATGGGACAAATGTGTTAAGACATTCATCAAGGTTTTACAATAAGGTATTTAATTTTAGGTTTTCAATTTAATAATATTCGATACAAAAGTGTATAACTTGCATTCAGCATTGCAGTTTAAAGTTATAGAAATGTTTTCAATCTATAATTATGAACAATACTGTAAATTTTAGTTTAAAGTGTTAAAGAATAATTTTTAAGAAATTGAGAAAGACATATTTAATAAGTTTAAGTTAGACGGGTGCAAATGGGTTGGTGCTTATAAACATTTAAAATTACAACCTTTGCAGAAGGAAGTAAATTTAAAACTTTTATCTCATTGTGGTATGAGAATGGTCGCAGATAGCACGTGCAGTCATATACACCTCACGGCAATATCCAAAGAGGAAATCCTTGATAATCATAGGTCTGTTCTATGTTCCTTTTGAATTTCAATTAGAGATGAAGAACTAGATCTTGCATCACTGCATTGATACCTTAACTACATAAGTGTCCTTACAAACAACGGAATGCTTATTTTCTTGATCGACAATATATTTGTTACGTTTAGAGAACAGACGATCGGCATTCCAATAGGAACAAATTGTTCCCCTCTTCCTGCCGACTTGTTCCTTTATCATGATGAGGATGATTTCATACAATAACTTCTTATCAAGAAAGGTAAGAAGAAAGCAATATCCTTTAACTTTACTTTCCGCTATAGAGATGATGTTCTAATTCAAAATTTGATGATTATGTTGAACGCATCGGTCCCATAGAACTAGAGGTAAAGGATACAACAGATACAGTTAAGTCTCTTGACTTCAATCTATAAATTCCCAATGAGGGTCGGTTGAAAACACAACTTTACGAAAAAGGAGATTATATCAACTTCCCAATTGTTAACTTTCAATTTTATGTAGCAACAATCCAGCAGCGCCTGCATACCGAGTATATATCTCCTAATTGATACAATTTTCCCGGACTTGTATTTCCTATCATGATTTCCTTGATAAAGGATTGCTGATCACAAGGAAGCTTTTGAACCAAGAGTTCTACATAATGAAGTTGAAATCATCCCTTCGTGAATGTTGTTGGTTGACCCGTTATGGAATACCTGTTTCACAGATGATATCGAATATGTTCCTTATTTCGGAATTACAATACCCTTCCCTTTTCACGAATGGGACCTACAGAATAAGACTATTTACCGGTTTTGTGATAACATGAGCAACACGACCGGTGCAACACGTGGAGCAGGATCTGCTTACCCTTCCGCAGCACATGATATCGACCCCAAGTTTTTTGTGGTTCGTGTTGCTTAGTCTTCAGTTTTCTATGCTGTGCCATATTTATTATTATTTGTATGTTTGTCGTTCTCATTTTTACCAATGGCGTTGTCAGTATTTTTATTTATGAGTTTGACTGTCCCTCTGATTTATTTCGCCCCTCTGTCATTGCTGTAATTTATACGGAAATGAAATATAATATTAAGAGTGACTCACGTTTGTTGTCAACCAATCAAAATTACAGATTCAGATAAAACATGCATGTAATGTATTATTATCCATTAAGTATTTACATGTTATTAAATATATCCTTTCTTTAAAGCAATTTTGTTTCATTTTAGTTTTACGCAGTATCATATTGTTACAAATGACCATAAACAGGAAATATTAAAGTACAATATGAAGCATGTTTTTGTTTGAACAAACGAAATAAAATTTGAACTTGAATACCTGTTGTTTTGTTTTTACAAAATGAAATTGGCGTTTTTCTAATTAGATACGCACGAATCTACAATGAAGCTACTAATAGGGTTATATAATTATTAAGTACACTGTTTATCAGATATTAAGTTTAATGTTTTTGATACAATAAAATTTTAGATAAGTTACATTGAAAATTACCAAAAAAGGCGAGTAATTCAATACATTGCATGCTTTATTTCAAACTAAGTTCTTTACAATTAGTCGTGCATTATAAAGATTAATCAAGAAATTAGATATGATTTCAGTTGGTGTATTTCACTTAAATTTTGCTTCTTATGAATATATACATACGCTACGTTTTATATGATATTTATTTCTGAAATTATGATGCAGTTGTCTTTTGAATTTATATAATATAAAGTTTGTTGCTATAATGTTACGGAACAAATAGCAAATTAAAACACTATAATTACATATAAAAATTGATTGGAGTTATTAAATAAAACCATCAAGATTCTACGAGCTTAGTTTAGGATTAAAACAGTTTGTTACAATAAAGAAATAAAATTGCTGATTGAACAAGTTACTACATTAATCCTAGCACTTCTTTAACACACGATTTTCGCCAACTTGCAGTTTCAAAATCTAAAGGACGTATGATAAGTACACGCCATTTGTTAAATTTCTATTGTTTATGACGTTTTGAACCAATCACGACGTTTTCGTGTATACTTTCGAAAATATGACCCATAATGCATTAGATTCTGAAACGCCCAATTGACTCATGACAACCAGTGCGACTCATAACATTGTCTATATTTTCCATAACAATGCCTTTATATATATCCTTATTAACATATTTTAAAGGTTGTCTTAAATGTTTATGTCTACATGCTGAGGCTGTTCTAAAACTGTCTTTGTTTGAGCTAAGAGTGGTCTCGAGATCTGAGCATAAAAAGAAAAAAAATATTATCTCGTGTAACTATAGCAAAGCGAGTTTAAGCGTTCAATATATATATTAACGCTTTGTTCCTATTTATATGGATTTGATATGTGAAAAATCTTTCAAAATAAAAATACACAGAAAGAACATTGAAATTCATTTTCACAATAAATTATTTACATATGTAATAAAACAATTAATACTTCCAATCGGTCAAAACGTTATATATAATCCTGTGAGATTAAAATGACTCTCAGACTTCGTCCTCGGTCAATATTATGTAAACCTGGTCATATTTAACGTATTGACCTCGTCAAAATTCAATAATTGATAAATATCGCCGAAATAATACTACGGATATGCAAAGACTAAATTAAAATATAATATGCATGCTTTCAACTTATTTCGTCATATAAACTTTAAATTCTTGTTCTTGTTGAATTCCCTCGCACATAACTTCAAAGCTGTCATACAAACTGCAGTGAACTGTTTTTGTGGAGATTACGAACACTTTACAGTTGACAGACGTGGGACAATATTTGGCACATTTTATTGTGCTTGTTACTGTTAGAACTTGGTCTGCCTTTGACGTGAGTTTCGTGTTATTTGACAGTAACAAATATCGGGTGTGTTCTTGTTTGAAGGGTATAAATTTTGAAAGAATAAAAAGGATTAATCAAGTTCGAATGTATCTGTGATAGTATAAATGATAAAGTTTACATAACTATTTGCGATAGAAATTTTGTCAAACTATATTGCTTGGTGTTAATTTGAATTATTTTTATTAACACACTATAAACTCAATTTTTAAAAAGCAATAAACAATTCATCAAAGATACTAGGGACACAATGTAATGAGCCGAACACATTTTGTGCTTACTGGTAAAGTTTAATCATATTTCAAAATGCACATTGACATATTATTTCATACTGCAGACATTAATCATGATAATCTATACACATAAAATCAGTTATCTTTTTCTTTTATAATTTCTGACATGTGTATTTATTATTCATTCGGTCTTAAGATTGTTTGTAAAGATGTGCCTTTAAAATGTTAACCTCTAAAAACATGTAGATCCTTTTTTTAGTGAGGGTTGAAAAACATTGTATCTGCATCTAAAATAAAGGGTTTTTTTACCCAAAAATTCTTTACATACAAATTATTTTCTTATTAGCTATAAACTTCAAACAAGGACCTTTAAATTGCAAAATAATTTCTGTTTGCATATTGACAACCTTCCAATACCTTCTCATACGTCAAGAATCTTTTGGTATGCTGACCTGACTATAAAAGAAGCCAAATGATCTTTCAATTGTTGTTTGCATGCAAAGTTTCGGACGCACAAAATAAAAGAAAATTATCCTAATTTGAAAATATTTTCACAGATTTAAAAAATCCGAAAAAGTTCAAAGCAACTGCACGTTTTATGTATGCATACATTTTCCAAACAGAAGTTTCTATCAATACAGTATACAAGATTAACTATTGCAGTGTATTGTTAAATATTTGTATTTCCCTGTCAATCTGGTTTCATTGAACTCGTAGCCTTAAGGGCGTACTTTAGGTGATCTGAATCAAAATTGATACTTTAAGCTGGAAGAGTATTAGTTAAGGATCAAACTAAGCTAAAAATATTGATGGGTCATGGTGCTCCTTTTTGATATATTTGCTTTATAAAATATGGCTGGAAAAGGATTACTCGGACTTTTACCTTATATTTGCAAGGGTATTATTTGGGTCTCAAATCAAATGAAAGAAAATCATGAATCTGCTTAAATTTTGTCAAATGATCTTTTATGAGCTATTAAGTCTTATGTTAAAAGATAAATATGTGTCAAGGGCCAAACTATTTTACCTTGTATGGTATGAAAAAACACCAAGGAGTCCGAACCATCGACACTTATTCCAAAACCTCACCTTAGTACATCCTTAACTGAGATTACCGTATGCCTATGCAGTCGTATGACATGTAATGAATTTATAACCATTCGGTTAAATTCCGTTTGCACGCTATTCTAACACCATTCTAAATAATTACTGTATTCATAGATAATATGTCTTTCCAAAGATTTGTTCATCGCACCGCGGGTAACACGTTGTGATTATTTTAACGCCGTTACTTGGTGGCCACTATGGATCCGTAGGGGGTTACTTAATTGCATAGGAGCTTGATATCGTTACGTCTATTGTTAATGGTGACGTCATCTTTTAATGTTGTTGTGTTTTATTGTTTCTTTTTGTTCAAAACGCAGCAGAAAAATTCACGCGTGGAATAAATTCGTTATATGGTTCACTACTGACCCCCTACGGACCATAGAGGGCGAATACATTTCATAGGAGATAGGGGGTCAGTAGCGAACCATATAACTGAACACGTTAATTAAGGTATACAAAAGTGATTTTACCGAAATTTGTATATATGAATAAAGTGGGTTTATATCATGAATGTATCAAAATACCTCCTTGAATATTTATTTGCAATTTTGTGCAATTCAGTCAAATGATATTTTTTTAATTGGTTTCTTTTTCAATTTTTAATACCGGTGCTATATATTGACAATCTCCAACCTCCTCCACACATCTGACTAGAATCACCAGCGCACTCTTCATTGCAGTCATAATCCATAATGTATTTAGAGGCAACATCACAGATACGGGTCATCACCTCAAAAACAAGAGTCATGATGCTAAAACAAGTAATAACACTAGTAGATAAGTATACTGACAAAATATTACACCAGGTGTTAAGATATCACAGATTTTTAAGCAAAATTTATTATCGCTTCAACATTTTTGTACAAAGGTATCATTCATCAATATATATCAACGTTCAGTTATCTTATACGTTGAGTTATTTCACATCAAATCAATAAGTTAATATTCTATACAAAGCACAGAAATGTGGTCATTCAACTTAAGAATTAACCAAACATTTGAATAGACTTATTCACAAGGATAAACTGTTGTTAAGGCATCAAAGATGACATTGTATGCAATTATTACTGATTTGCTCGTAGGGTCTTTGCATCAAAAGTAATCGATTGAGTCTAAAAAAATATACGTTCACCTGATACAAGTTTAGTTCTTTTCGTATAACTTGTGATGACATGACTCTGAACCCCTCAAGTTATAAGGTAGTATGAGTTATTTTAATACACTCTCTTTTAATCGGTTAAATTAAAACATGTAGCTTGCACGTCAATAAGTGCTAGTACAATGTTGTAGTGCTTTGTAAATTTATGTTTGTCATTTTTTGTCTTAGTTATTTTTTGTATCTGTTCTATTATTGGAGTTGGCCTTCTTTTTATCTGAGTTTAAACTGTGTATTTTGCTGTGTCATGCTAATTTCACATTTGCTAGATGTATAAAGATTTTCAATTCAATTTTAACTATCAATTTAATATTAACTATCAATTTGACATAACAAACTATTAATTTGATTTAATAGATATCAATTTGATATAACAGATAATCAATTTGATATAACAGATTATGATAATTTGATATAACAGATTATGATAATTTGATATAACAGATTATGATAATTTGATATAACAGATTATGATAATTTGATATAACAGATTATGATAATTTGATATAACAGATTAAGAATTTGATATAACAGATTTTAATAATTTGATATAACAATTTGTTAATTTAATATAACAAAATTTAAATTTGATATATATAATTATTTATGTCTTAATTTTGGTTTCCCCCTTCTTCTTTTCTACTTGACATAAAGAATGTAAATCTAAAACGCTAAGACAGTTAAGAGGCAATGTCAGAGAAAACCAGGCAGAACTTGAAAATCTTGTTCAACAACTTTTTTTTGAAAAATGTCTAATTGCATTGTTTGTATTCTATTTTGCACGGAAAAGTCCATATAGGCAGTCAAATCGGGTTATTAGTGGTAACAAAATGATTTTGACTTTTGAGCAAATTTGACTGCTTATATAGCAAATTGCCGGTGTCATTTTCTCAACAACAAAAAACATCAGAGAAAAAACAATATATATTTTAAAAGGTGATGGTGAAAACATTATAAAATGATAATAAAATCTCTGGTATCTGTTTATACTTTAATGGTCTAATGCAGTAAAAATGTCGGGACACAGTAGTTTATTATCCATGTTTTGGTAATTAGACATACTAATATTGATACTCTTCACTGTGAAGACAACTATAGTCTGTGAAGTTGGAATAACCTTGACATGTAAAATGAACTTCTGCTATGTATTATTTACTTTTTAACTATATATTTATATACAAATCTACTCATTTTGATATGATATAACATAAGTATGCCATTTTGTGCTGTTGGGGAACTTATTTCCTCACCAGAAGCATGTAGCCGGTCTAAAGGTGATTATCAAATTTTGGAAACTCTGACAAACTCTGTGAAGAATCATTTACAAAAGTTTAACATTACTGGTGTAATAGAAAATGAGGGGAGACTGATGGCCATACGAGCGGGAATTTTTAACAAACCATGGAAACATTTAACTGTCTGTTCTCATCATACAACCGCACTTGGTGTTGCATGGACGCCAACAGAAAGATCCAAATGTCACTATCCTGGACATCAGGGTAAAGGCAAACCAGAGAGGAAATTGACTTTGAAGCAGGCAGAAGAAATTCAAGAATGGTTCGGGAGAGTGATACCAGTGGGAACAGGTAATAGAACTTATTATGAAGCTTTAAATGGAGCTGTACTTTTACATACTGAGAATGAAAAAATAAAGAAGGTTGAAATTATTTACTGAATAAATTTGTCCAATTATCAAGCGAACAAAGCTTCTTATAGCGTCTCATGAAGTAAGATGTAAAGAACTTTCCACGCTAAACTTGATAAAATTCTTCCCTTTATAGACAATGCCCATACTCACCCATAGGCAAATATTTTTGTAGGTGTAGAATGGAATAAAATAGAATAGAATATTTTTTATTTACCAAATTAATAGGGCCCCAGGAGGGCATATACATTTGTACAGACAATATTATTATAAACAATAACATATGCAATACACACACAATAATCATGATAATGTAAGGAATCAGGGTAGTGAAAGATAAATATACTTGTTTATTTTTTATTTCAATGAAATATAGAAATTTTTCAATGTCCATGTTTTCTAACTGGCAATGATTGACTGTAAGATTGAGTTGCAATGGGAATTCTATAAGCCAGTCTGCTATAGCCAAATTGTTATCTGCCCTTAATGCTTAGCATGTACTGTATCAGGCTTATTTATTCAAAATAAAGCAACATAAAATCTTTCTTTGGTGTAAGTAATCATGGTAATATTTTAAAAAAAAATCTTTAAATTGTTATAACAGTATAATTGATCAAAACTCAATATTTTTATTCTCAGTACATGTATAAAACATGGGAAATGTAATAATATTGCCTAATGAGACACCTACAATGAAGACTAACAGTGGAGGATCCAGAAATTTTCATAAGTGGGGGCCCACTGACTGACCTAAGAGGGGGCCTGGTCCAGTCACGCTTCAGTGATTCCCTATATAATGATAAGCAACAACTTTTTTTTCTCCAAAAAGCCCCCCCCCCCCTAAATCTGCCTCTGATTAAATGATGTGAAATTAAGCAAATACATGTTGGTCACTGTATGGCCTTTTATAATAATGAGAAAAACCCATACTGTTAGTGTATTGTAAGTTATAAAAAACATGACATGTGTAGATATGAAATAAAACGAGAAAACTAACTGCCTGCTTAATTTTGTATATATGATTGTTCCAGGAAATTTAATCTATAAAAAAGGAAAAGGTGCAACCACAATAAAAAAAAACTCTACCTTAATGCAATTACAGAAAAAATAATGAAAAACAATTAAACAACACAAACTTCTATAAACATGTAAGCCTGAAAGTAAGACAATGTGCTCCTTAGCAATCTAAATTCCTACCGCCTACATTTTTATTGTACACTAGTAGTCTACATTACAAATTAAACATAGCAAGTAAAACTTGTCAATCTGACATTTTTTGGGGGAGTAGTAAAGTGATTGACATTATAGAAAATACAGTTTTTGTAACTGATTAAACTCAAATGATTTATTTGTGGGTGACATCAACATATTTATTTAAAATTTAGTATTAGTAATTTAATTCATTTTAATTATTTATGATTTTTTTCCACAGGAATTTGCCAGACATGTAGAAAAAAGCATACCGAGAGGACAACAGTTGATGAAATTCAAGATCCAGGTACAATACAAATGGTTTATAACTTGCTGTCAGTTTATTTGTTATATAAATTATATATCATGCTCATAACATGTACCCAGTTAACTTTGTTTTTTAAAAGTGAGATATACAAGCACATTTGTGGGTAAATAATATTGTATATCATATATACCATAAATATCCAGAAACAGTAAAATATTATAAAATTATAAATGGAAATGAGGAATGTGTCAAAGAGACAACAACCGGACCATAGAAAAAAAAAACAGCAGAAGGTCACCAACAGGTCTTCAATGAGATTCATAACTTAATGATTTTTTGCATTGCTTAGTACCAGAATCTATGACAAACGAGACGATTTTAATTTTAAAATTATAAATTTCCCCCACCTCAGTAGCAATATACGAACTTCACCTGCATATGGAATATATATTTCCCAACTTATTCGATATTCAAGAGCTTGCAGCTTGTACTCAGACTTTGTAAAACGTCATCAGTGTCTGAGTAGAAAGTTGATGAACCAGGGGTATGTTACAGAACGTCTCGTCCTTTTTCTAAAAACAGTTCATCGGAAGATACCAAGACCTTGTTGATAAATATTCCGTATCAACTTTACAAATAATACATGTTGGTCTTCATGTATAGATTCTGCGTACTGATGTTGTTTATCATCTTAACAACGTGTTATATTGTTCTTTCATTTGTCTTTGTTCTATTATTAATATCACTTTTACTGTTGGATTGTTTTATGTGATATCCGTTTAACGTGGCTTTTTTTTTGGTATTTGTTTGGTTTTCCACATTATCTATAGAACTAGGCATGAAGACATTTTTAGCAGTAAATGTATTTTTCGGTTATTTTTCAAAGAATACTACAAAATCATGTAGTTGAGGACGAACGTCTAACACACAGGATTTCCAAACAAATGACATGCAGGTTGCAGTCTTGTAATCGACTGCTCCATAGGCTTACAAAATGTACATGCAAAACAGCTGATCTTTGAAAATATAAAAATAAAAAATGCTACACAGAAAAAAAATCCATGTTCATATCATGTATGTACTAATGTGAAATTGTGATTTCATAAAAAAACAAAAGTAGGTCATGCCACGAATAATAAAAAGTTACGTAATCCTGCAGTCAAAAAATGTATATATATATATATGTTTCAATGCAGCATAAACCTCTAATCAAACAGAAAAAATTGAGTTCCGAAAAAAATTCAGAAAAAATGCACTGTTTTCTTCCCCTCCATGATTTGACATGCACCGAAAACTGGAGTTGTAATACAAGACTGGTACGATAACGTTTATATTCAATTGTGGTGTACAAACAAGAAAAATGTTATAAACCGTCTTTCAAACTCTGTAAAGTGAACTAAAGCCAATATTCCTCAACATGTAATTATATTACATGCATGATTTCAGTGTTTGTTTGACGGTTTATTTATTTGAAACATACATTGACGTCACTTTTCCAAGATATTTATTGTAGCATTTAAATTTTCAATATTACCTCTGTTCCAGCATACATATACCCTTGATCTTTATCATGTTTATAATAAAGTACACATCTGTTGTTCTCCATTTCCTGGTAATCTCTTCCATCCAGCAAATATCTAAATGGTAACAGTCTATTGGCGGTATCAACAAAACAACCAATAAAACTTTGAACACCTGTACAATATATTAATAGTGATGTTTAAAGCGGGTTATGTTCACTGGTGAATTTTTTTGCGATTTCAATAGAATAAAGTATACGAAATATTTTGGCAGTTATTATTTTGGCTGATTCAAAACTTTTATCAATATCTTTGTATGTACAATTTCAAATTGGGGGAATTTATTTTCGCCATTTTGTTCTATCCGCAAAAGTAACCCGCTATACACTATCGCATTTGATTGACAATGGATAGAATGTCAGAACTGTCACTTGACCATTGTGTGTTTCCCGGACAGTTGAGTTCCACAGACTTATTGATTGGCATTTTAGACTATTTTTAAACTACTTAAGAAGCAGTCATCACAACAGGTGTTAGTAATTTGCCAATCTTATTCATGTTGATATCCAGAAAAATAATTCTTAGTTCAAGGTTACGCAGCAAATAAGTGTTCTCTATTCAATTATTAAGATGTTTGTCATAAAATGTCAGTGACATGTATTGTAAGGACATGACATATTGTTGAAAGTTGTCCAGAAAATGTTTTAATAGTGCCAGATCTGGCGATTGTAATGTATGTTCAACGCAAAATAATGTTTACCTTTATTCCTTTTTACTGAATAGCAAAGACAGAAAGCCAGTTTCAAACATATTTCTATCATAAATGACGTTGAAAATCTGAAGCTACATGTATATCTTTACATGTGAAAATCTTAGATTATTGCAGGCTTACTTGTGATTTCTTTCTGTGGACGATAACTATTATTAGAATTAAAAAGTAGAATATTTCAAAATCGCTAAACTTACTTATTACTTGTATTCCACACTGAAAATAAATATAAAGTATAAAATTAGATTTAAAGCAGAATTTAAAATTAATACAAACAACCTCTAGAAGTATGATAGAATCTACAATAACGAGATTAATTTACATGACCAATTTAATCATTGATCTTTAAGATGAAAAGTCTCTCTGGTCTCTGTCGCCCCTCTTTTAGAGAGATCACCCCCTAGGTTTTTGGTGGGGTTCGTGTTGTTTATTCTTTCGTTTTTTATGTTGTGTCATGTGTGCTGTTGTTTGTTTGTCTTTTTCATTTTTAGCCATGGCGTTGTCAGTTTGTTTTAGATTTATGAGTTTGACTGTCCCTTTGGTATCTTTCGTCCCTCTTTTAGAGGTATATTTCAACATTTACATGTATATTAAGCAGATGTCGCTCCAATCCAATATAATGAGATAATCATATTATTTACACTTAGGCGAAGACGTTATAAGAACATTTAAAATGTACTCACTGTGTATTGACCACATAAACTACTTAAACTATACCGCTTTATCTTTGATTAATAAGATATTTTAGTCAAATAATCCCTTGCTAAAATATACGAATCCCCCGTACAATTCATTACAATGAAATAAATTATAGTATTATGCAATAATTAGACTAGAATAGTAGTATTACCATAAATGCTTCTATCGAATGAATACAGAACAACAAGCTAAACAGCTTCATCAACATGATTTTCGAAACGAATTGAAACCACATAATCTACGTTAGCTTGGAGGAGCTCATTTTAACAAAGTAAATGTTGTGGCATATCTTAAATACCATTGTCTCTCTAAGCATGAATAATTACTGACTTGATAGCCAAATAACGATTCCTCACGTATGCTTATAAACAATGAAACATGAACACTAAAAAAAAATATATACTTAACAGGAATATATTCAGAAGTCAAGTGTCTATACCATAAATTATTGATCTATTTCGAAGATGAGTATCCGAAAGAATACGTGTTGAACAATAAGTACTACATTTGTATTAGACGTCTACCTTGTCGATTTTCAAAAATTAAAAACGATAATGTAGAAAGTTTAAACGAATGAAAAGTGGAAGCTTTTCCGGTTATTGAACAAATATTTGAATAAATACAATCTAAAAGCTTCTTTATATAACAATGTATACTGATAAAATTGTTTGAAAATAGTTTTCTACTTGAATTTAATGTGGAAGCATTTATAGCCAAAAATACAATGTAAGATAGCAAAACGTATCGTAATATTATTGTGAAAATTGTCTAATCTGTATCCGAAAATAGAATTCTCGTCAAACCCGGCAGATCACTTTTACTTTCAAGAAATTGTCATTGTTTGACACTTGAACATGTTGAAGCTACACATATGCTCAATTTATCTTCACTCCATACTGCATGCTATAATATGTAAAGATATCTTCTTAATAAATACAAAAATATTGAATGTTATTTGGCTTTATTATAGGTTAAATGACCGGTTATCGAAGTTCAACTTCAAAATTAAGAACATATTACAATTGTATCGAAGGCGGCAAAACATCTGTAGCTACGTGTACAGTGATAAACAAAATCACACGTGGATATTTGATATAAATATTTATTAGGCATGATGAAAGTTACCAATCAGGAAGTCGAATTTTGTGTAACGATATATTCAACTTGGTGTGTTTCAAGCGTTTCACTTTTTAGCCGTCGTTTAACATAGTAAGCTCCTTTTTATAATTGCTGATTCTAATTAAAGTTGTTTTTCTGATTTCCTCTATGTATATGTATTTGCTTATTAAAAGTTGGCATTGACTATCTATGTAGGGTAAGAATTCAGAAATATAAGCGAACACTATTAATACATGTATACTAGTATATGATTAATATTTGTAAAATGTTTACTGCTGGAAATTATTTGATACACAAATTAAATACGGCGTCCCTCAGGTTCGACAGGCTGTCATTTACATGGAGTATAGGTAATACCACTATATATATATTATGTATGTCAACTCGGCGATGATTTACTAATCGATTACTTATGAATTTACCGAGAGATACTCGAGTACTCGCTCAGTAACACATTTGCGGAATTTAAGAAAACACAAAATAATACCCATTTTTTTTTGCGGGTTGTTGTCTTATTACCGTATACACATAAAAAGTATCACCAGGACTAGTAAACCCTAATTAATTTCTAAATACGTTGTGTTTTAACACATTCAATGACCAACAAAGGGGTGATGATTATACCTTACAAATGTTTTAAAAATTTGCGAAGGTTGACACAGGTTATAGTCAATCGGAGTTGTCAAAATCAAAATTAAACTATGACAGGACTGGTTTCAAAGTTAACTTATATTTGTAGCTGACATGTATCCAAGTTAAAATTTTCGGCAGTCATAATAACAGTCCTAGGACCAAATACACATTCAATTTAATTTAAATTTGGTCCATGGACTAGCCAGAGTAGTTTTAAATCCTGTCATATGTTAACTTTGACCAGTCGAGTTTACTGCTTCACAAGTTGACATGCTGAATAGATTAGGACTCCGCCCATCTGAAGGTCATAGACAGGTCAAACCTTTGCACCTACAGAAAACATACTGAATTAATATTTGATTCAAAGTAAGAAATGATATATTGATTGATTTGTAAGTTTCTTGGCATAAAAGGCTCTCTCGGTGACGACTAATTGGTATGTGTATTCCATGACAAGAACCAAATTAACTTCATAACTGTTTACTAGATTTTAATTAATTGTGCTGCAATTTGTATAGTTGATTCATTCTTATATTTCATTATTAAAACGTTTATAATCAGCATCCGACGATATGTACAACATACCATTATAGTCATTTCTGCCATAGATAATTACGCTACTGATGTCATAAATGGCACCAAGATCAACTGCCTACCACGAGGATTTATCTCCCTGATTAGTATGTGAACAATGATTTTTTGATGATGTCACCCATTGTAAGTAATCTCCATCTACTTCATTTCGAGATAATTTGTAGGAATGGCTAAAATTGGTTGACTGCGTAGTTGGTTTGTTTCTTGCTACTTCCAATGTATCTACATTGTGAATATGAAATACAAAACACTTCATAAACTAACAACTTCTGGTATGATATTGAAGTAAATATAATCAAAAAAGAATGCATACATTTGTACTACATTACGACCAATAATTGTCAATACGGATTGACCGTGTTATAGTCAAGTCAATACAGGATTTTGGGAATGTCTTTTTATTTTCATTGATATCGAAGGTCAAAATGAGCACAAACTGAGGGAGCTACTATTTGATTTTCATTGATGAGCTAGGATGAAATTGGAAAAAATAGGTAGGACAGGAGTTTTGAGTTTAAAAAAAGCAGGATGAGAAACTTTGAAAAAAAAAGGAAGGATGACAATTTACGTCACAAACAAAAGTCAGGTTAAAGTAATAAAAATGGCAGGACCGCATAGAGTGAAAAATATCAAAATCAAATGGTAGCCCCTTAATGTAAACTGTCACCAGGAAGCCGCTGTGTATCTACCTAATTTAAACATGCCGAGACTTACAGTGCGGCAAATATGCTTATTATAGTAACATCTTTTTTAAAAAAAGAATTCAATAATAACTTCAATATTTTCAGGCTTGAGCACTCCGTATGTATATTATCTCAAAGCTCTTTTCATCCACCTCATTAATATTTAAAAAATGAAATGGTTGCTTCTCATGTTCCTAAATATGAATCGTTGAGAGCAACACGATGACCTTTAGCTGTTCTCTTCCTGCTTCTTTGGTAAGTTGGACTATGGATAGTAAATATAGAAGTTGGAAATGATCGCAAATGAAACAATTTTGATTTGTTTCTGCATCTCTCATGCAATTCCAGTACCTTTCCAATTACTAGAATACGAGTTGTAATATTTTACACAGACTGAAAAGGGGGATAAATTATCAGTGTTCAGAAACAGATGAATGTGGGAGACATTCCGAAACAGAAAAAGATAATTTGGCATTCCTGTTAATAAAAGAGATCTAAGCTCGGGATATGTTCAGTTCAAGGTACAAACACAATTTTGTGAAAAGAAACAACGTACACAAACAAAACAACGCGAATAAACCCAGTAGTTAATAAGTTTCTGAATAACTCCATATTGGTCTTGTTATTGGTTACTTCGGTCAGCAGCTGTATAACAAACCAAGGAACATTGAACCGAAGCAAGGGTAATGAAGAAATAATCATGTTACCATGTCATATTAGAATATACCAATGATAAGAAAGTATTCAACGCTGACAAAAGATGGTATCAACAAATTAAATTTTGAACATCCCTTGAGATGTTTAACGGATCCCTCATTGCAGTATTAAAGCACAGTAAACGGATATTCAACAATTCTAATGTATAATATTTCATTTGATTCATAATCTTACAAAAATAAATAATTCATATACCTCATTAATAAAATGACGCCTTTATATTCACACAGACATAGTTCAACAAAAACTGAATAAAGAATAAGTACCACTTTCAGTAATTAAAAAGCAGAAAAAGGTCCAGAAAATAAAGAAAAAACATTTTAAAAAACATGTCCATTGATTCCACGATGTACTGGACTCTTCTACGAACTGATTTGAACACAGATTGTTAGTCAACATGTACTGAACTAGGATGAACGCTTGTTTGGTTAAATTAATTTGATTGGTTATTGTAAAAGTAGAAGCTGCATAATTGAATAGCAGGAACACTCCACAATCACTCTGCCAGGATTTCCGATTATCGATTTGTTTATTATAGATAAAACCGCCTTTTTAAAAAAAATTATGATATATTTATGAGTGACTTGGTTCAGTTTATACACTAATAATATATTATCTAATATAGAATCATCATAGTTTTAAAAATTGGAGATACATAATTTAATTTTCCCAAACGTAGCCTCTATCTCGCCATAACTGTATGTTTTTGTCATTGAATTGGGCTGGCGCATACATATATGTTTGCTGAAAAGGAATTCATTATTATCATTGAAATGATTGTTTTGTGTCTATCAATATATTCAAAGATAAAGACGAAGAAGTAATACATAGTGTTTAAGTAGAGCCAGTTTGTGGTATAATCGCTGCCATCTTGTTTACTTGGTTACTTAAAGTCATTTATTCAAAAATAAAAATCTTCTGGAAGTGTTCTTGACCAATCATATAAATGCATTCCCTATTTTGCAAATCATAAATATTATAGACAGATATTATCATGTAGATAAAGAGAATAAATTGTGTACACAATATAACAGAACTATACACAACTGCAAATGGAAGGTTTGTCTAGCTATTAAACCATATTAAACCTACTATTGGCTCTAATAGTTTGTACAAAGACGAATTTATGACAGCTAGGTGTTTGCCATTTGCTAGTTACATTTGGTGATTTTGTCGAATATTTGATTTTATTTGGTTTTCTTGACTTCCCATGTTTTGTTAATATGTATGTGTTTCTTCACTTGTTCTATATCTTTTCAATGAGCGGTCAAATTTTTAACCGATATCACATAAAATTATGTGTTCTATTTAAAACATAAATTAACTTCAATTCAAATGAGAAAAAAGCCCAGAAGAAGCTATTGTGAATGCATTGCCTTCTTATAATGTATGAACATGTATTTTAGAATACACACCTTCAAATTAACCATCGACAGGACATAATGTTAATATGAATATTAATACCAATACTCAGTCAATATATAAAATGGGGGGTGTGGGGGGTGGTTTGATAGCAACGAGAAAAATGTTCACAAAAGTTTATAAAGGGGTGTAAGCAATTATAGGCAACCGTACGGCCTTCAACAAAGAGGACAACCCATACCGTACAGGCAGCTATACAAGTCCCTGACACAAAAAAAAAACTATTTAAGTGAGAAAACTAAAGGCATATTTTCTTACAAAACAAGATATGAAAAACAAACATGACAGACATGAACCTCGTCAACCAATAATCCAATCACTCCTTACTTGGGACAAGCGGCGAAAAACGAATTTTGTTTGGTTTAACATGTTTTTCAGCGCTCAATCCTTCCCTATTCTAAAACAAGTTATGTAGCATCATTACATAAGAAGAAAAAAACAGATAGAGGTCATTTGAAAAAGGTTGACCTCATCAGATTGATACAAAGCAGAAAAAACATATACCAGACGTGACAGGTTATTTATCTCTCGCTGTAACAGAAAAGCCAATGAAACAATCATAAATCTAAGACTGAAATATCAAACAGTACACATCCACATCAAATGGATTGTCTGAAAGGGAAAATCATGGAGTTTGCTAAAGCTTTTGACAGGGTACCACAACAAAAGATAACTATACAAAATAAAATACTTTGACACATTAGATCGAACTGGGTTGAAACATTTTTCTCAAAAAGAACTCAAAAGGTACTTTTAGAAAACATGTCATCTTCAAAATACCAGGCACATTAGGTGTCCCAAAAGGTACAATGCTAGAACGTAAGCACCAGTAATTTGATTTTTTTTATTAAAAAAAAAGAAACCTCATTAACAGCCAGTATGAAACAGAACCTTGTGCAAGCTAAAATGCCATACTATCGACAGATTGGAGTACCATTAAAGTATATGTGTGTTTAACACTACTATTAGTACGATTTTAATTTACTGATAACAAAATCAATATTAGTACCAACAAAATGTTAATATTGGTCAACTTTAGGAATAAGCTTTTCATGTTTCTGTAAAGTTTAATCAAATCGTTTATAAATGTTTTGCTCATTTCACAAAAGTATAAAATCTAAAACCAGTTTTGTAAAATCTGATATTTTTAGAAGGCTAGAATTGAGAATGGAAAAGGGGATTGTGTCAAAGCGACAACAACCCGACCCAGAGCAAACAACAACTGAAGGCCACCAATGAGTCTTCAATGTAGCGAGAAACTCCCACAACCGGTGGCGTCCCTCGGCTGGCCCTAAACAAATACATATACTAGTTCAGTGATAATGGACGTCATACTTAACTCCGAATTATACACAAGAAACTATAATTAAAAATCATACAAGAATAACAGAGGCCAGATGCTCCTGACTTGGGACAAGCGCAAAATTGCGGCGGAGTTTAACATGTTTTTTTGAGATCTCAACCCCCTATACCTCTAGCTAATGAAGAAAAACTAACGCACAACAATACGCACAGTAAAAATCAGTTTAAGAGAAGTCTGAGTCCGATGTCAGAATATGAAACATGAGAAAATAAACAAAATGACAGTAATACATTGATAACAACAGACTACTAGCAGTTACTGACATGCCAGCTTCAGACTTCAATTTAACTGATTGAAAGATTATTAAGTTTGTGATATCGAAAACCCTGGTGTAATAATTTTTCAGTAATACATACATTTCTCCCGCTAAAATCTAATACTTGTTACCTACACAAGCGAACCGTACAAGTTCAGAAATAAACACCATAAGATGGTGACAAGGGAACGTCATCATTTAAAAATGGATAATTAACGATAGAATTGAAAAATCATCTCTTTTATCATAAATTTTTGTATTTAGCTTTCCGTTAATGATATAGATATCAAGATCGAGAAAAAGGTAGTGGTTATTGTGAGTATCAGCTTTATTTAAAGTAAGTTTAACAGGATACATTTCTTTAGTATACATACTGAGAGTAAATTTTTAAGTTTTGTTATTAAATGTTGTTTCGATGGGTCTTTGCTGATTTTAGTTAAAAATTGTAACTCATAACAAAACAAACTCTTGCCTTGACGTTTTCGATATCTTTATCATTTCGTGTACATTGTGCAAGTTTAGAATTGAAACATGCTAAACATATTAAAATCGAGGCATGCTAAACGTGATTTTTTTCACAATTTATATAATGCCAGTACTAAAAAATGTAATTATCTCTCTTTGATAAAGATATACTAAGATACTTTTACATGATTTAATAACCCGTTCCACTGTTATCAAATATGTTTTGAAATATATCGTAGGATATAAAATTAATTTCACTGGATGCACATTTCGAAAATTACACCAGGGTTTTGGTTGCGTCAGTTGGATAAAAAAAAACAAATATCTGAAATTAAAATAGAAGGAAATGTTTACACTGTTGCTCAAATAAGTAGTTCCTGATTTTTACTTCAAAATTTGAAGGAACCAGTGTTTCAGTATGAGATTAAAAAAATATTGATTTGTTTTACTGCAATGGCTAGGATCATGTATACATGTCATTTTGGTATTAACTTTTCACTACAATGGCCAGGATCATGTATACATGTCATTTTGGTACTAACTTTTTCAAATTTTAGACAATATAGTTCTGATAACTTGAATTGACAAATTAAATATGAATAGAATGCGAAAGCTGTAAAAATACTACCCATCGGTGGCCTTCGGCTATTGTCTGCGCTATGGTCGGGTTGTTGTCTCTTTGAAACATTCTCCATTTCATTCTCAATTGTATTGAATATTTGTGGACATATCGGACATTAAAGAATTACCCCACCCACTTACGACTTTTGAGGTCAAGTTATAAATCTATCATTTATATTTGTCATTTTTGTGAAGCTTTAAAATGTCAAAAGTGTCCGAAATATAAAATTTACTCTATTTTATTTTAGTTAAAATAATAAATCTATGTCCAAATGTATAATTATTAAATTTTTTTTATTTGGTTGTTGTTGCAAAGTCCAGTATATATCCAAATGTATTTACTGGACTTTGCAACAACAATCAAATAAAAAACAAGGAAAAATTCCAAGGTTGCAATCAAAGTTGGTAGTTTGCAAATACCTCTTTATACCAAAAGGTTAATGAAACAGAAGCTTAGACATATGATTTATCCACTACTGTAATTTAACAGACAAATCATTATAAGGTGTATTTTACAAATAAAAGTATTTGTAATAGAACAAATCTCATTATTGATTCCAAGATTTTAAATTTTGAATGACAGACGCAACTTTCGTCTGACTTCACGTTATCTTTTTTTCTATTTTGCAGTAAGATAAAAAGAACGAGCGGATATTTCATGTTATGTGTTTGAGTCTGTGCATCTTTACATCCGTCCGTTAATTAGCTTTCCTTGACCAAGAACCGTTTATTGTGCTATATGTGTCATTACTTTTTTCTGTTGGTTCATTTCATTTCCTTCTTTAAAGATATGAAAGATCAAGACTATTAACACCTTTGATACCTACTTCCATTCACAAAATTCGATATAATGGTTTTGATCCATTTCGAAAAAGAAAATCGTATATTTTCTTAACATCATGACGTTATTTTTCTTGACTTTTGAATATAACATTGTATAACGCTAATTACACATGCTAACATGAAAAGCTGGAAACAGAACATAATGCCTCCCTTAAATCACTCCACCGAAAATAAAGATTTTCTTTAGATATCGTTAAAAAATACCAAACACAGTATAAAGTTGTGCGTTCACTGCAGAATCGCATTTAATAAAGATTTATTTTAACATATGTTTATACAGTCAAACGTACACAAAAGTCATTTGTGTATTTTTGTTTGTATGTAGATATGATTATGCATCCAACTTCACCATACACATATGATACACCAATCGATAAGGAAAGCATAGTAACATATCAGAAGGTTATTTTAGGTGGGTTTGTTTTGGAGGAATAATATACTAAACTAACTTACTATCTTGTAATGAAAGCCTAAAATGTTCTTTAATTAAGAACTGAATGCTTTGTTTTTGTAAATCTATTGGGGTGTAAAAGCGTTGACCGAAGTACATTTTGTTTGAGGCGCAGAATCGCTTCGTTCTGAAAATGTGCGCACGGTCAGGGAATCAACAACCCAACAAAATTACTAAAAGAAGCATTCAATACTTATAGTTACATTGTTTTGTTCGGATCATTAAAACATGAAAATACAATTTCTATCATTTTTCTATGAACGTGTCAGCACGAATGTTGAAAATAAATTTAAATGTTGAATGTTAATTTCAGAATGATCGACATTGCCTTTAGCCAATCAAAATAATGTATCACGTTAAAACATACATGGTAAGTGATTATATACTGATCATGACAGCCGAAATAGAAAAAAAGCAAAGAAGAATTGATCTTAAGTAAACAGAAAAAAATGGTTATATCAAACATAGGACCCTAAAGAAATGTCTTCATTTAAGAAATCATGACAGTATCGATTAACTGACTTATAAGCTGATAGTGACCTCTACGACCAGCACTACAACAGAGGTGTAATAATAAGTATAGATTCTGAAAAGCTTTTATATTGTTATGTGCGTCATTAAAATGATAAACATGTCATATTTGACTAATAAAATTGCTGTGAAACAACAACATATGAATTTAGCGATTCACAGTACTTTCAATTTTCAAATAGAAAGAACCAAATGTTTTGATATATTAAACCTTTTCAATTCCTTCAATAGCTCTTTCTGAAGTGTTGAACGTCTTTAATCGCACAAAAAACTAACATAAAATCAAGAGGCTGAAAATCTTTTGTTGTTCTTATTTTTAATGTATAAATCTTATTTGTGTTTTTTTAATTTTCTACTTAAAAAAGAAAAGAAATGGGTTTGTTTTATTGTTTGTATTGTTCTGGTCAATTTAATGTTAACGCTGTAAAGCAGTTTTATTTCAATTCACATAGAAACAGGTTAAGACTTATTTCTGCCGAAACACTTACAAAATAGATATAAAAATTAATGTCATTTAATGTGTGTAATCCAAATTTGATTCAACTTAATTGTTTATTCTAGAAACTATTTTATAATTCAATTTAATTGTGAAAACGTGACATGATTTGATTTTTCATGAAATATCGTTAATGAGCTGCGTCGGATATAAATCGACTTCAGGCAATTTCACGTAAGCAATGTACACGCAAATGTGATTGATTTTGGAACATTCAAATACGAAATAAGAGATAGATTGTAATTTCTTGCATTATGATTGTTTAACACGAAATAAGTTATCAGAAGTATAGTATAATTGATATTCGATTTCTATCCCACGCAGTTCACTTTGATTATGATTGATAGTCCTTAGTACATTTAGAAACATGTACAAATAAAATAGCTTTGTTCTAGTAATGCTTCGTAGTGTCAATATTAAAGAGAAAGCTTTAAATCAGATAAATTGCAACTTTAATTATACCATAGAAATAAATATAGAGGGATATGATATGTACGTGCCTCTGTAAGTCAAGAGGTCGTGAATCATGATGGTTGTACACCATAGATACCAGAGAGACATTCAAACTCATAGATTCTAAATTAACAGACAACGCCATGGCAAAAAAAAACCTAAAAGACAAACAATAGTACACAAGACACAACATAGGAAACTAAAGACTTAACAACACGAACCCCATCAACAACTAGGGTGATCTGAGGTCCTCCAGAAGGGGTAAGCAGATCCTGGTCCACATATGACACCCTTTCGCGTAAATAACCTTATTCGGAAGGTCACATTCGTGAAATGGGAACGGGGTTGTAGTAACGTTATAAGGAACATATTCGATATCATCTGTGAAGCGGATATTCCATAAAGGTCAATCAACTCGCGTCGGCGTCCATAAAATAGTTTGTGCAGCATATCATTTGCTTTTCGGTTATTGCTTTGCAACTAAATCCGCATGTTGATTTGTGTGCACAAGAATTGTATGATTAATAAGTTAAACCCCATGTGGACACCGAAGTACTAAGTATACTATGTGGCTATAAAAGAAGATTGATAAAGCACAAACAAAAGTTTTAACGATTTAAAAATGAACCCTAAGGAATAAAACCACTAACTCATAGCCCCATGTCTTTCTAAATTTGTTAAATTCTGCAATTTGAAGCACAACTGACTTCGTCGTCTAAGTTCAAACAAAGTGACAGTCATTTTATTTCAAAACTATACCTTCTCCTGACTTTGACATGCCTCTTAGTCCATTTAAGAGCGAACTGGTGTCCGTAAGTAAAAAATCAGGGACCTCTTATTTCAACAGCTGGTCAAAAGTAAAACTAAAAAACTGTGAGGAAAATTCAAAACGGAAAGTCCCTAATCCAATGTCAAAATCAAATGATAAAACACACCAAACGAATTACCAACAACTGTCATATTCCTGACTTGGTCCAGGCATTTTCAAATGTAGAAAATGGTGGATTGAATTTGGTTTTATAGCGCTAAACCTCTCACTTAAAGATATACTATTGTGTCAAATATGACCATTTACTACAGTTCCTTAACACAATATTTTTCAATAGAGAAGTTCAAGGATTACACATTGATACAAAATCCTTTTACCCACTACAAAATTAAACCTATATTTCCCATACTTAGCAGATTATCAGAATTTGTATCCGACAAAACTCAAAAATGACAACAGTAACCATATTCAAAGATTCGCACAGACTATGCTTTTAAAAAACTGAACGCTTCAATTGTTGTTTTTTTTTTTTTATCATTATTGAATATACAAAAGGCTTACATGTAACTTTGTGAAAATCATCAGGCGTAAAGAACACGAATTCATAAAGAATTGACACGTCACGGCAAGGACATATCAAGGGGACACCAGAACATGACGAGTGTTTCATAGACATAGGTAGAGATGGGTTCATACTCATGATCAGTATATGGCAGTGATTGGAATATCGATAATGTACGTCATCGCTAACGGAAATCCTCTGACAAATTCAGGTGAGTTGATAGGGTCAGCATTTTTTGCTATGCTGCATCATTGACCATGCGTTACTACAGTCAGTCAAACGGAAATATTATTCATAAAAATTAATACGGATCCACACAAACCAAATACTAAACATGCGAACTTGTGAGCTCCGGAAATTACAGTAGTTCTTGATTCATTAATGCACCTGTCATAATGCTAATATATGTTAACGTGCGATAATTTAACAATGTCACACTCGAGAAAAAGAAAATTTGATGATGGCATCGACAAGTAGAATGTTTGTTTGGTTATTTTTGATACAGATATTTTATTTTTATCATCGATCATCGAATTCGTGATGGCGACCATAAAAGCGTTGAAGGAATGTCTTTGGCAACATTTGGAAAATTTATACAAAAGATAATTTGAAAATAGGAAATCGTAATAGTAAACGTAAGCCTTGGACAATCGTATCAATTGGGAGCTATGTCGACGGGATCTGTTGAACTTCTACTTCATCGCCACATTTATAAAGGAGTTATTCTGGCTTTTTTTCTAAATTTTTGGTCCTCATTGCTCTTCTACTTCGTACTTTATTTGGCCTTTTACATTTTTTTTTATTGGAGCGTCACTGATGAGTCTTTGTGTAGACGAAACGCGCGTCTGGCGTTAGTGTAAAATTTTAGTCCTGGTATCTGTGATGAATTTATATGCATATACCTGAAAATCGAAATGTAGTTGTACCTTATACAATCATATGTTTTATAACTATTTCTTCAATTAAAAAATCAATTACATCTTAGATCCCCATACGTTTATTTGTATTTGATAAACTATAAAACATAAACATAAAAACATCAATGTTCAATCATATTATGAAACAAAACAACATTTGTGTCTCAAATTCACGTTTGTGTTTGTCTTCCATGATTCGGATTATCACTTCAATTGTTCAATTTTTGGATATTTCCTTGAATATTTATTATTTTCTGAACGAAATGACAACTGCAATAAACTTGGTTTCAAGGGTATTGATTGGTTGAAAAAGAATGATAAGAACAATTCAAAGGCAAACACTCTTTATGACATTATAATAAATATTATAATACGTTACAATTTTTTTTTTACATTGGAAAATTGAAAATGCTGAAGAGGACATATATATAGTTATCTATTCATTTTCTTTTGTTATGGAATTTTCGGTGAGTTGTTTAAGTACCGGTCTTTGTAAAAATCATGCAGAAGGTGATTCATGGCATGTCACAGAAGTAATTTTTTTTGCCCTATATCATAAGAACTTTGGTAGATGGTCAAAATTCTGTCTTTATTTTCCCTGTATTATGCCCGTTGCCATGGTAACCATCAAATCAACATTTTGCCTGAATATGTGAAAAAAGACCCTTTTTGAAAATATAAAATAAGGGAATTTAAAGTCCCATAGAAATAAAGTTAATCAATACAAAGGATATGTATATTTACAGTATTGACAAACAAAACCCCAAACTATATAAAAACGTTAAAATTTTGAATTTACTAAATAGTTTGTTTCCATAGCAACCATTTAAAAATGTGTTAAAATTCGAAAATGAAAAATTTCAAAAACTTTAAAATTTTAAATCTGTTTATCTCCCAAGACCAACAATACCATGACATGTCATTGACAAATTTTGAAAGACCACATTCTATATATTCAGAAAATAAAAAGAAAGTCGTGTGTTTTTTTTTTCTTTAAAAAAAAAATTTAGTCAAAAATTGTCAATTTTCACCAAAATTCAGATTAACAATCAGATGAATAATCAAAAATTTTGAACTTAAAAAGCTAAAACATTCCATTTATATGTGCAATTCTGACACACATTTGTTAATTTTAAAGGAGAATATATGATAAATGAAGATATACTTGTACAAAATGAAAAATCATCACTCTGGGTATGGTGCACCCCCTTTTTTTTCGATTTTTTTTTTTTTTTTTTTTTTGAGCAAAGAATTGTTATATTTACATATTTTTATGCCCCGCAGTGGCGGAGGGGGCATTAAGGTTAACCCTTGTCCGTCCGTCAGTATGTCCCAACGTTGGTTTCTGTTCTCTATCTTTAGTTTGCCTCAACCAAATGTTATGAAACCTAATCACATTGCTTATTACCATAAAACAAGACTAAGTTTGGTGGTGTCACTTAAACCGTCCAAGAGTTATGCCCCTTTACAAATAGAAATATTGCTGAATTTCCGTTTCTGTTCTCTAACTTTAGTTTGTCTTTACCAGATGTTATTAAAATTATACACAATGCTTAAAACCACCAAATGCAGATCAACTTTGAATTTTGGTGGTGTAACTTTCACTGTTCTATGCAATGCCTCTTTATAGAGGGAAAAAGTTGCTGAATTTTTTTTTTTGTATTTCTTTCTTTAGTTTGCCTCAACCAAATGTTACGAAACTTTTACACAATTCTTATCACCATAAAAGTTAGTACACAATTGGTAAGTGTCTTCAGTCATGTCCGTTTATGACTTTTATGATATGGAAGCGGGAGCATCATCTGTGTCCAATGGACACATTCCGCATTTATTTCAAATCTTTTAGATAAGTTAGATTATTATATATTAGAATAAAAAGAAAGGTTCTGTAGTTTTTCTTCAATTTCAATTTTAGCACAGTTAAATCGACATAGTGACAAATAAGTGTTTGCATAAAGGTTTCGATACATGTCGATTTACATGGGAGGTAAATAGTAACAGCCATTATGTGTACATAATCTGACTCTGTGCAATAGTATACTAGTCCACAAAAGAAACGATGCAAGGCAATGTATTTTCCATAGATAATGAAATTGGAAACACTGTACCAAGATTAAAACTGTCCCATTTGTCTAATCTTTACAGAGTGTTATTATCTTATCAACACCACTGATTTAAGACAAAAAAAATATTTTATTTATTTATATTTGTTATATCAAAAATAGTATTTTTATAAATAAACCAGATGCTCCGCAGGGCGCAGCTTTATACGACCGCAGAGGTATTGCACAATACTTAACATAATAATTTTGGACCCCGATTTGGACCAACTTGAAAACTGGGCCCATAATCAAAAATCTATGACCATGTTTAGATTCAGCATATCAAAGAACCCCAAGAATTCTTTTTTTGTTAAAATCAAGCTAAGTTTAATTTTGGACCCTTTTGATCTTAATGTAGACCAATTTGAAAACAGGACCAAAAATTAAGAATCTGAATACACGGTTAGATTTGGCATATCAAAGAACCCCAATAATTATTTTTTTGATGAAATCAAACAAAGTTTAATTTTGGACCCTTTTGGCCCCTAATTCGTTGGGACCAAAACTCCCAAAATCAATCCAAACCTTTCTTTTGTGGTTATAAACCTTGTGTTAAAATTTCATAGATTTCTAATAACTTATGCTTAAGTTATTATGCAAAAACCAAGAAAAATGCTTATTTGGGACCTGTTTTTGGCCCCTAATTCCTAAACTGTTGGGACTAAAACTCCCAAAATCAATCCCAACCTTCCTGTTGTGGTCATAGAGACCTTATGTTAAAATTTTATAGATTTCTTTTTACTTATACTAAAGTTATTGTGCGAAAATTAAGAAAAATGCTTATTTGGGCCCTTTTTTGCCCCTAATTCCTAAACTGTTGGGACCAAAACATCAAGAATCAATGTCAACCTTTCTTTTATGGTCATAAACCATGTGTTTAAATTTCATAGATTTCAATTTACTTTTACTAAAGTTAGAGTGCGAAAACCAAATGTCTTCGGACGACGACGGTGCCAACGTGATACCAATATGCGACCAAAAAATTTTCAATTAATAAAAATCGAAATTAGAACTTAATTTTTTTCGTTTAAACATGGTCTGCTTAAAATTTTGATTGCCATCCGTCCTTGTGTCCATCTGGCTGTCCTTGCAGCGCTCGCACATGTACAAATTATGTCAGATTTTTAAGAAACTAATACTTTAGGTTATTATAAGCAATATCTCGAACAAGTTAGATATTGGTGGTCAATCGACTTTAAGAAAAACATTTATAACCCTTGAAAATAATAAATTTATGGAAAATAGCCCCTTTAACGCTCCCACAGGTACAATTCTTGCCAGATTTTTAATAAAACTTATACACTAGATTAATATCAACAATATCTCGGATGAGTTCTATAATCATGGACAATTGACTTTTTTAAAAGAGTTATGACCCTTAAAAATATTAAAATTTATGGAAAGTTGCCTTGTTAGCGCTCTCGATGGTACAAATTTTTTATTTTTTATTTTCAGTTTATTTCTGATAGAACGGACGTAGTTTTTTTAGGTCACCGTTTCAAAGGAACTGTGAATTTTGCCATCACTTTGCTTCCGTTGTCGTCTGTCCGGTGTAAAATATTTGAAACATTTCCACTGAAACTACTTAACCAATTCCAGTAAAACTTATAAACTGAATGATCCTTAGGATATCTAGAATTAAGTTTGTGTTCTATTTTCTATTTTGTAAAAAAACATGGCCGCCATGGGTAAAATAAGAACATAGGGGTAAAATGCAGTGTGTAGCTCATATCTCAAACACTAAAGCCTTTTAAGAGCAAATTTTCAGATGAATCTAACAACCCATTGTTGGGTTGCTGCCACTTAATTGTTAATTGTACGGAAATTTTGCAGTTTTGGTTATTATCTTGAATATTATTAATGACAAAGATAAACTGTAAACAGCACAACTTTCAGCAAAGTAGGATCTACAAATAAGTTTATATGACCAGAATTGTCAATTGAATCCGTATCTAGTTATAGCCCTTTAAAGAAATTTTTCACAATTTGTTCATCTAGTTTGCTTCCTTTAAAAAAAAATCTTCTTTTGATATTGAATATGCTTAATCAATTTCAGTCCAACTTGGGAGTTATAATCTTGTATAAATTTAGTTTTTTATTTCCTTGTACTTCAAGAAACTTAGCCACTATGGCTAAAATGGAACATAGGGGTAAAATTCATTTTTTGCTTTTGAAGAAAAAACGACAGATACAAAGAACATTTAAATGGAATTGTTAAGCCACTCATTGATATATATTGAAGGGACAAATAATCATTGATGCAAGATTTAACCAAAAATTACAGGTGATCGATTCAGGTTCTTTAGAGTCAATTTTAAAGACCATGAAATAGAATCTAAAGATTTTAGATTTCTGTTTGGGTTGTTCTCTCTTTGACACATTCCCCATTTCTAAAAAAAAATCTAATATATAAAAATGGTGTAGGGGGTTCTATTATTGCCCTCACCCTTTGAAGAAATTTCATGTTTTAATGCTCAAAATGTTCACAATTGAATTCCATCTTTTAAATTTATTAATGATTTTTTGAATTTTGAAAAAAAAGGGGGGGGGGGGGCACCATGCCCAGAAAGAAAAAATGTCCTTCTCTACAAAAATATCTCTATCAATCATATTTTCTCATTTATAATTACCAAATTTGTGTCAGGAATGCACGCATAAATGGAATGTTTTAGCTTTTTTAAGTTCAAAATGTTTCAGTATTCATCTGTTTGGTAATCTGAATTTTGGTGAAAATTGACAACTTTTGACTAAAATTATTGTTTAAAGAAAAAAAAAAACACACGACTTTCTTTTTATTTTCTGAATATATAGAATGTGGTCTTTCAAAATTTGTCAATGACATGTCATGGTATTGTTGGTCTTGGGAGATAAACAGATTTAAAATTTTAAAGTTTTTGAAATTTTTCATTTTCGAATTTTAACACATTTTTAAATGGTTGCTATGGAAACAAACCATTTAGTAAATTCAAAATTTTAACGTTTTTGTTTAGTTTGGGGTTGTGTTTGTCAATACTGTAAATATACATATTGTTTGTATTGATTAACTTTATTTCTATGGTTCTTTAAAATCCATTATATTTCAATTTTCAAAGGCTACTTATGGACGTATTTAGGCAAAATTTTGTAAGGATGGTTTCCATGGCAACCAAAGTTGAAAAGAAAAAAATAATACAGAAAACTTATTTTCATACCATACCTTCATCATAAACAAAATATAAAGACATTTGAAGAGGGGTCATGAATCGCCCATCAACAGGAACCTGCATGATTCTTACAAAGACCGGTACTTAAACATCAAGTAGAAAAATACGATAAATATTTCAACTTTTTTAGGATTTCTTATATAAAAAATGGTTTAAAAGACAGCAGACATTTTGATAATCGTCCATAATTTTAATTTTCACTTTGGTATGTTTTTGTTTTTCTTGGAATATTTAAAATAAAAAGTTTCAGAATTGTTGAAATAACTACATCCTTATGGTTTTTACTTCATCCTGCATTCCAACTAACGTCATTGACACTTAAAGATATCCCGTATACGGTACCAAACAAAGTAAAATCACAAAAATTCTGAACTCCGAGGAAAATTCCTGACCAGGTACAGGAATTTTCAAATGTAGAAAATGGAAGATTGAACCTGATTTTATAGCATTAAACCTCTCTTTTGTACGACAGTTGCATCGAATTCCGTTATTTTGACAGCGATGCGTAATGAAAATGTCATTCACTGGGGTAATTTCAGGTGCTCCAGAATGGTAAGGAGATCCTGTTCCACATGTGGCACCTGTCGTGTAAATCATGTTATTACAAAGCCTTATTCGGTAGGTTACATTCGTGAAAAAATCAAATGCGCATTTTTACAGTAAATACTTATGTCAGTGATGTTCGAAGTTAATATGATTTGAATCTTTTTACACTATTCTTTGATTAAATTAGGAAACTTACCGTGAACAAGATGCATTCATATATGATTTTTTCTTGTCACATACCCGATTTTTTGTCAATATTGTCATGCAGATATAATTGTTTGTTTTCTCGTCCAACTATTTATGCAATTACAAATCACTTTATTTAGCAAATATAAAGTAGCTGTGAAGAATAAATCAAACAGTTTAGCTATATTTATGCACTTGAATCTTCTGCGTTCTGATGATTTACTGAAATCCGCTTGTACTAAATGTACGCTCCATGTAAACAGCTGTTTCTGAGCAAAGATTAGTGGTCAGCCGATAAACGAGCTTGTTCTGCTGTTTATTCAGCGGAAATGAAACTGTGAAAAGAATAGTACCATAAAGCAGCAAAATATTTCCTTTTCAAGACGTTTCGAAACACTAAACATCTTTTATCCTTTTTATGATAATATTAGTTTAAAACTGTTTGTATCCATAACGATACTTCAAAAGATAATAAGGCTTAGGTTTAGGAACACTGAAACCGGCCGATACGGAAAAGCAACCCTTGGTTTATACCGACAGGCTAACGTCATCAGTATTGCTCATGCAGAATTATCCATATTTCTGTTTAGGGCTGATTTGTTCATATCTATTAAAAATTATATGAATGTTATGGTGACCTTCTGCTGTTGTTTTTTTCTATGGTCGGGTTGTTGTCTCTTTGGCACATTCCCCATTTCCATTCTCAATTTTATGGTTTGATTTTTTTCAGGCGAAGAAATTTCAATTACCCTTAAAGGGAAAAAGTACAAGCATGTTTTGTCCGAATTCAATGCCTTACCAAAACAGAAGTTTGCATAAAAAGAATGACCAACGTAGATACAAGTATCTTGTCTTAGGGATGGATAAATCCTACTTTGTAAAGGACCACTCTGATTCAAACAAAAAATTTTCTGAAACTGCATGATATTATCATGATGCTTGATTTCTTGATTGACAACATATTTGTTACGTTCGCAGGACGTGTTTTTCAACAGACTGTCGGCATTCCAATGGGAACAAACTGTGCCCCTCTACTTGTCGACTTGTTTCTTTATTATTATGAGGCTGACTTCATGCAGGAACTTCTTAGGAAAAAAAAGAAGTTAGCAATAGCCCTTAACTTTACTTTCCGCTATATAGATGATGTTCTTTAACTAAATAATTCAAAATTTGGTGACTATTTGGAACACATCTATCCAATCGAGCTAGAGATAACGGATACTACAGATACAGTAAAGTCGGCCTCATATCTTGACTTACATCTAGAAATTGACAATGAGGGTCGGTTGAAAACAAAACTTTACGACAAAAAAGATGATTTCAGCTTTCCAATTGGGAACTTTCCATTTTTAAGTAGCAGCATTCCAGCAGCACCTGCATACGGGGTATATATCTCCCAATTGATACAATATTCCCGTGCTTGAATTTCCTATCATGATTTTTCTTGATAGAGGTTTGCTGCTCACAAGGAAGCTATTAAACCAAGAGTTCCAAATGGTGAAGTTGAAATCATCCCTTCGTAAAATTTATGGACGCCATCACGAGTTGGTTTACCGTTATGGAATAACCGTTTCATAAATGATATCGGATATGTTCCTTACGTCGTAACTACAATCCCCTTCCTTTTCATGAATGTGACCTACCGAATTAGACTATTTACCGAATTTGTTATCACATAAGCAACACGACGGGTGCCACATGTGGAGCAGGATCTGCTTACCCTTCCGTAGCACCTGAGATTTTTTGGTGGGGTTAGTGTTGTTTATTCTTTAGTTTTCTATGTTGTGTCCTGTGTGCTGTTGTTGTTTGTCTTTTTCATTTTTAGCCATGGCATTATCAGCTTGTTTTAGATTTATGAGTTTGACTGTCCCTTTGGTATCTTTCGTCCCTCTTTTGTGTCTTTTAAACTTAAATCATGTTATGAAGGTGTTATCTGGTTTATGTCAAAAAGTGCAAGGTTTGATAACGATTTCGTGTATTATAAGGCTAATATTTAAGCTTCGTACAATACACTTTCAAATATATATGGTGGATTCAAGGATGGGAACGTTATTGAATCGTACAGGACCAGCGGTCCGCAAGTGGACTGCAACAACTACACACAGTTTTGGTGTAGTTGGGACGATGAATTTTTAAAGGTTGGGAAAGGAAGCATTGAAAATCAGAGTGTTCTGCTGATCCATCACCCAAAATGTTTTTTTGACATAACACAAATCTGCATAAGTGTTCACTACTTAAAATCATACTGGATTTTCAATACAAGTCAAGTATATTTTTCAAATCTAAATTATTTTTGTTTTGCTGTTGTGACATTGATTTATTTGATTTTATCATATACTTAGCATTGATATGATAGCTTTTGTATATGTGTAATGAGCGGAAGTACACAAGCCATAATTTCCCACCCAGCCTGATAACCCATATCAGCCCGGGCTGATAACCCATATCAGTGGGGTCTCGTGCAAAAGCCCATAACAGTGCTTCTCGTGCAATTTACTTCCGGTGTTTCTGGTATCGATTGTTTACTTTTCCATTGTGACGTCAGATATTTTTTATGACGACGTCAAAACTTACGGGAACTTTTGTCCCCAGTTTAGTACTTGCTAACAAATGCCATTGACAATTAAGAATCATTTTATAGTACAACAAACATGGAGGAATAATGATCATAAAACTCTTCCAAATTTTCAATGTTTCAAAATGCCTCTATAAGAAATGTTACCATACATACATATATGGAGGTAGTGATGCTGTTGTTGGACAATTATAGTATATTTGATTCATAATTTAACTTCTTTATAAAGTGTTTGACGGTTTTAGTTATTGCATTTGTTTATTTGTTTATCTGTTTATTTACATAAAACTATATGTATATGATAAAGCGATTAATACATGGCCTTTTCCATATCAGCCTGGGTATCATCCCTCGACCCATATCAGCACCTCGACTCCGTCTCGGGCTGACATGGGGGTTTCGGGATGATACCCAGGCTGATATGGAAAAGGCCATGTATCAATCTCTATAAAAAGAAATAACACGAAAAACAAAAATTTCAACAAAGTTCAGCAAACCAAACAAAATATCAACATCTTACTCCTCATGTAGAAACAGATATACAAACAAAAACAAATAACAACGAATTAAATTCCATTCACAAATTCCAAAGCTGTTACACAGTATAAGAAACCACACTAACGAAAAACCTCTAATTCCACAGGACAAAAACTGACATATAAACAAAAACAAACAACAGTAAACACACAAGATGACTTGGAATATCCTACATAAGTAATGGATTTGAGTTCGATTAGAGTTACATATATTATAAGAACTTTTATTATGTTTTTGAGTAAAATATATTTTTTTTAAATATAAAAAACGAATTATGTCAAACACAGGACCAAAACAAAAAGCTCATTATTCAAGAAATTCTGACAGTATCGATTATTTAACTCCTGAGTTGATAAACACAGAAGGTTTGTTCTTGACTACTTCAAAATATATGTACAAACACAGTAGGTTTGTTCTTGACTACTTCAAAATATATGTACAAACACAGTAGGTTTGTTCTTGACTACTTCAAAATATATATACAAACACAGTAGGCTTGTTCTTGACTACTTTAAAATATATATACAAACACAGTAAGTTTGTTCTTGACTACTTAGAAATATATGTACAAACACAATAGGTTTGTTCTTGTACTACTTCAAAATGTTTTAATTCAAGATACAGTTTTCAATAAAATGTTTATTTTTAAAACACATGTCACTCCAATTAGATATAGACAGTGCTACGATTAGCGACCATGTACGTCGTCGCTAACAGGAATCTTGTGACGAATTCAGGTGAGTCGACACGGTAGGCTTTTATGCTATGCATACATCATTGTCCATGCGAAGCTAAAATTAGTCAAAATGTAAGGATTAGAAATAGAAAATATTTGATAAATTAATGATCAAACGTCAATTGAAGTATTTAAAGATCTAAGACTTTTGAAACATGGTCCAAAAAGTCTCACTTGGAAAACGATATAGAGAAGAAACCAAGATGACAATGAGAAATTGAATAAATGAAAAGATAAAAAAAAACACCCGATACAACCAGAACAACAAGACGGAAGGTAAACTTCAATTATAAAAAAATATTCATAAATATGAATAAGTATCCACACAAACCAAAAACAAAACATGTAACTCATGAGCTCCGGAAAGGACAGTAGTTCATGATTTACTAATGCACCTGTGATGATGCTTATATATGTTAACGTTTGGTTATTTAAGAATGTCACACTCGAGAAAAATAAAATTTGATAATGGCAACGACAAGTAGAACGTATATTTTTGTTATCTGTGATGCCCGGATATTTTATTTTGATCATCGATCAACGAATTCGTGATGATAACCATAACAGAGTTCAAGGTTTCATTTGCAAATTTTATACAAGCGATAATTTGAAAATAGTGACCCTCTATCAAGGAAATCGTGATAGGAAAAGTAAGCCTTGGACAATAGTATCAATGTGTAGCTATGTAGTCAATAGCCGATTTGAGCTGCTGAACTTTCACTCCATCGCATTGAAACACTTTATAATGGTGTTAATTAGGTTTTTGGTCTGATGCACAGACCTGAAAATCGAAAAGGAGTTGTACCTTACACAATCATAAGTTCGTATATTATAATATCTAAGATGACCATATGTTTATTTGAATTTATATAACTATCAAAATTAAAATAAACAATAATGTTAAATGATTCACCAACAATTATCCCATATTAACAACAAAACTACGAGTGTGTCCCTGAATTCAACTTTGATGTACTTTCCATTGTGTTCAACTTCAGTTTTGATTTGACATTTCCCTGAAGAGTTATAATTTTCTGAATGAAGTAACAAATGCAATACGCTAGATTTCAGATAAAAAAAACGGCGTTTTAATGCCACGAATCCTCGATTCCAAGGTATTGATTGGTATATCAGGAATGATGACAACAATTCAAGAACAAACACTCAAAATGTCATTATAATACTAGTATATATTCTTATACGTAATATATATTTTACATTGGAACATTGAGAATGTTGAAGAGGACATATATTTATCTGTTCATTTTCTTTTGTAATGGAATTCTCGGTGAGTTGTTTAAACATCAAGTAGAACATATATTATATGATTTAATATTTAACTTATTTTAGGATTTCTAATATAAAAAAAAATGATTTTTTTATTTCTTGCCCAACTACTTATGCTACTACAGTTCTTTTTTCTGGAAAATATAATTTATCTAAGAAGAATAAGCTAGACAGTTCAACTGTTCCTGCACTTGAGCAGTCAGGGGCATTACTTAAACATAGACTAAATGTAGTTTTGATGAGTTTTTACATAATTCCATATCATAAAGTTAAGAATTTCTTATATTTGAGAGGATTATATAGATGAAGGGTTACTTTAAAAATTATGACAAAAATATTACTCGAATAAGTTATTTGATACATTTTTAATAAAATTAGTATTAAAACTTGTTTAAGGAACATGTGTACTTGGTCTGGGTTACAAATTATAAATAACTTCAAGTCTTAATCAATTCACAAGTATCTATCTATTTATATCAGTCTACCTTCAAGATTTTGGAGGAAAATGAGAATTAAATTGTCCCAAGATACCAATCTTTGACCAAGAAGCGTCGGTATGTAAGATAAGTGCGTCAGAAAGTTAATTAGTGTTTCAGAAGGATTAGATTTAATATGTCAGGGGAAAAATAACCAGATGACTGTGAAAAATTGTTAAACCTAGTAAAATCTGTATAATTGGACACATATAAAAATAATATTCAGAAAAGTTACTTATATAAGTAATATTTAAAATAGCCTCGTTTTCAACATTACTTCAATAGGTAATTTTAATTGTTACTTGTTAAAGTAATGCCCCTGACTCTTCTGCGTTCTTATGCTAAACTGAAATTGGCTTGTTTTATGGTACACTTAAACAGCTTTTAATGAACAAAGTGTTCTGGTCACAAGAGAACGATCTTATTCTGATGTTTGTGCAACGGAAATGAAACAGTGAAAAGAATCATAAATCGTGAAATGCATTTCAAGACGTTACAAAACACAGAACATCATTTATCATTTTTATTATGCTATTTATAGTTTATAAAAATATATAAAACTGTTTTTATGAATAACGATACTTCTAAAGTTAATTAGGTTTAGGTGTAGGAACACTGAAACCGGATGTGAACGGCCCGTAATAGCCAATAGGCCGATACGGCCTTTTCCCAAATTAAATCCTATCCGCAAAGCAACATTAACTCGTGATTTATATCTACAGGACAACGTCATCAGTATTGCTCATGCAGAGAATTATTCGTATTCCTGTTTAGGACTGATTTGTTCATATCTATTAAAAATTATATTAATGTTATGGTTTGACTTTTTTTAGGCAAAGAAGTTTCAATTACCCTTAAAGGTAAAAACGACAAGCATCTTTTGTCCGAATTCAATGCCTTACCAGCACAGGAGAAGTTCACATCTTTTAAGCTAAAATCATGTTATGAAGGTGTTATCTGGTTCATGTCAAAAAGCGCAGGGTTTGATAAAGATTTCGTGTATTATTTGGCTAATGTTGGAGATTGGTATAATTCCATTTCAAATATATATGAATTCAGGGATGGAAAAATCATTGAATCGCATCAGATCAGCGGCCCGCAAGTGGACTGCAATAGCTACAAACAGTTTTGGTTTAGTTGGGACGATGGGTATTTGATGGTAGGAAAAGGAAGCATTAGAAATCAAAGTGTTCTGCTGATCCATCAACCAAAATGTCCCTTTGACATACAACAAATCGGTATAAGTAGTCACAACTTCGAATCACATTGGATTTTTAATACAAGTAAAGTATAATTTTTAAATTCAGATTTTAAGTTTTTTTTGTTGTAAAAATGTTAAATCACAAAAATACTGAACTCCGAGGAAAATTCAAAAAAGGAAAGTCTCAATCAAATGGCAAAATCAAAAGTTCAAAGACATCAAACATGACAAACGATTGGATAACAAATTTCATATTCCTGACTTGGTACAGGCATTTTCTTATGCAGAAAATGGTGAATTTTGAAATTATCAATGTAACATTGATTTATAATTTTCGTATTTTTCATTTTAAATCCTTCATAAGCCAAACACAGTACAACAAACCCCACTAACGAACAATACTTCCTCTTCAACAAACAACAACGACCAACACTTCGTTTACATGAACTACTTGGTACAGCATTACTAAATATCTGGTTTCAGTTTAATTCTATAGTTAAGAATTCAATGTAAATTTTTATTAATTGTCAATAATCTCGATGCTCGGCATACATTTTATGAAATGTATCGATCGGGAATACCATAAAAACAAATAAAGAAATTATGATGCAATCTAATAAGTATACAAATCACGTATTTTGTATCATTTTCACGTTAAATCAAGACATCAACCTTAATAACAACCAAATATTCACATCATTTTTAAAACATGTTTTACAGCAAACTCAAATACAACATCTCAACAGGAACAGGAAACATCGAAAGCTATTTCAAGATACAGACTGACAGTGAACTGTCCAGCAAGCCGAGTTGTTCTCAATATGGATATTAGAAGTACTATTGAATGCCTGATGATGTGTACATATGACAAAGAGTGTAGGACCGTAATGCACAAACCGGATATATCACCTAACTGTGTACTGATGACAGGTGAACCTATTAGAGATGGGACAAATCCAAGTTACATGCAAATAAATTAATTTACTAACTATTGGTACATTACTAAGAAAAAACATCCAAGGCAATGATACAAGACATGACAAATGACAAAAAGAAATACGTTGATTGTATTTTTCACTTGTTATCATTTACTTATGATGAGTATATAAGAACAGTACATTTTACGTATGACAACATATGGTAACCTCAACATTGTCCATAACACTTCCTTGCGAAATGCTTTATCCAGATATCGGAAATATTGTGAGCCTGAAGCTATTATTTAGAAAAATAACTTCAAATACTGATGAACTCAGTCGCAGATTATGCCAAGCAATTGGTTGAATGTGATAAAAAAAGATGAAGATACTCTTTCCGAATGGATTAAGGCTAGAAGGTCGTTGCTACAATTCAGAATTACGGAACTGAATGAGTCTATCAACGCCCATGCTACATCAATCTTTAAAGACCCTAATATTGCAAATATGCTGCTGTTGGTGACCTTCTGCTGTTGTCTGCTCTATTGTCGGGTTGTTGTCTCTTTGGCACAATCCCCATTTTCATTCTCAATTTTATGCTCACAAGAAAGATTTAAAACAAACAGTTCCAAATGGTGAAGTTAAAATCATTCCTTCGTACATTTTACGGACGCCATCACGAATGGGTTGACCGTTACGGAATATCTGCTTCACAAATGATATCATATAAGTTATGTCTTAACTACCACCCCGTTCTCTTTCCACGGATGTGACCTACCGAATTAAGACTATTTACCGGGTTTGTAATACAATGATCAACATGACGGGTACCACATGTGGAGCAGGATCTGCTTACGATTCCAAAGCACATGTGATCACTCCTAGTATTTGGTTGGGTTTGTGTTGCTTAGTCTTCAGTGTACTATGTTGTGTCTTGTGTACTATTGTTTAACCATGGCGTTGTCAGCTCATTTTCAATCTATTAGTTTGAATGTCCTTTTGGTATCTTTCGCCCCTCTTTTACTGAACTGTAGTCCCGAGATATTCAATAATAAAATAGTGAATCATTTATATTGCATAATTATATCGATGGCTTTTAGATGTTTCGCGTTGACTGTTCCTGATGAATTTCAATCCAGGAAAGCGATAGGGGCACATGAAGTAAATTGTATTTTTCTTTGTCGGCAGGAATGAGAAACAGGAATTGCGTCAGCATACTTGTTTTACCCTGTTGCACTCTGTATGTGCCTGTCCCAAGTCAAACGTTTGTAAATAAGAGGTAGTTGTTTATTGCTGTGTATCATATTTGTTTTCATATTGTAATTTACGTCGATAAGATCGCAAATTTCTTGTTTGAAATATTAGTACTTGTTTTTATGGCCTTTTAGACCTCAATGTGTTTTGTTCGTTAATGAAGGACGTACAGTGACCTATTATTGTCATTTGCTTCCTGTTAGATTTTTCACTCATTGTTAATCATACCACATCTTTTTATATCTATATAAACTGTTTCGTCAGTTATGTAGAAGTGTCAGCCTTTATATTGTCAAAAAGCTAAAAACAATCGGTATTGGTATTTGCTTAAATTTACAATTTTGTGTCAGAATGGAAATTTATGTGAAAAACAATTAAAAAAAATATGTGAAGTAGATACCTGTTTATGTAAATATTTATAAACGAATGTTAATGATATTTCAGTTTAATTGAAGTAAAAGAAAAATGTTCGATGACACCATTTTTATCTTCTAAAGACATACTTTCCTGATTATATATCATATTCCATGTCAGAAAAGTACACATACACAGAAAAGAGGTTTTTCTTTTTATTTATCCAGAATTTATCAATTTTGCACAAATTGAAGCTTACAATTTTTTTCTTTGAAACTGTTGAATGCCTTTTATGACAAGGACACGGACCTAGTATTTTTTTATTTTTACTTTTTTAGTTCTGTCAGATCTGTAAAAAAAGTAAAATAACAAAAATGCTGAACTCCTAGTAAAATTCAAAATGGAAAAATCCTAATCAAATGGCAAAATCAAAAGCCTAATCATATCAAACGAAAAGACAAACACTGTCACACTTCTGACTGTGTACAGGTATTTTACCCCTGTAGACAATGAAGGATAAAACTAGTTTGATAGCTTGTTAAGACCCCTAACTTGTATGACTTGTGTAAACAAAAGAAACAGATACAATAGGTACAAACGTCAAAAAAGGATACAGCAGTGAAAATTATGATTTATCGCAATATTGACAAAACAAATGAATATGTAACAAAGAAACACAAAAAAAGCATGTAGACAAAGCACATAAGCGAAAATAAAAGACAAGGATACAACATTTATCATAGAACTATAACAAAATTAAGGTATGAATAAAAGCTACGAAATCTGTATCAATGAAACACGAAAAGGCATATAGAAAAATCAAATTAGCAAACATGAAAGACAAGATGCAACAAATTTCATCAAATTGGAGCCTGTTAAAACGTCTAAACTTGCTGCATTAGTTTGCATCTGTCCTTAGCCAGGAACCAGTTGTTCAGTGATTGTTTTTCTCGTTTCTTTGTTTTTGATATATATTAGACTGTTGGTTTTCATGTTAGAATAGATTTACACTAGACATTTTTATGACCTTTTGTAGCTTGTTTTGTACATATTGTAAATATTTGATGTTTGTATTTGTTATTTCTGTACCAATTTAATGCATTGACGCCATAGGAATAAAGATATATATGGATAGCTTGCTGTTTTGTATGAGCCAAGGCTCTGTGTTGAAGGCCTTACTTAGACCTATAATTGTTTACCTTTTACAAATTGTTACTTGGATTTCAGAGTTGTATCATGGGCACTTATATCACATCTTCTAATATCTATTCGTCCATGTATGTCTGGTCTTCCAAAGATAAAACCAACTACCCGTTCTCATTATAAAAGTATTCGAATTACTTGGAGAGCAGCTAAAATGCCAGCTTTAAGTTATGTGAACAATTGTAAAGTTTCAGACCGAACCTGTCTGCATCTATAGCCAATATATGTAAAATATAGAAAATAAACGGACACACATATTGATACAAAGCATGTATATCAAAGATATTTTTGTTGAGTACTGACATCCGCTGCGACAATAGTTATATTTGTCGATAAAGGTATAGTATGCTTTACAAATCATATGTCAATATATATATATCAAAACAGCAAATCAATAAAAGAGATACCAATCCAATTCAAGTATTTATAGATATGCAAATCATATAAGAATTATTATTCAAGGTCTTATCATCAGATCGTTTAAAACATATCTTCAGAACACTAAAATATAAATCCATTTAACTATACAGTTGATAAAACGTATCATATATAAAATAACGATATTTTTTTATTTATCAATAATCAAAATAAAACGTGCTATAAAGCCAGTGTCAGAGACATTGTTCTTGTATTTAATTCCAGAAATCACGAGTCTAAATCTCAATGCATATATTAGATAACCGAGAATCATACCTCGTACAATTGGTTAAATTATACAAATCGGGATAATACAACGTGCGGGATTCGAAAGGTAATGTATATACGGTGGTATGGTAAAATGTTATGTTGATTAGTACAGAAACTAACCAGCCTTATTCTGCATGAGCCTACGTATTGACCCTGTATGAAAAGCAACAGTAACTCCTTATTTATATCGACCGGACAACGTCTTCAGTATTGCACATGTTGATTTTGCCGTATAAGGGCTGATTTGCTCATATCATAAATTGTTTTTATAACTGGCTGAACACTTGTATGACAGTTGTTTATTATATATAAAAGTCTAATTGTATTGTTAAATGTGTGTGACAAATCAAAACAGACACAATTTCATCACGTGACAATCATCTGGACCAAGCAGCTAACCCTATGTAAAATTGATGTTTTTAAATGTTTATCACCCGTATAGGTTTTGAACTAAACAACATTGCATCATTTTACCATTATCACCTTATCTATTTGTTTAATGAACATTAAAAAATTACTCTCGAGTTTTAAAATCAATCGGGTCCAGGACCAATCCAGTATATCTTATCAAAAGCAATTAAGTCCATTTTCTTTGTACAATGTGATTCATAACTGTTCCTTGTTACGGATTTTTTTTTCAGCATTTATTTTCATATTTTGTTAAGAAATATGCATCTTAAAATCAATTGGGCCCAGGACCAATCTAGTATATCATATCAAAATCCTTCGCAATTAAGTCTATTTTTATGTACAATGTGTATCATAACTGTTCCTTCTTACGGAATATATTTTTTCAGCATTTATTTTTATATTTTGTTTAGAAATATGCATCTTAAAATCAATCGGGTCCACGACCAATCCAGTATATCTTATCAAAATCCTTCGCAATTAAGACCATTTTTATGTACAATGTGTATCATAACTGTTCCTTGTTACGGAATATATTTTTTAAACATTTATTTTCATATTTTGTTTAGAAATATGCATCTTAAAATCAATGGGGTCCAGGACCAATCCAGTATATCTCATCAAAATCCTTCGCAATTCAGTTCATTTTTATGTACAATGTGTATCAGAACTGTTCCTTGTTACAGAATATATTTTTTTCAGCATTTATTTCATATTTTGTTAAGAAATACACATCTGCATGTTTGCAGAATGATTATTGTGTGTATGTATTTTTAGAATAGAAATCAAGATTTAGTCTGCGTTTCCAATATTAAAGGAGGTGTTTCGGTTCGGTTATTGTCATGAGACCTAGGCTTATCCTCATCAGGTATCATTAGCCTATACTTTTCTTATTCATATGGAAATCAAGTCATGTTATATTTGAACACAATAAAAAAAAGAATACCAAATATTTAACATTTAAGGCCGATTATCAAAAAAAGATATCAAAGTCCACTTTTTGTAATAATGTTTATTTTATACGATGCAAATGTATTAATTTAATATTTATGGGCTATTATATTATTTGAAACATCATGTTCAGAATTTTTTGAGTCATTAAAAGTCCCTAATAATCACATGGCAAATTACATAAAAAAAGAATGGAACAACTGTCATATTCCTGACTTGGTACAGACATTTTCAAATGTAGAAAATGGTGGATTAAACCTGGTTTTATAGCGCTAAACCTCTCACTTTCTACGACAGTGTCATCAGTGTCATCACATTTCGTTATATTTACAATGATGTGTGAACTAAACAGATATAGTAAATAAAATAGTCAAAATATGGGTATATGTAAATGATCAGTTGGTATCGATTTTTCCCAAGTATGTGTCACAATCTCCTGCCGTGATATTATCATAATTTGGTTCATTAACTGATGTATTGATATACAATTGCATGCATATAAACATGGCAATGTAAACAAGTACATTCATATATACATTTATACTTACTTGACGTCAGTCTGAGCTGGAGGCGAAATGGTGAGTGAGTAGTGTGATCAAACTAACCAAAACTAAGAGTGACAATAATAAATATATTTCCAATATTGTTCATCTTAATTCATTAATTGTAATTAAAATATTTTCCCTTTTGAATTTTCAAAATCTTTGAAAGAAATGATTGTCCGTTAAACAATCTAAACTATATATACATGTTTATTTCATGTTTTGTTTAATTTTTGTTCAATTTATTAGTTCATTAAAAATGCTTACTTTTATGTTAATACAATTGATGTATGAATATATATAGGATATGTTACGATCTATGTTTTCCATCCAGAACTTCGTTTTTAAATAGATTTGTGTTGTCTCTAAGATTAAAGAAACCAATTAAAACAATATTTCAGAAAATCGGGTTATGAAAGATTAGAAGTATTGTTTATTCGTAAATTTCATTGTTTGCTCGCAAATGATATGTACAGTTTTCTAGACATGATGTCAGGTTCCAAATTAGAATCAACTACGTCTTAACAAATTTGACGGGTGTCGTGTGTGGTTAAGTATCTGCTAATATCCCTGGAAATTTAAGAGCAAGCCAGATGTTTGTGATATTCGTATCGGTAAATAATCAATTGTTTATATTTAATTTTGTATACTGTTTTTTTTTTTTTTATCTTCTGGTTATTTTTTCGGTATCCTGCCATGTCGTTATCAGTCTCTTATATTATAATCACATGCAGAGCAAGATGTGTTAAGCTTTCCATATTAGCTTAGATCATCCCCAGTTTCGTTGGGGTTCGTGTTGCTCAGTCTTTTGCGTTTTATGATGTTGTGTGTGTGCAATTAGTCTTCTATTTGTTATTTTTTTCTTTTTTTAACCATGGCGTTGTTACTTTATTTTCGACATATGAATTGATGTCGGAATGTTACTGTGATATACTTAGACTCTCTTCTTCAACTTTCAAAAGTATTTAAAAAATATCAAAATCGTTTCCATGGATCGGAATCATAACTGCCTACTATGTCCAAGTTACAATTTTCATATTAACTGAGAAAAAAAATTGTAGTACTGTATTAGAATGGTTTATTTCAGATTTTAACTAACATCCTAGTGTATTGCATCTTGGTTTCCATGATCACAATTGAAAGTATATATGGTGAGTTGAAACCTTTTTGATGTATTTAAACCTCCCAATGGCAATAATACTTTAAAGATGGATAAATTCTCAATGTTTTTCAATATATATTTATACAAGGAAAAGGTAAAGCACAACAAAATGCATGTTGTTGTAACGCCCACATACTATAAGTGTTAAATTTATTAAACATTTGTTATGAAATACAGCACGTCTTTAAAGGGACCGCAATTTGTTAGGATTAAGGATCAATCAGTGAAAATGAAATGTAACATACGGGAAATGTGACAAAATCACATGACATCATTCAGCCAACATGTTATCATTGACATAGTTAAGCATGTATTCAATATGTCAAGCTGTCAATTGGAAAATATTGTGATCATTAAATATCAAGTACAGAGATTATCAAATATTTGTCTATTATAAAGGATAGAGCAAAAGGTACAGGGGTTTCATGACTAAGTATATAGGTTTTTTTTTTTCAGCAGGAACTACTACAACTGAAGTTTATACATCAACCGAAATTCCAACAACAACTATGACTGAAGATGCAACAACTAAATCGGTGGCAGGTACTGTGAAAATAGACACAGCGACAACAACGGACCAATCAACAGTCACTGTGGTAGATGCTGTAACTGTATCTAACAATAATGGTACAGGTAATTAGATTAAACTATTTACGTTGTCTTAATTTGAAATTTTTGTCAAAGTTTTTTCTGATTTAGAGATGTGAGTTCTCTTTTAGATAAAATATGAAAAAAATGAAATGGTATAGGGATCTCTTACCCGACAAACGAAACATAAACAAAAATAGAATGTCACGATCTGAAATCACACATTACATATTATGTCTAATAATTTTTTTTTCAAATTCATACAAAGACGTATATCATGAATGAAGACATAATGTATTTTAAAGGGAAATAATGCAAGAAAAAAATCATAAAAACTTACTAAACCGTTTTGACGTTAATCTCTTCCTATACGTATCGTATGTGAATTTTACAAAAATATGCTTGCCTAGAAGAAAAAACAACACATTATTTTCAATGTTATTAAGCAAACACAATAATTGGTCTATACATAAAAGAAGATGTGGTATGATTGACAATGAGACAACTGTCCACAAGAGACCAAAATGACACAGACATTAACAACTATAGGTCACCGTACCGCCTTCAACAATGAGCAAAGCCCATATTGCATAGTCAGCAATAAAAGCCCCGATAAGACAATGTTAAACAAGTCAAACAAGAAAACTAACGGCCTTATTTATATAAAAAATTGAACGAAAAACAATAATGTAACACATAAACAAACGACTTTCCTTCTTTTAATATAATTGTGACGTCACATCACTTGTTTGCTAATTTAGAAATTATTATTTGGTGCTATAATGATAAATTGAATCATCTGATCATAGCTATAACCTTAGTTATATTGTAATTTGTGTTTATTATTCATACTCTTTTTTATAATCATGTTTCTTTTTATTCCAGAATCAATGGAAAATGGTTGTGAAGAATTAGCCATTAGATTTTATAATTCATTCATTTACGGTGTCACGGGTGTTATTTGGACTATGCATTTACTTTAAGTGAACTCTAATATCTATGTTTTAGTTTGTATTTTACTGAATATATTATACTTTACTAAATCTATTGATTTATTTGATCTGATATTTTATAGTTTGTATGAAACCACACACGAATTTCTGCATGTTAAACGTAGGTATACCTGTACCTTAAAGACTTGCAATTTTGTGAATAGATATATTATATATATATTGTATATACTTCATATTTATATTTTTGTATATTTATATTTTATATTTGCAATTTGTGTTGATGTGGAATTGTGCATGAAGTTTGTGAAAAAATGTTTTTGGTTAAACAAAAAAGAAGCAGTGTGTATGTTAATTGATTTCTTTAAAGCTAACGACACAATTCACCGGTTATATCAAAAGTGCAACTAAATAATTACTTTGACAGCAACTCCCTTAAGTAAATTTAAGCTATAATAGAATGTTCTGCTTATATCCTTTTAAGTTTTTGCGCATTAAAATATCAAAATAATTGATGTTGTTTGCTTTAGATTTTTTGACAACTGTGTATGAATAAATTAAAAATTGTAAAAAAATGAACTACCAGTCAACACGTTATTGTATCTGCATGGGATTGGGAATAGTCCAATTGTCAAGTATATGTCATATATAGTAATGTCCAAGCCTTTTTTTATCATAGTTTCTTCGTCGCATCTATGCATTGTACACGTTTTGTATATCGTCTCTTCTGTTCGAATCAAGTTTTGCTTGCAAATATTAAAAACAAACTGACGAGAATGTGATATGTAATTCTATATACAGATTAGCATCTCAGATCACAAATAATAGAATAAATTCTTTGATGACTGACATTCGGTGTCCATGACTTATCTTCCAATTATTGTATTTGATTAAACGTTTGAGAAAGACAATAAAACATTTCGTTTTTTCTTTCTATCTTTCATCCTCGAGAATGAATGAAGAAACAAAACAAAAAAGGAAAGACAGAAAAAGATTTGATAATACATGCATAGAACACCAGGGTGTATCTAAAAACATGGCAACTCCTCATCACAATCAGCCCTATTCAATATCCTTCGTCTGCCTCAACAAGTTTATTGTGTTTGCCAGCGAGTCAACTATCCATCCAAGTAAAAATGAAAAAATAAACAATTATAGGTCAAATATATCAAAAGGTTAACACAGAGCCGTGGGTCACATAGAACATTAAGCTCTTAACATGCTTAAAGAACAGGATAGTTGAAATATATTCAAATATGAAAACCAACGGTCTTATCTGTATAAAAACCAAGAAACGAGAAATACTTACGTGTCATGTAGTGTCAAGCGGGAGATAATTAAGCCATCAGCCTTAGTTCGACCCACCATTTTTTTCTCGGAAATTCCTGTGCAAAATCGGAATTTTGGCCGTTGTTGTCAAATAGTTCGTTTCTGTGTGTGGTAGTGTTTGTTTTTGTTCCCCTTATACATGTTAAAGTCGGTGGGTTTCCTCGGTTTTGTTGTGAGACCCGGATTTGTTTTCCCTCAATTTGTAACTTTTGAACACCGGTTTACTACTGTTATCCATCTTTGATGAATCATATCAACAAACACCGAACAACAAGTTCCTGACTTTGAATAGTTCAAAACAAATCCAGCGGTTTTGTCTTGATTGCGCAATTTAAATTTACATTTTTCATGATCAAGATTTTCTAAATAGTAAAATCATATTTTGACTCGATTAGTAAAGGTCGCAAACGTCGTCCAATATTTTGTTTTCCAGTCATTATAGAATCAAAATTGCATGTTATGCTTTAATATATTGATATGCAATGGTGTTGCTATACGTTCTTTCGAAGCATGTACTAGTCAAAACGTCAAACTTTTGAATAATTTAGGTATTTACTGAATTTACTGTTATTGTATGGCTGTATAATTCATGAAAATGGTATACTTTACAAACAGCATTGCTTATATGATTCTTACATTTAATTGTAAGCAATACCAGATAGCTTGACAGCCAATTGGAAGACGCGTAACATTCAAAATTAAATTAAATGTATTTAGTTTTGATGTGTAATTTTCCCTTCTTTTTAGTGTTTTTTTTTTTTAATGAATTCAGTACAATGAACAAACGAAATTCAAAGTTCTTATTTATCAGATTTCAACCACATGTAATTGCATCTGCATTTCGTATCTTCTTTATACATGCTATAAGTCTTTCGGTACTCCAATACAAACAATATCGAAACATCGATAATACAGTGCTGCTGAAAATTATCAAAGCATTGTTTAAATAAAGGCAAATGTAGATCCTAATATTCAACGCATTCCAGTTTCATAATAATAACATTAAAGCTACCAATTTTCCTGCACCAGATGCGCATTTCGACAATACATGTCTCTTCAGAGATGCTCGTGGCCAAAATAGTTTAAATCCAAAGCTTATATAAAAGATGAAGAGCTATAATCCAAAAGGTAAAAATCCGTGAAAGGATTCAGAGCTTTGTATGAGGGAGTTACATTTCTTGATTTATAATAATTTCTAACATCTTGTGACAGCAAATTTTAATAACACAACATATCCGTATTTTCGTGCCAATGCGGAAGTACTGGCTACTGGGCAAGTGATACCCTCGGGACTAACAGTCCACCAGCAGAGGCAGCGACCTAGTGATAGTAATAACATTTACGGTACCAATTTTCCTGCACCAGATGCGCATTTCAACAATACATGTCTCTTCAGAGATGCTCGTGGCCAAAATAGTTTAAATCTAAAGCTTATATAAAAGATGAAGAGCTATAATCCAAAAGGTAAAAATCCGTGAAAGGATTCAGAGCTTTGTATGAGGGAGTTACATTCCTTGATTTATAATAATTTCTAACATCTTGTGACAGCAAATTTTAATAACACAACAAATCCGTATTTTCGTGCCAATGCGGAAGTACTGGCTCCTGGGCAGGTGATACCCTCGGGGACTAACAGTCCACCAGCAGAAGCAGCGACCTAGTGATAGTAATAACATTTACGGTACCAATTTTCCTGCACCAGATGCGCATTTCGACAATACATATCTCTTCAGTGATGCTCGTGGCCAAAATAGTTTAAATCCAAAGCTTATATAAAAGATGAATAGCTATAATCCAAAAGGTAAAAAAAAGTAAAGCCAAATTCGTAAAAGGATTCAGAGCTTTGTATTAGGGAGATACATTCCTTAATTTATAATAATTTCTAACATCTTGTAACAGCAAATTTTCATAACACAAAAAATCCAAAGCTTATATAAAAGATGAAGAAAACAACTATCTACACAAAATGCTCAGCACGATATCGTCCCCTGAATAAAGATGTCAGGACATGAATTAAATGTATAAGATTTTGAAAAACATAGATTGAACAAGATGAATGCTTTGATGTAAAACTACCTAAAAACTAAATTTACACTCAACTCAAAAAAATAAATTGGCATTAGTAAAATGTCCTGAATATCAGACGAAATCACAACTTGTTTTTTTTTTATTTTAATTATATATTTTATAATAAATAATAGTAATTCCTTAAACACTTGTTCATGTTGTTGTGAAATAGAAATTCCATAGAATATTGACACTACGCAATAAGAGCATATAAATTGAGGAAAAAATGTTAATAACTCTTTAATTTGAGTTTCATGAGTCTAATTCGACTATTTATTATTTAAACAGTACCATCTCTTGTATTTCTGTTTGATTTTAATCAACTGATGTTTTCTTATGTCGTATGTATCAACGTGGGCGGTAAATATGAAAACCACACATGACTTTATACGATAAAAATCATCAGGTTTCAATTTAAATAATTAGTTGTAATATATACGATCAAGATCATATAATATATTTTTTTTCGAACTCGTACGCATTTTAATTGTTTAACATGAAGACTTAAATTTCATCCCGTGATCCGTGCTAGAGGGATTATATTGGTCGGGTGCTGATTAAATTTGTGATATTGAAAATTCATATATATATATATATACATTTTTGCTGATTGTAGTTTTTTTTTCCAGTTGGTATTTGATATCATTATCATTGATGGTTGATAGTAAACGGCTGCCACTGATTGCATTTAAAAATAAAATGTACTTGTGTAAATATTTTATAATTGTAATGAGGAAATCGTATCCATCTGATATATTATTTTATTTAAACATGATATATTTTAAAAGTTGATTGTAAATGTTGTAATTGATACTTATTTCTAACAAAGAAGTTGTATTTATCTGATTTGTAGTTTTTACGGTTTAATCGAGAGTATCAACACCTTAGTAGTCAGCACGCCTCTTTCGAAATATAATATCATTGATAGGGTTTTATCATAACGATGATAACATAGTGAACAATCACTCGAGCTAGTAATATAATAACAAAATATTAGTTTTCTCTATTCATGCTATTGAAAATTTTAAATTGTCATTTTGGGATTTTCAATATAACTCGGATAAATAAGTCGTATGCAATATGGTTTTTGGTCATTGTTGAAGGCCGGACGTGAAGGTCGACCCTGCCCAATATGTGGCACCCGTCTACTTTATGTTAATACAAACCCGATAATAAAACAGTAGTCACAGTCTGGAAAAGGGGAATTTATTGCAGTTATTATATGAGGAATATATCCGCTATCATCTGTTAAAAAGATATCCAATTACTGACAACACACTCGTGATTCTGAAAATCTTACGAAGGATTAATTTCAAATTCGCAACTTGTTTCCAGTCGACACTCATTATCAATTTCTAGATAAAAGTCAAGATATGAGGCAGATAATTTGGAGATTTTTATGGTCAATAATCGGTAGTTGAAAACAAGACAAAAACATGTTCAAAACTGCATATATGTATCGTCACTTGAATATATTACTTCCTGATGTTTATATCGTCATTTGAAAAAGAATATTTACTAAATACAAAAATAAAGGTAAAAATCGAAAAAGTTCCAGTCTATACAACCAATCATAATCTGTCGTTATATCGATAATTTAGCACAATATTTGCAGATTTCTCTCAAATTTAGTTGCATAGCAAGGTAAATAACTGATTACAATAGACAGGTTCATACTATACATATTAAGAATCTTTTCATGATTTTTGTTAAGTTAAATAAAAATCAACTGGTTATTCTTTATATATTTCATTTGAATTTTAAAAACGTTAAGTTAAAGGTAGTTTAAATGTATATGTCATCCACCAGTAAAAATGAAACAACAGATAACAAGCATTGATTGATATGCTTTTAACAAAATCGATATAAGAACGATTGTTATGACACTTGTCTTTCCATTTTTTATAAGTTTTATTTTTTTCATTGAGTTCCTTTATATAACTTGATTAACTAAAGGGTTGTTCCATAAAGTTCAATAATTTGATATAGAGGTTTATGAAAAAAAATGCAAATTAGCAATGAGAAACGTATCATAAAGGGATTATGCGTACAACTTACACATCAATTAAGTGTGTGTTTTTTTTAGATTTTTTATTCATTACATAACATATCTCATATCTACAGCCTTTATTCATGTAGGTGAAGGATGAACATAACACATGTTACATTAGCTTAAATCTTAATTGAAAAAATGAAATTGACTATTAAACTATTTGTATTTGCAGTACGAGTTACCATGTGCGTATTTGCTTGTGTTTAAAGATCTTCGATGACAAAAAAAGGTAATTTTTTTAGTCTTCAATGCCCTGTTTATACCTGTAGGAAGGGTTCGCTACCGAGTTATCATTAGGGTGTAGATATATAGTTGAGATACCATATGAGATCAACAGATATATAAATTTTAAACAACGATGTCATATGATATCCATATACAGTCCAAATATTGTGCGATAACAACTCTTCGTATCCAGCAGATCACTTCCTGGTCGTATTTAGACACGATATTATCGATATTTATTATTATAAGTCGATCAAGCAAAACAAACCTGCGGGACAAATCACAACTTAGGGAAACACATTTAATTACTAGTTTAAGAGGAAAGCGACGCAAGAACAGATACACCGAACTGCTTTAAAAACAAATGTCAACATACATAGAAACGGGCTATATAAAACACACCCGGCAATGATTACTACACATTACTTAAAGAGAACATAACATAGGGATACTACTCAAGGATTTTTTTTATTCCAGGCAAATAGCCTTAGCCGTATTTGTCACAACTTTTTGGAACTTTTGGTTCCCAATACTCTTCAACTTTGTACTTGTTTTTGGCTTTCGGACTTTTTTATCCGGGTGTCACTGATTAGTCGTATGTAGACGAAACGCGCGTTTGGTGTATTAAATTATAAACCCTTTGATAGCTTTTATTTGTGTTTTTCTGTCATGTATGTTATCTCATTTATTTGTATTATAGTCCTGTAATGTAATGTTGTCATTTTAATGTTGCATGTAGCATTGCCATAAAACAAGAGGTTTGACTAGCCACAAAACCAGGTTTAACCCACCATTTTGTTCTTAAAATGTCCTATACCAAGTCAGGAAAATTGTTATACTATAGTTTGTTTCTGTGTGTGTTGTACCTTAGTGTTATATGATAGGTTTTCCCTCAGTTTTAGTTTGTAACCCGAATATTTTTTTTTCAATCGATTTATGAATTTCGAACAGCGGTATACTACTGTTGCCTTAATTTGTTTTTATGTTGAAACGTTGAAGTCATAAGAATCTTCAAATTGAAACAAGTAAAGGCAGCAGTGGTATTCCGCTGTTCGAAATTTATAAATCAATTGAGAAGATTAAACTTTGCATGTAGGTGTCCAACATATATACATAACATATATATAGTAAAATTGAGAATTGGGATTATATCAAAGAAACAACAAACAGACAGAAGAGCAGATAAATCTTGTAACTTTTCTTCTCCAATAATATATATATATACAACTCGTCTAAACATCAACCCAACAATGTTAGATATGTAAATTTGCTATCGCAAATTTTTTGTTCTTCCCTCGCCGGGAATCGAACCCATGCTACTGTGATATCGTGACACCAAATCGCCTGCACTGCGGCCGTCCCGCTAGACCACACGACCACCTGGGTTCTACAAAAATAAATGGCCGTGTGTTACCTTTCCTCGTCAGTTTTAATCTAGCGGCGTACTACAGTACATGATATATAAGGCATGGAGATGTTATTGTTACAGATCAGCTCAATTATCTATAGTTAAGGATCCTACAAATTAATGTAAGATACAGTCACAGAAAATATATATATATTAGACAAGGATAAGCAAAATATAATTTAAGTACTGTATTGAAAGACTTTCGAAAGATTGAAAAAAAAAAATTGAGAATTTTTTTTATAACCATCTTTATTTAAATAAGTCTAACTTACATCACTCCCCGTCTTTTTGATCAGATCACCTCGGAGTTACCTTGAACATGTTAATTGTTGTTTATTTTGTTATATTTTAAATGACATAATATTTATAATTATTTTATTCTGTTAATGAACACAAACAACAAGTAATTACTGACATAAGGTGCAGATCGGATCGTTATGCTAAATATTAAGGCCCCATATTTGAAATAAACATAATCACCAAGGCAGAACTATCCTCATTTAATTTACCTAGCAACTAATAACAATGTTACATTTTTGTTTACCCAATAGATTATATTTCAGAAAACGATCAATCTGTTAAGTTATTTACTTAGCAACTGACATTCGGCTTAAATAATGTTACCTACAATCACTGTTAATGAATACGAGCAAAAATATTATGAGTTTCATATGAATGCCGAAAATGGGATAAATGGGAACGAAAAATTGGTTTCCAAAATTTCGCTGTAATTCATAACAACCGGATTGCAAATATTACGGTGATGTTCTTTGCCGAGCCTGTCTATTAAGATATACTCCGAATTCACGGTTCTATAATATGTCGATACTTTTAAATTGGCATTGTACAAGATCATATTATTTTCGTTAATTGTTTATGACGACTAATTCAATTTGAAGTTACTAGTAATTGGTGTATATGTTTTTTTATTAGCTTTGGGCTTTAAACTAGCTTCCGTTAAAATCGAATACTCTCTATAAGACAAAAAAAACTGACAACGCCATGGCTAAAAAATGAAAAAGACAAACAAACAACAGCACACATGACACAACATAGAAAACTAAAGAACAAACAACACGAACCCCACCAAAAAACTAGGGGTGATCTCAGGTGCTCCGGAATGGTAAGCAGATCCGGCTCCACATGTGGCACCCGTCGTGTTGCTTATGTGATAACAAATCCGGTAAATAGTCTAATTCGGTAAGTCAAATTCATGAAACGGAATGGGATTGTAGTTACAACGTAAGAAACAAATCCGATATCATTTGTGAAACGGTTATTCCATAACGGTCAACCAACTCGTGATGGCGTCCGTAACATTTACGAAGGGATGATTTCAACTTCACCATTTAGAACTCTTGGTTTAATAGCTTCCTTGTGAGCAGCAACTCTCTATCAAGAAAATCATGATAGGAAATGCAAGCACGGGAATATCGTATCAATTGGGAGATATATATCCCGTATGCAGGTGCTGCTGGAATGTTGATACTTAGAAATGGAAAGTTCACAATTGGAAGCTGAAATCATCTCTTTTGTCGTAAAGTTTTGTTTTCAACCGACCCTCATTGTCAATTTTTAGATGGAAGTTAAGATATGAGGCCGACTTAAGTGTATCTGTAGTATCCATTATCTCTATCTCGATGGGATAGATGCGTTCCTCATAGTCACCAAATTTTGAATAATTTAGTGAAAGAACATCATCTATATAGCGGAAAGTAGAGTTAAAGGATATTGCTAACTTCTTATCTTTCTTCATAAGAAGTTCCTGCATGAAGTCAGCCTCATAATGATAAAGAAACAAGTCAGCAAGTAGAGGGGCACAGTTTGTTCCCATTGGAATGCCGACAGTCTGTTGAAAAACACATCCTCCGAACGTAACAAATATGTTGTCAATCAAGAAATCAAGAATTTTTTGTTTTGTTAATATGTACGTAGTGTCTTTTATGTTTTTTCTTTTTGTTTCTGCGTTTTGTATCTATCTGACGAGTTTTAAGTCCCTTCTTGACTGATTTTTATAGTGCAATCTTATGTCGTGCTATGACACCACTATACAATTTTTTGGGAGGGCTTACGCGATCGCGAAAATGTTTAACCAGCCTTATCGTATACACTATATTATATATGCCCGTCCCAAGTCAGCATCATGTTATTGAATTGTTTTCATTTGTGCATGTGTATAAAATTTATTTCCCGTTTTTTCTGTGGTTTTTCAACATTTGTACATAATTTAGACCGTAGTTGTCTGTTATTTTATATTTGTCACTCGGGTGCCATTAAAGCTTCCTATAAGGTATGAGTTTTGCTCATTGTTAAATGTCGTGACCTATATTGCTCACCTTCAACGTGATTTGGTCTAGATGAAACGTTGCCAAACAAACCACATATTCCAATTCTTAATACACATTTTTTTTTAAATATGAACAATTGTAACAGTAATTACCCTAATCATAAGTGATGTAACGTGATGATATATTTTTGTACAGTTTTATCGTCTAAACGATAAGAAATAACCAAATTACGATACGATGTTTTCAAATTTTATAGCCAACATTACATCTCATTAATGCAATTCGTATTTTTAACATTCACAAAAAAAGGAACCAAGTCAAAATTACACTCATGACAGCGCTTAAAAACGGGCTATAGAAAGTAATGGTTAATTCCTCACTTCCACTTCCAAGTGATGATTCTACAAACATAAAAATGTGATATTGAATAACATGAATAATGAACAATGAAAGTAACACTATCTAGGACACAAAACCACCAAGTTTGCTTGTTATTTATTTATCTTTTTTTTCAGAACATGATACATTGCTTTTTCTCTTTTCTTTTTTGATGATCAATCAAAGAATCTTATACGATTACGTTCTCCCATGTGATTGACAACATATTCATCATAACATTTGAAACTATTCAATTGATAGGCACATGTTTTTCTAATTACACATTTTAAGAAAATTTGTGTCATGAGGATGTTGAGTTTCCAGGTGAAATAACAAAATCTTTTATAAGCAGTTTATGTAATGTCTCTTTAAACAAATGATATTGATGGAAGTTATTAACAACCCTGACTGAATATATACAGCCCTTGCAAGGTCGGTTTAAAACAATTATAAAGTTTATGGCTTGATATGCTGGAATACAACATCATCTGTAATAGTATAATATGTATACCTATATTCGAATTCGATTTGTTAGATGCAGTTGCATCATCTCCCGATGTTATTGACGTTTGCTCCGTTGTTGTTCCAATGTCTATTTGTACAGTACTTATCGGAGATTCAGATGCCGTCAACGATAAGGCTGCTGTTTCTGTTGTCGTTGTTTCTTTAACCATTGTTGGAACTACAGTAGCTATAGTTGTTGCTTTGTCAGTCATTGTTGTTGCATCTGCCGTATTTTCTGTTGTTTTGTCAGTCGCTGTTGTTTCACTGCTCACGGTTGTTGTTTCATCCCTCATTGTTGTTGTTTCACCGCTCATTGTTGTTGTTTCATCAGTCATTGTTGTTGTTTCGTCAGTCATTGTGGTTGTTTCAACTAGAAACCAGAATAAACATATTTTAAAAAATATCAGTTTGTTTTTAATTTGCAATATCTTACATGTTTTGTGACCTATATAATTGAATATTAATAAATCCTTGAAAATCTTAACGATTTCAAGACATGTTTCCAAAATCGATGCGTAGTACAGGCAATTGTCTAAGTTAAACTTTGAACGCATGGAATTTATATAATGTATTGTATTTTTAAATCATGTGTTTTCTTGTGACCCTCATCTTCTTTTTTTATGAATGCGTCTATAAATCTAAAAAAAAATATTTAAACAACTAAAAGTTATTTTACAAATAAACGCCGTTCGTATTATTAATAACGGGGAAACGTCAGTTACTTGAAACATATCATATTCATTGATATTTGTCAGATAATAAATCTATTTCATTTTAAGGCGTGCTTTAAGGAGGTAGACCTAGGTTAAGGGAAATAACTCATAAAATCATCAGTATGTTTGAGTCAGCCATTTTCATAAATATGTTCTAAGCTTCTAGGATACAAAGATTATTTCGAATCTGTTTCAGGTAAATGCTTAAAATTCATTGACGAAACTTGACTGTTACAAACGCATAACTGATTTAAAGAGTTATCTCCCTGAACCAAGGTCTACCCCCTTAAATGATGAATAAAAGGACATATGAGGGGACAACACCATGGAGTGAGCAACCCCTCCGTAAAAACACAAAACAACATATGAAAGGCAGCATGACTTTTTCCCTACCGTCCCCTTTAGTTGATTAATCCTACTTCTTTATGTCTCCGATGGATTGTTGTCTCTTTGTCAGTTACCTCATATTTTAACTTTCAATGGTTAATTCAACAATGCAGAGGTATTTATTCAACATACCAATACGACACTCTTTAAATCGTCAGGATTCTATCAAAATATCTAATCGATAGAACAAAAACAGTTACAGATCTGTTATTAAACTCAATTGAGGAAAAATAGCGAACAATAACATTCAGTGTTATTTGGCTGAAAAAAATACCTTCGTTCATTTGTTTCCCCATCTTTGCTACGTATGTTATGGCAGTGTCGTTATCATTGAAGATGAACACAACATAAAAAAGCAAAGACTAATCATGCAAGCAATCCCTATGTATTTGTCCAATAAAGAATATTATAACTAGTACATTTTCTGAAACCTATCTACTCAAAGAGTGATGCGACAAATAGTTTCTACTATTCTTTTTTTAATTTCTGAAATTTGAAATAGAAAGGATCTGTTTCAATTTACGTTTCACATGGCGGTTGAACGGACAAGGTAAATTTTCGCCCTGTAACGGGATCGGTTTAAAAAGCAATTAGTATGGATTTTTGGTTTCTTAGTTTGACACCATGTAATTCTTTACATCTAAACGCAATATATGACATTTTACACATAATTAACAAGTGAAACTGTGAGCTACTGCTCACTGGTGATACCCCCGTCGAAATATTTCGGTTAACAGGAAGTTGATAAGTCACATTGTATAGCTATCTTATATAAACCCTGAAACCAAATTTCACAAATGCCTGTTTATAAGTTCTAGTTAGAGAAAAATGTGACGAAAATGTTCCACTTGGCTATCACATGTATCATGTGTAAAATTATACAAGTGTACGGTAAACAGGAAGTTGTTGAGTAATGAATCTGAAAACGCATCCCACGGTATAAATGACTTACATAAACTCTGAAACCGAATTTTCGAAATGCTTGCAGAAGAGGGACGAAATATACCAGAGGAAAAGTCAAACTCATAGATTGAAAGTAATCTGACAACGCCATGGCTAAAAAAAAACATACAGACAAATAATAGTACAGTAGACACTTCATAGAAAACTAAAGACTAAGCAACAAAAAATCACACCAAAACTGGGGGTGATCTCAGGTGCTCTATTTAATGTAGTTTCTGGGAAAGATGCGACTGAAATATTTGTGGGACAGAAGGACAGACGTACTGACGGACGGATGGACTGACAGACAGACAGAGGTAAAACATTATTCACCCACTTTTTTTAAAGCGGGGGTATAAAAAGTTAACGTTATGTAGTGAAAACTGACATTATGGTTACTCTTAAGATTAATATGCCGACTAAATGTGAAGCAGGTTTTTATCAAATCATGTGCAGAACAGTTTTCGACATGATAGTTATAAATAAATAAACGTTGTTTAGTGACATCAAAGTCTATATTGGCATTTAACGAAGTTTAGATAAATTTGAGAAAATGTGTTACGGAGGTGGAATATAAAGAATAATTGTATGTACGCCACTACCCTCAATATGTTAAATTCGCAATTTCCTTAATAAATGGTTTTTGCGGCTGTTTTTAGACTTGAATAACAATTACCAAGATTAGGGATACGTATAATTATATAGTTTACCTTAAACGATAATTGTTTAAAATTTCAAAAAAAAATGTTAACTGTCCTCTCAAATACTAAAAACCGATTTAAGTTTAAGTAGTTTTTAAAGATAGATCATCAACCATACAGGAAAAAATTCTAGATGATATATTAATAGCAATCAGTATTCAGGTATTATAGGTGCTAAATGGTATCTTCCAGATTCTAAATGATATATTGACAGCAATCAGTATTATAGGTAATAAATGGTATCGTACGGTTGATACATACGAACGGAATGATTTAAATCTCTTATCTTGAATTTTGCAACAGATATGGTTTAAAAGTCCTTTAATTAATTTTACAACTGAAATAGATTCATAGATAACCTTAGCCGTATTTGGCTCAACTTTTTGGAATTTTGGATCCTCAATGCTCTTCAATTTTGTACTTGTTTGACTTTATAAATATTTTGATAGGAGCGTCACTGCTGAGTCTTATTTAGACGAAACGCGCGTCTGGCGTACTAAATTAAAATCCTGGTACCTTTGATAACTATAGATAAATATCATGAATAGTGCAAATCATTTACTTCTAATGTCAAATACTGACAGCATAGCTGACTCTTATCAATTTTTTAAATGACCATACACAAAAAAAATATTATGCTTTATACAGATTTTACCGTTTAATCGACGCAAATTGAAAAAGGTACATCTGCATTTCCTATTTTTATTTGGTATTGATATCAATAACTTGCAAACACGTGTACGACAAGTTCTAACAAACAACATCGTTATCAAAAAATGTCTGGAATACGTCAGTTGTTTGATGTGTTTGAGCTTTAGATTTTTCTATTTGATTAGGGACTTTCCGTTTTGAATTTTCCTCGCAGTTCATTATTATTGTGATTATACTTTTTACAATGCACATATTATATTTAATATTTAACTTACAATACGCATCATCGACAGTAATCAACAAAACGAATACACCATAGGTAATAAGCTTAATTGAAACCTGAAATGACAAGTGATATAATGATATATTAAATTTAAAAGCTAAAAGATATAACTGGTGAAAGGGGGTTGTTGAAACGACAAATGTTTATCTGTTAAATATATTGTATGAAGCAGACTTACATGTATCTAGTGTAACCTGTGTCTTAATAGCATTGGTATGAAAGCGTTCAATATCGTCAACAAACTATAAAATATGTATTGAAAGAACATTTTAAATGGTCTTTCTGTCGGGCCGAAAAATAAGAAAAATCAATAACTCTACTTCTGTTGGTTGGTTTTAGTATTAACAAAGTCCTTGTATAATGATTGTTATTTTTTTATTTTAAATATCTACAAACATATGCATGCTTATACAACAAACATTAAATTGTATACACCGTACGCGCGATCTTCGAGACTAATCAGTTGCGCTTAAATAACAAAATAAAAAGGGAAAATAAAGTATGAAATTAAAGTACATTGAGGACCTACAGTTCCTAAAGATTTCTCTAAATTTTACTTTTATTTATTCCCTGGGTAAAAAACTAAGTGATACAACATTTGGGATGATCGTTGAATAATTTAATTTTGGATGTAACGCGTCTTCTGATTGGCTGACGTTATTTTGTTATCAGACCATAGACATAAATAAGTCATGTGACCGTAACGTCATCAACGTTTTTTCGAGGTTTTCTACAGTTTAAAATGGAATTTAGAATTAAATTATAAGAAATGACTGTAATATTTTTTCTGTCTATGAATAAATAAAATAGAAAATTTGGTGCACACTGAATAACGCGCGTATTAAATAAAGGCAACAGCAAATTCCCGGTGTTCAACACAATATACAGCTCTATGGTGGTATGCTTTTTCACTAAATTTGTAAAATACAATAATGGAAAAAAACAATTAATTAAGTGTTTTAATGACTTTAGAATTCAAAAAAATGAACGAACTGTAGATATGAAGTTAAGATTCATAGTGTTTAAAATAAATTAGATATTACATTAAGTATTGGTTAGATTAATCACACCGCAACTCACCATTTCGGCTCGGTATCAGACATAAATGACGAGGAGCACGTTCAAACATATATATATATATATATGAAATGTTGTTGTTTATTTTGTAATGTTTCAAGTAATTCTATATCATTGGATCAGCATACAAACCAAATGCCTATATTGTCATATCATTAGATTCTAATCTAGACCGTACGCATCAAGTAATATGATATTCTGTAATTATTTAAAGAATTCATTAACATAGTTTGAAAGGAACATTGTTGCTGAAACTATCGTATTAATATATTATATTGGTTTGCAACTTTTTAAGAGGGTAATAAATCGTTATCCTGCAAAATATTTATTATACTAAGACGATAGAAGATGGATTTATTTCCAAATGAATGCGAAAAATATTGTAATAATATTCATGTGTATATTGTTGTTTGTTCTTGACCATGTTGACCGACATTTTTAAGTCGAGTGCAATAAGTGTCATGTGCACCCACACTAACTATTTAATCTATTCTATATATAATGCAGTTTGTCTAAAACAAAAACGTTATACATTGTTCAAACACCAAAATTCAAACGGAATAAAGTGAGACTTAGGAGATACACCATCTTACTTTCAGATTAATTTCCACGATTCAATCCCTGTTGAATATTCCCCCTTAAACGGCTTTCAATGCAATAAGAAATCGCATACCTCGATGGACCACATTAATAGTTATCAAAGGTACCAGGATTATAATTTAGTACGCCAGACGCGCGTTTCGTCTACATAAGACTCATCAGTGACGCTCATATCAAAATATTTATAAAGCCAAACAATTACAAAGTTGAAGAGCATTGAGAATCATATCTGTTTTCAATAATTTTATGGACGCCCAGTACCATAACCTTCTTTGTAAATATTAAAAGTGTATGCACCTGTTTGCAATTTCGGAGCTATTTAGGGGAAGGAAAAGTAAAACAGGGATATTAATCTCATAATATGATTGATCATTCACTAAGTATAACTTGAACTCAAAGTTTCCGGCATCTTTTTTTGTGTGTGTGAACTTGATGAAGGCGTTGACCGAAACATTAACGTACTGGTCACAAAAAGTATTATTGTTGTCTATAACTCTTTCTTAAAAATGTGAAATTTAATTGATGACATTATATAAAATTATACATAAATGGTCGAGAACTTATTCAAACCAGACGAGAAAAAGAACAGTTCTATCAAGTACGAAATTTGACAGACCTTTGATATCAGAAGAGCAGCGTTTACATACTTCTGATACATCTAAAGGACGAAATTGTTAAGTATTTTACCTCCCCCCTCCCCCTTCTTCTTTCAGAAAAAAGTTGAATGACAATGATGATGTAGTACTGTCAAATTTAAACAATGATGAACCAATTTTGTCAAAAATGTAGGCTTCTGTTAAATAGTCTACATGACAGTAGCGTGTACTATATGGTACATGTGACAAACAACGAGATTTCACCTTGATTGTATAATATATAATAAATAATTTCTTCAGATTTGAACAGTACTGTTGACACATTAATTTGTTAAGCCATACAGTCAATGGTCATGGCTAAATTGGAGATATCTCTACTTTTCACACAATAGTTGAAATACCTCATTAATTAAAGGGATATATCTTATTTTCCTGAACGAATAGATTACAAAGATTTCATGATAAAATCAATCAAAATAAGTTTTTTTCAAGATATCTTTCATTATTGTTTATCTTTGACAGTTTATGACATCTGATTGTCACGCGTGCTTTGCATTCATCCGGGAAGTGGATACATCTTTTTCGTGATTGGTTGTTAGTACTTAATTGTGTATTGTGGAAACATATCAAATTTATGTGTACGATATTTAAAACCAACGTATTTTCAAAATGTTGGATTAAAATTTAGAAACAAAAGAAATTAATGACTGTTAAGCTTGATTAGATGGGGGAAAAATTTAATCACGATAGAGATATTGAGAATGGAACTGTATATAGCTTACTGTTTGTATTAAATTAAGAAACATGTGCATTGAATTTGATGTATAAAACTACTAAATATATGTGTTAAGGGGGCTCCCGGGTATAAATCAATTTATTTTTCTAATATAGGATTTCGCTATATTTTTTTTTATAAATGAACTTTATCCTATACTTAATAGAAAAATGAAATGAAAAAATGAGGTCACCGTTCATTTAAGCCCACAATCTGCCTCTGGAAGAAGCCTAAATTTTTGATAATGTCCTTTTTTCTGTTGAACTAATAGGAGAAATAGAGGTAATATCGAAATAAAAAAATAACCCAATTACAGAAATCGCTTAAATTTTACAATTATTTAGTTTATGTACAGCTTATTTGAAAATAATACTAAAAAATATAGGTCGCCGATGAGTTAAAAAAGACATTTAAAATTTAATGCCAAAAAATGGCATTTTTGCACCAAAGGGAAATAATTTGGAGCTTTTTCAATGATATAAACATTTTAAAAGTCATCTGGGGCCAAACCGAATCGATTTGTTTGGTTGATTTTTGTACCATATCATAAAGTAATAACTAATAGTGTAATAAATAAAATTTGTAATGAAAAAATAAAGGTTTAAGTTTTTGCTGAAATTTTTGTACCTGCGAGCCTTCTTAAGCATAATTTGTTTTTGCAACTGCGCCAAATAAGGGGAGATAACTCTTAAAGTAAACATTAATTTTGACAAAGGCCAGAGGTATGATAATGAAATTTCCCATGTTCATTTGTAGAAAGACAACAAGTTCGTTGATAGTACTGTTTATCCTTATTTTCAAAACATATTTTGAAAAACTTATCGCTTCATTTTTTTCTTCAAAATGATATCTGATAATTGACCTTCTATTTACATACACAATTTTGTGTCGTTAATAATTTATACAAAACATTAATTTGTATGAATGATAGCAAGATGACCCATACTTTGAATGATATGTTTTAAAGAAAGGCATGGTAAACTCTCAATTAAGCCTGAATGTACGAAAATTCTATCTGTGGAAATATTTAGTGACACTTCAGGTTTTTATTCAAGATATTTGAATGTATTGTATCGGTACTAAAATTGATATTGTAGGTTAACAATTTAAACTTATCGGTGTTCCCACAGTTTATATCACATTGCTAAGCGCTTCATAAAATTGCTTGTCGTTATTTTATGACGACAAATACGATTGAGAAGAAAAACCAAATCCGGGTTACAAACTATAACTGAGGGAAACACATCAAATATAAGAGGAGAACTACGACACAACAGAAACACAACATTAAAATGTAACACACATAGTAAACGAACTAGATATATGGCGTTCATTTTCACTGAACTGGTATATATATTTGTTTAGGGGCCAGTTGAAGAACGTCTCCGGTGCGGGAATTTCTCGCTGCATTGAAGATCTGTTGGTTACCTTCTGTTGTTGTCTGTTCTATGGTCGGGTTGTTGTCTCTTTGACACATTCCCTATTTCCATTCTCAATTTTATAATATAACAATGGCCATGGTCCTGACTTTACAAGAACAAACCAACTTATTTACTATAAAATAATATCATGTATATATTGTTTATTTGCAAATCTACAAAGTAGTTGAACTGAAGGCGGAAGTTAACTATAGCGTAAAACTATACACTGCTTTGACAAAGAAAGTACAAACCACCAGAAGGTATATTTTGTTTTAATTTTTTCCTATCGTACTTTAAATTGAATTTTCTCAATTCCATGTAAAAGATTCTCAACTCAAAGTTGACATTTCTCCCTCTCAACTCTATATTTCTCACTTAAACAATTGACATTTTCATCTCCAACTTAACTTTTATTTTGTGTCGGTTATAATTTTGTTCCTACACGAAACACACAAATGAAACTATGATAAAATGTTTATCTTAGATATAACTGTAAGGACATTGACTACACGCGTGTATTCACTGACACAACATAGCGTTAAAGCTTGTATCGTACATGTAGACTTGCATTTTGTTTTAACTTCAAGTTGGATTTTCATCGAGTCATGCAGAATACTATTCGTCTTTTCGTTTACATTCTTATTGTTTTGTCTATGGTTTTCTGCTTGATTCATTATTTACGATAAATGGTTAATGAGATATTAAAAAAAAACTGTTGATTTACATCTCCAAACATTTCAATGTACTCACATATCCCTGGCTTTCAAATGTTTTGGTTTTCATGTTTCTGATGTAAGTAAATCCTGCAAAGCATTGCAGAAACATGAAAGCGTTCGTATGAAAATGCGCAGATGAGGGATGATTGTCAGTGGGCCAAATATCCACAATGTTGAAATGAAGCGGTCATTTTAAAAGTCTCTGTCAAATTTATTTTTCACAACGTTTTTAGTTATTTTACTAGTACGTACAAGCTAATGATAAAATGTATGTGTCATTTAGTTGTTTGACTGTCCCTCTGGTATGCTTCGCCCCTCGTTTGTGTCTCTTTGTGTTGTCTATCGAGACAATATTTTATTCACTTTTACTATGGATAATGCCTAATTAAACCTAGTTTTATATCTTTTACAAAATCAAATTTGAATCATTAACAAATCAAAATATTATAAAATGCAAATTATTGTTAGAAACGTACTGTAATCTCAAATAGTGAAATAAAATTTCATCTTAAGTATAAAAATGAGAAATAAACGCTTCCTGTAAAAATATTCGACACGGAAATATACTTTTTAAATTTCAATACTTTATTGTTTGACACATCTGAAACGTGTCATTCTTCCATTACTGGTTAGATTGTAGATGGTGATGATTTTCGTTATATTCACATAAAAAGAAGATAATCAACGAGAAGTAGGGAAATTGTCAACATATTTTTATTAGGTAGATATATATAGCAGTTGTATAACGATAGGTAAGGAAATTTCTTATTTATTGCATCAGAATTTCTCTTTCAGCTAAATGTCTTTCCCTCATTCACTCTAAAATCTGCTAAATTATTTGTTAAATGTGCCTTCTCTGTGAATTAGAAGAATGTTTGCTTCTAGTTCGATAAATGTCAAAGTCGAACAAAAAACTACACATTTATTAGGATGCTTCCTTCTTTTCTGCTAATTAAAAGAGCAATAATATGTGTAATGGAGAACAAATACTGGTCGTCTCGGGGTCAGATTGCGATAACACCACTACACTGTTCGTCTACCGACTAAGCCTATTTAAATAACAGCAAAGCGAGGTTCATATCACGTTTGCATTTGTCCTAACAGTGTACACGAAAACATTGTTGTTTCCGTTGGAAGTTAAACATATATCATTCTAATATAAAGCATATAAATAAAATAAATAAATAGTCATTCTATCAAGACTATTTTCTGAGATTGCTTAAGTTGTTATACACATAACTCTTTCTTTTTTCGCATTGCAAGCCGTAATTGTATTTTCTTCGTTTGACGGTTTTTGAAACCTCACTTTGGTGTCTCTACCTTCCTTTTTAAAGAAAAGATTTGAAAAGTTTAGATTTTCTTTTCGATTTTAACATCACAGCAAAACATATAATATATAACATATTGGACTAATAATCTATGTTGTATCACTTCACTTGTGTGCATGTATTTAACATTGATATAAAGATTCGTTATTAATAACAGTTTTCAAAAAAAAATGGAACGTATCAGTTACTGTGTTCAAAATAATATATGTTTTTTCATAGTACTGAAAATACACATTTTTGTTTCTAAAAACACTGGTATTCATTCGTTTGAAGTGTCAAATCAATGTTTTATCTTGTATAGATAGGTATGTGTGGTAGAGTTGACATTTTTGTACTTGTTATCTATGTTAGACTAGGTTGAACGATATTTAATTGTTCATCTTTTAATTACAAATGTGAGATCGATTATTTAAGCCTCGTTGGATAACGATGTACGTTGGATGTACGTTTAATTTTTCGAAAACCAGGATAGTAAATTCTACGTATCATAAACAGAAATTAACAAAAGAAATTGATATGAACAAGGATGTTTTTAACACTTGTTTAAGATTTGTGTTATCATTTCAATAAACATTGAAATGTATATTTGTATTTCGTATGTAACAATTATTCCACAAGGTTATTCAATACATGAACCAATTGAAATACAAGAAAAGGAAGTTAAACCAAAACAAAATGATTTCAGTACCATTAATTCGAAGAAGAAAATGTCATACGAACATTGTATGTGTATGCTATCTTGAATGAGAATATTTCACCAACTACAACAACTTGTTTGTTGGCGTCATTGCAAAATTTGCTATCAACTTCAACTGGTTTTCTTTTTTTTTTTTGCATCTCTGTTAGTGGTATAGTACTATTGCCTTTATTAAGATATATTCTTATGTTTGGTTGAATTTTTAAGGAAGTTGTGTTGTATATCGTGATCCCAATAATAATCACATGAAAGAGGGACGAAAGATACCAGAGGGAGAGTCAAACTCATAGATAGAAAATAACTGACAACGCCATGGCTAAAAATAAAAAGACAAACTATTTATGAATTTACAATATACGGTTCAATACCTTTGCTGGTACTGGTCATGGTGGACTGTTAGTCTATGATAATACAATCAGTCTAATAGCCAGTACAAATACAGACAAATAATAGTACAGAAGACACAATCAACCTATTTTGTCTGTTTTGGTTTTTCACGAAATGTTGTCAATATAACGGAATATCTTCAGAAACTGCCAATACCGTGTCAGAATAATGACAGATGGTACCACCTGTTCCTTTTGTTGAAAACATTTCAATTTGTTGCAGTTTTTATGAACTTCTTTTTTGTAAACCTTGGATTTCATAAAATTTTCATACTTTTTTATTACGTTTATTTAATAGACTATCATTGGCACAGTGCACATACGCAATCTGTCTCGTCCTCTTTTCCAATGCCTTACCATCACCAATCGCCAGTTATCACCAGCAAAATTTCTTATATTGACCTACGTCAAAGTCTGCATTATTTAGTTGAAGGAAATGAGTGCGTAATTTCCCTTTTAGTCTACACCGCCCTCGGTGGGTCGCTTAATTTAAGAAAAAAAATTCATATGTTAAAACGCAAGTTGGGATATTTTATCAACTAAGATACTTCAAATGGAATTATTGACCAACTGAATTGCTTCTTGCTTTACTTATAGACGTTTATTTTGTAAAAATTGATGGATACGCAAGGTTGATGTGTAACCCGTAACACAGACATAAGCGGTATTTGTTTTGTTTGTTGTTGAAAGCCGTACAGTAAGTCCAATATACATATTTAATTTTAAACAGAGGGAGTGAAATATATCAATCGAGCAATCAATTTAATTTATTGTATGATGATAAGACAACGCCATAGGCACATTAGCTATGGAGGACATAAGATAAAAATTAGCAGTTCATAACAGTCCATATAATAATACACATAAAACCGAAGATTCGGCAAATTCTCTCCACACAAAAAATGAGATGAAATCAGGTACCGGAAGAACAAGTAGTACCTGTGACATAAGTGACACAAACGTATGACACAATGAAAATACAAATCAGGTGCTCTGTCGATTTTGGTGATGTTCTGTTTCGAAAATCATAACTATTACAAAATTATTGCGTGGCAAAGGTTTGTCAGTAAAACGGTTATGTTAATTGAAATACTAAATCTTTTAAGCAATATATATATGAAAATCATTTTATTTTTTCTATTACAGGTCAATCATCATTCGATAGGTAATTCTGCTATTTGTATTTAAATCATTAATAAAAGAGCAGTTTGGAAAATATCAAAATGAAGGTAATGCTATCGAACAGTATAATAATTCATACATGTTTATTAGCCGGGGAAAATAGTTTAAATATACACAGTTGTATGATATTTGGTCTCTGGTAGTTGATTTTTACATTAAAAGTTATACCATATTTTCTTATCTTTATGCAAAAAGTTTGTACAAGACAAAATTCAAAACAGTGGTTTCGGAATGAAAATGAAATTAAGCTAGCATTATCTTTCTTTGTGTACTCTTTTAATGAAATTGTCAATATTTCTTACTCCTCTGCTAATATAGCGGTTGATAAAATAAATTAAACCACACCACAGGTGATTTCGATTTTCTAATGAATTTTCCATTTTTATGAAGCACAACTCCAGCAGCAACAACATACATAGTATAAACAAGACATAATTACAAACATAACATAAAGAGTGTGTATGCAGCATTGTAACAGATTGTATGTCAACAATAGGATTGTGTGCCTGATATTCATATAATCTTTCAATCAGTTTAATTGAGGTCTGGAGCTGGCATGTCAGTTAACTGCTAGTAGTCTGTTGTTATTTATGAATTATTGTCATTTTATTTATTTTCTTATGTTACATCTTTTGACATTGGACTCGGACTTCTCTTGAACTGAATTTAATGTGCGTATTGTTATGCGTTTACTTTTCTACATTGGCTAGAGGTGTGGGGGAGGGTTGAGATCTCAAATGACATGTTTTTACCCAGCCGCAATTTTGCGCCTGTCCCAAGTCAGGAGCCTCTGGCCTTTGTTAGTCTTGTATGGTTTTTAATTTTAGTTTCTTTTGTATAAGTTTAGTATGACGTCCATTATCACTGTACTAGTATACATATTTTTAGGGGCCAGCTGAAGGACACCTACGGGTGCGGGAATTCTCGCTACATTGAAGACCCATTGGTGGCCTTCGACTGTTGTCTGCTCTATGGTCGGGTTGTGGTCGCTATGACATATTCCCCATTTCCTTTCTCAATTTTAATAGATAAGTTTAGTAGTTATAGATGGTTTTACTACTGGAACATAAACTGTTAACCCTTCCAATCCACCTAATTAACTGACACCTTGGTGTATTCATTCTGTTTTCAGTTTTCTGTGTTACGTCGTTTCGAACTGTTCTTGTCCGTTTTTTGTAATCCTTTGGCCATCAGTGCCTGTTTTTCCTTTACTCTGATATCTCCACAACTCTTTGTGGACAGCATTTAGGACTCCAGACATGTATATAGATAGTTTAGTTGACAATAATACAAACAACTCATTCGTCTAACGTAACTTTATTTGGAAATTTGGTCAGAGTATATAATGAAACACAAGCTTCACTTCGTTGTATTTAATGTTAATTTCAAATTAGATTTATACTAAATAAGTATTTTTTATATAAATTTTACTTGAATAACGATAATCGCAAGTGGTGTTAACAATGGTAAATAAATAAAGAGTTGATGTGTTCTTTTTTTCAGAACTCAACATTATTTGGTTTTATATTGATGTGCATGGTCTACCTTATTGCAGTTAATAGTGGTAAGTGTATTGCTCAACCATCATAAACATATACTGTAAATTCAGAAATTATTGCCATGTTCTTATTTTTGCAAAAAAAAGTGACAAGGTTATATAATTTAATTTTGGATGTAACGCGTCTTCTGATTGGCTGACGTTGTTTTCTTATCAGCCCATAGACATAATTTAGTCATGTGACCGTGACGTCATCAACGTTTGTTCATGGTTTTCTACGGTTTAAAATGTATTTAGAATTAAATTATAAGAAATGACTGTAATATTTTTTATTTCTATTCGAAATAACATAAAAAATGTGGTGCACACTGTTAAATAACCTGCTACGCACGTTATTCAGTGTGCACCAAATTTTTATGTAATTTCTTCATAGACAGAAAAAAATATTACAGTCATTCCTTAAATAATCGCAATAGTTTAAACTCGCGTTTTTATTTAATTTATATGAATTAAACAGGATTTTTCTCAATACCGCAAACATCAAAATCGCATTTTTGTCTAAAATGACAACATCTTAATAATAAATGCACGCAATAATTTCTGAATTTACAGTCAATACCTCTGCTGGTACTGGTCATGGTAGACTGTTAGTCTATGATGATACAATCAGTCTAGTAGCCAGTACTTCGATACTGGCATTAAAATGCGGTTATTGTTGGAATTAAATATACTGTTATAAAATTAAAATACCAAGCCAGGAAATAGGGCAGTTGTTTCAATGTTCTTTTGATTGATAGCATTTGGTTATTTAATTTCCTAAAGTCTTCTACTTTAATCATCCCTTCGTAAATTTTACGGACACCATCACGAGTTGGTTGACCGTTATGGAATAACCGTATCACAAATGTTATTGGATATGTTCCTTACGTCGTAACTACAATCCCCTTCCCTTTCCTGAATGTGACCTACCGAATTAGACTATTTACCGGATTTGTTATCACATAAGCAACACGACGGGTGCCGCATGTGGAGCAGGATCTGCTTACCCTTCCGGAGCACCTGAGATCACCCCTAGTTTTTTGGTGGGGTTCGTGTTGTTTATTCTTTAGTTTTCTATGTTGTGTCGTGTGTGCTGTTGTTTGTTTGTCTTTTTTCATTTTTAACCATGGCGTTGTCAGTTTGTTTTAGATTTATTTGACTGTCCCTTTGGTATCTTTCGTCCCTCTTTTAAGAATTTGCCTTGTAGTTTGGTATTTTTGTCATACTTTTTTTAAACATGAATGTTTTCTTTATAGTTGCTGGGTCCTTCTTATCTTTTCTATATCAATATGAGGTCAAATTAACAGCATAAATAAAACCATACGAACCTGAATTTTAAAAGAAAGATGTTACTTTAAATCAGCGACTGAGATTAAGATGAACATAAAAAGAAATAAATATTTACAAATTGCACATTAAAAGATCAGTATCTGATAAAATATGAATATTTATGTAAGCAAAAACAATCCTTGTCAATGAGCAATAGTTTGGGATTTATTTTCAAAAACAATTTCGAAAATGCATGTTACTGCATGTTTCGAGTAAGTTGTTACAAGTACAAAAAGGTGTAAGATATATGACAGCAAGCCTATCAATCCATCATACAGATACAAAAACAGGTAAATATTAATATCTGATGGAATTGTAAGAACTCCTAAAATGGATAGACGTCTTCTGCTATGAATGTATCAACTTGAAAATCAGAAACAGTTTCTGGCTTGCAAAAAAACGCTATTAATTACTTAGCTAATATGGTTCAACATATCTAATTGTTGCATCCATTCTTTCGTCATCTTTAACCCGTTAGTGCAATCTCCTTACGAGACTTAACAACTATATTTTTTTCAGAATGTGTACCATCTCAAGGTGTCACTTGTCGTAAGTATTATCATATCTTTCATTTGTTTGGACTGTTTGTAATCTAAAGGGATAAAATGAAAATAAAAATGGCATTTCGAAGAAAAATCCATTAAACATAATCATCAACTGCAATGTATCTCTATCGTATAGATAATTTATCTTTTATACATCTGTTGTGGTGTTTTGGATCTGTTATTGTCGTAAATTTTTTTTGTGATGTTTAATAAAAAAGATTGTATGAATTTTTAAATCATTCGAAATGAAAGATTAACGTTAGTTCTCTCCTTCAATAATTAGAAGCTGCACAAAATAATTCGATTACAAATAATCCATAATCCATCTATCGATTATAACCACATTTGCCTACCCTTCCGGAGCACCTCCGATCACCCCCGGTTTTTGACGGGGCTCCTGTTGTTCAGTCTTTATTTTTCTATGTTGGGTTTTGTGTATTTTTAATTGTCTCATAGTCTTGTCAGTTGTTTTTTTTTTTGCAATTTGATATGAGTTTGAATGTCCCTTTGGTATCTGTTATCTCTCTTGTGAAGACACTGTGCGGCTATCAGCAATGATTTAAACATTATACAAATAGAATGACGTTTCGGTAGAGTATGGCATTCTGCGAAGAACATGCGATCAAATAGTACATTAACAAGAATAACAACTGTTGATATTTTTAATTCAGGAAAGAGCCAGAAACAAAAGGCCGGATTTCATTCATTATGTTGAATAATTAACTCCAATATTAAAAAAACTTATCAAAGATGACATACATATCATATATTCTACTTGACTATTCTTACAGCTCCTACAGAACCAGAAACGACATCTAGCATGCCGACGACGACAATGGAAGAAACAACGACCACGAGTAACTCAACCGGAACGAATGGTAAGTACAAACATAAAAATTTAGGCAATATATAATTGGCCTAACCTCGTTGTGGTTTCACTAGTCTTCGGATGCAGTTAGGGAATAAATGATCATGACGTTTTGCAAGTGTAGCGAAAGAATTAAAAATATTCACTACTTACTCGGCTGCAAAGTTATCTTCTGTTGTCTTCAATGCAAAATATCTAAAAGCATTATCGTTATTTTGATTATATTACATTTTAAAGAAATTTTTTAATACAAGCGGATCATATATCCGATGTGTGTCAAACTGTTTTGTTCATGTTGTTGTTAATCTTGTTCTTTTATTTCTTTTTTTCAGGCGCGACCAGCACTATTGTACCAGTTGCAAGTTTCGTAGCTTGTCTTATTACCGGTGGTATTCTGACCTGGTAACAACAAATTACCAACATGTATGAATGTGGAAATATAAAAACTGTACAATTTTTTAACGAACATTCCAAGAATATTTCGAAAAAAATATTCAAAATTCGATGATTGGTTTTTATAATGCAAGTTGTTCCATGACAATTGCCCATGACAATTGCTAATGACTATGCCAATATATTATAACAATATGTATTTCCTTATATCATTCTAATCATTTTGAGGTAATCTGAGGTATACATGCAGACCTGTGTATGTGTAATTTATGTAAATTTGCGTCTTTTTTAAATCTTCATATGTATATTATAAAATTTAAAGACAAAGATTGGCAACCTTTTCTTATCTAATTTTTACTTCAAGATCAAATAAATAAGTTGCATGTAATGAATGTGGTCATGTATTCCCCGCCATCTACGCGTGTACAACATGTGCATAGAAGCGAATTAAGATTAGACGAACAAATATTAAATTCAAATATCAAAACTAAAGAAACGTTTATAACTCGGAAATATTTCATCTAATTCATGCGAAAAACATACATGCCGTTTCACCGCTGGAAATGCTAAACCCGCCGTTTCATGGCATGTACATGGAAAGCTCTATTGAACAGATGTATATTTGAATGTATGAGACAAATAAACAAACAAATGTATAAGAGTCAACCACATTCATATGATACCAGTGGATTGATTTTAGTTGTAACACATAAGGTATGGCATAAACTGATTCGGTGTGTATTTGTACGAAGATGTGTTTTAGTCAAACAGATATTGTTTTGTTCCTTTGCTTAAAACACGCAACATTTACGATTAAGAACAACGACTTGTTCTGCGAACAATTTTTGTATACAAAATATTTACCAAGAGACATACCGACCACTAAATACTGTCTTATGCTTGAACGGAAATATTCATAATAAATGAAAATATTATGTTTAACTCAATTTACATGACATACCTACGACTACACAAAGGTCTGTCAAGCAAACAGAAACACATATTGACTTATATTACTGAATACATAAATTTATATAAAAATTCCTAGAAAAAGTATTTCAATATTACCGAAACATGAACCATTTCAGAAACCTCGAGTGAACTAAGGAAATATTTATCTGAATCATAACAAGTGAAGCTTACGATTTTAATACCTTTTTTCAGTATTGTGATATAATTTTTCAAAAAAGAAGCAAGAATAATTTAATATAATTTTTATTAGATTATCATGGTTATTCCTCTTTGTACTGGTTTTCTCATCTTCCAATACATTAACTCTTAATAATTTTAATGATTTATAAATCAGTATTGTATGCTAGATTATGTGATGTATGTAAGGATATTAGGTGAGTTACATAATTAGGCAATACAATAAGTAATAAAGCATTTTAATTAAATGTGATAACTCTTTGCAAAGCAGTTAATGCAGATATGCTAAACCTTTTCAATGATTTATTCAAATTGTTTGTTTTTATCAAATGTGTACAAATTGTGAATATTAAGATCAGCTAACATCCTTAGTTTTCAATTTGAACCATTATATAAAAGTAATGAACGAAAGGAAAAATCTTTGAGAAGTGATATGTTTGGCTTTAAAATGATAAATATTGAGTTGTAGATACTATAGAGCTAAAATCACAATAACACAAGACAAAGTGCTCAAAGATAGAGATCTACCGCTTCATTGTTTTAAGGAGGTAGACCTAGGTTAAGGGAAATAACTCTTAAAATCATCAGTACGTTTATGTCAACCATTTTCAAAAACATATTCTAAGCTTCTAGGTTACATAGATTAATTTCGATCTGTTTCAGGTAAATGCTTAAAATACATTGATGAACTTGACTTTTACAAACGCTTAACTGATTTAAAGAGTTATCTCCCTGAACCAAGGTCTACCCCCTTAAAGGATCATTTTGGATTATTTGTAATCGAATCATATTGAGCAGCTTCTAACGTTAATCTTTCATTTCGAATGATTTTAGAATTCATGCAATCTCTATTATTAAACATCATAAAAAAAATTGATGATTATAGGGTTTTTTCTTCGAAATTGCCATTTTTATTGTCATTCTATCACTTTATAAGATTACAAACGGTCCAAAGAAATGAAAGAGAGAATAATACTTACGACAAGTGACATCTAGAGTAGGTGTACATTCTGAAACAAAATATAGTTCTTAAGTCTCGTTAGAATGGATGCGGAAATTGGACATGTTGAACCATATTAGCTAAGAAATTAATAGCCTTTTTTGTCAGCCAGAAACCCGTTATTGATTTTTATAATTCTACTGAAATCTTACAGATGTTTTTGTGTTAAATGCAGGTATGTTTATTAAAAGTTTCTGTTCTCGAAATGATTTACAATTACATGTATGTAAAATGTATCATTAGGTTTCGAGTTCTTGCGAGTCCTTACTTTTTGTTGGTAACCTTGGTCTGTCTTTTTTGTTAATCAATTTACGGTATTTGAACATCGGTTACTTGCCGTCGCCTTCATACAAGTACCATAGACCTGTAAGTTGATATATGCATAGCAGAAAATGCTAACCCGTCTGTGTCCTTTAGAAGTTCTTACAATTCCATCAGGTTTTAATATTTACCTGTTTTTGTATCTTTATGGTGGATTGATAGGCTTGCTGTCATATATCATACACCTTTGTGTACTTGTAACAACTTACTCGATACATGAAGTCCAACAAGTTCGTCAGATATGGTTGCCTTCCTTGTGCAAAATTAAATTTTGAGAAAATATCTATACTGCTTTTATCATTTATTTCTTGATATTGCCTTCTCCGGACAAACCTTCCAATATATTAGAGTTGACATTCGAGTTATAAAAGTGATCCAGACCAACCATATTGAATAAATTGATTATATAGTGTGAATAGTCCCATCCCCTATGAAGCTTTAAGGACTTGAGATCTTCAAATACAATTCGGCATAACTAACTTGAGTCAAAGCCTTGAATCCTAGCAAAATAAGACACCATTTGTCTAGCAAGAAAATAGAATATTCAAACTTACAATGTCAAAAAATGACCACAAAGACAAACAGAAAGAAAATAAAGAAAATTAAAAAGTCAATTGTTCATGAACAATTGAATGGTCTTTCCTTTTTTCTTTTATTAATTGCCTTCTTAATTAAAAAATATATGGTTTCTAAGGACTTTTATGTTCATAAGTGGTTGCTTAGGGCAAAAATCATTCCTAAGGTTAAATATATTAAAATAAGTTATTAAAAATGTCATATGTACTATTCATAGTGTTTAAAGTTAAAAAAATAAGTGATTGCTAAGGACTTGTATGTCGTTGCTAGGGACAAAAATGTCATTTCCAGTAATAAAAATGTCATATTTATATTATTCATAGCCTTCTAAGTTCAAAAATATATGGTTGCTATGGTCTTTTATGTCGTTGCTAGGGACTTGACCTCTGACCTTGACCTAACTTTGTAGATCTTATTATGCTGATCATTTTTGCAATTCAAAGTTTCTTTCTATCTGTAACCACTTTTGAGTTATAAGCAAACAATCATCATTTCGGACCCCAAAAACAGTTTTGGTGCCCTAGTACCATAACAGTTGGTCCAATGATTTTCAACCCAACATAACAAATGTAGATCCCGACAAGACACATATTTTCTCCGTTACATTTTATCAGCCATTTTTTACGGTTATTTAGTAAATCCGATAACAAGCTAAGGTCAAAATCTAGGTCATGACCTTGACCTTTGACCTTAAGTCAATTTTCATGCTCATGTGAATTGATGATCATTGGTGATGATCCTAGGTGGCTACAACTTACAGTTTTTGAGTTTTAGTGGCCAACCGACATTTGTTAATTTTCAAAGGGGCATAACCCTACCAATGAGTCGTTGAATCTTTTCGATCCAATGTAACGAAGCACCAGGGTCTGTTCTTGAACAAATTCCACCCTTTGTTTTTTTTCTACCTATTATGGTTATGGAGTTAGAATGATAACAAGTTTTTCGGTGTTAGGGGAGATAACCCCTATAAAGGAAATGTTACGGGGTCGTGCCCTCACCACAAGATAGCTTTTGGTCAACCGATACTAGATACCTAATATCATTTCAACATGTCGCGTACTTTTTTGGGGAAATTTCGTTAAAGTTTGGCGGAAAGAATAATAATAATAATTAAAGTTCAATTCTTCTTGAATAATTGATAGGTCTTTCCTTCCATTTTCTTTTAATTATACTGTCATAAATAAATATATCACATATATATTGATTGATAAATTTATTGATTAGTTGGTTGGTTGGTTGGTTTGTTTATTAGTTAAACACTTGATACAGGGTCTCTTGCAACAAGCGAAAAAAAGAGACCTTGGATTCCGTATTAAACACATGAAACGGAAACATGTATTGAATGATTGATTGATTGATTGGTTGGTTGGTTAAACACGTCGGTTAAATATGCTGGTTAAACTCGTTGGTTGGTTAAACACGTTTAATAGGCTCAATTAAAACAAGCAAAAAAAAACCACCTTGGATCCCTTATGAAACACATTAAATGGAAACATTGATTGATTGATTGATTGATTGATTGATTGATTGATTGATTGATTGATTGATTGAATGATTGATTGGTTGGTTGGTTGGTTTGTTGGTTTGGATTCAAACACACATAAAACTGTTTAAATAGTGCCAAAAACCACATAATTTGATGACCTTGACCTTTGACCTTGTGACCTTCGTCAAGGTCATTGCTCCACAAGGTCATTGCAAAAGACCCTATGGGTCAAGGACCTTTTGTTTAAGAGTTTTGCCTAAAAATGGCTTTTTAAAAACCATTAGTGGGAGTTATGTCCCTTACATGATGGTAAAATCAATATAGTCATAATGTAAAAAAGTTGCCCCTTAAAGTACCAATCATTTTTCACTGCTTAAATTTTCTGTATCTATAACCGTTCAATAGTTATAGGGAAATGAAAAACTTTTGAAAATCTAAAATATGACCTTGACCTTTGACCTTGAACTATATTTTTAAGTTTTGGTCCAATGAACTCAAATCTGAAGACCCGCAGTCTTTACGACTTACGGTTCAATAGATTTATATGCATATCGAAAATTAAAATATTCAAGGGGAAATAACTCCTATAATAAGTCACTGGATCGCTTCGGTTAAAATTATTTGAACTTGTATCATTTGGCAAGGAACATTTAAAAAAAAACCATTTGCCGCTAAGTCTTATAGTTCATGAGTTATAGCGATAACAGTGTTTTTTGTAATTGGGGAGATAACTCCTATAACGTAAATAGTACACTTCGGTGCCCTTAATACAAGATAGCTTTTATTGACCCGATACTTGGTACCAAAGATTATTTTGATATCTTGCGTACTTTTCTTGGGGATTGACTTTGAAAACGGCGGAAGAAAAAGAATAATAATAATAAACAAACGAAATACAGTAAGGTCTTTCCATTTAAGAAAGGAAAGACCTTAATTAAAAACCAATTGTTCAGAGAACAATTGAAGGTCTTTCCATCGAAACAATGTATTTTGGTATGAAAGTTGTGAAACTAAGTTTAAAATGTCATTTCAATCGTCAAATGATAGCTTCTAGTACGTTGATTCCAAAAATATTTGGTTTCCATACATTTTTTTTTAAATAAGGGAGATAATTTGTTACTTCCGGTTTGAAAAATGTTACTTACGATTATATTTGAATATTTACTTGACACTGATTCCAAAAATATCTGGTTCTATATACTTTTATATTAATAAAGTACAAAAAATAGCTACTTCCGGTGTACAAAAGGTCACTTCCGGTTGTTTCTTTCAAGGTTAATGGTTTGATACCTTTTTCCAAAATTTTCATAGCTTTATCATGTATACATATAAAATAAAAGCAAAGGTCAAAATCTAGAACGTCAAATAAAGCTATGACCTTGAGATCAATTCCAAGGTCATGAACTAAGGACCTCAAATCAAAAGACCATAGGTCTTAATTATATTTGGTTAATGACTTATATCACCAAACACGTATTTTTAAATACAAGAGGGGAGAAAACTCCCTTTTACGTTCAACTTGCCCTTGCAATAAAAATTTATGTGTTACGACATGTCGCAACTAACAATTTAGTAAAAATAATTTGTTGATATCTTATACGGTCTTTGGATATAAGTGAAAATAAGCCAAATTCAAATATTAGAATATGACCTTGACCTTTGACCTTGACCTAATTTTCATTTTTTTTGGACCAAGGACCTCAAATCAAAAGATCCTAGGTCTCTATCACTTATGGTTTATAAGATAGAAATGCATATCACTTATATCAGATGCATAAGGGGAAATAACTCTCATATTGAGCGGTCATATTGCTTCGGTCAAAATAGGACAAATCATGCAAAGGATATTTTGCAATTTTGTAAAATAAATTTGTCGTTATCTTGTACGGTTGCGAAGGAGTTGTGAGCACAAGGAAAACAGTGTTTGGGGAGATAACTACTACAAAGAAAAGTATTCGGTTACGCAGGGTAAATTTCAAAAGCGCATAAACTGTTCGATATCATATACCAAATATCAAAGCGACATATTGCGAAACAAATGTTTATCGCAAGAACAAAATTAGGCGGAAGAAAAAAAAAAAAAAAAAAAATAATCAGAAGAAAAACAATAGGTCTTTCCACAGAAAAGTGGAAAGACCTAATAATAATAATCAGAAGAAATACAGTAAGGTCTTTCCTTATAGAAAAAGGAAAGACCTTAACTAACGAATTACGAACTAGAACCCCAAATAGTTTGAACATCCTAACCCACGTGTGGCACTCGTCGTACATGTTCAAACGAGAATGGGATTGTGGAAAATACATTTCATAAGGGTTACCATTTCGCGATTGCCTCATTGAATTTGTTGAAGGAACGAGTTTAAAATGATCACTTGGAACCCTTGCTTTGATAGCTTCTTGTAATAAGCAGCAAATTTCTATTAAGAAAGTCGTGGAAGAAAGTGAAACATCTGGAATATATTATCGACTCGGACATATTCGCTTCATATACAGGTGCGGCAGGAATGTTACTACAGAGCAATGGAGTTTACAAGTGGGAAGCTGAACCGCAACTTTTGTCGTAAATTTTTTCTCTCTACCGATACCGAAAGTAATAGAAAATTTCAAAAAATAAATCACGATATGTGGCAGACTACAATGCTTCACGTTATATCTTGTATTTTAAGTTAGAAGGGGAAAATGCGTTTCAACAAACTCAACAAACTTTGAATTATTCAGTGAGAGGACATCATCTATATAGCGGAACGTTTCTGAACTGAATGAATAATGCTAGCTTCTTTTTATTCTTCTTTTCGTCTTATTTGAAAATAAACATAAAAAAAAACAATAATAAAATACATTTTATGGAAACAAAACCTCAATATGTTGTTTTTGAGATATGATTTTCAAACATACCATTAGTTTTACATCTTACATAAAATAGTCAAATTATCTATTAATATTCATTCACAATCTAAACTAAAGAATAGAAATGACATATGAGTGAGTGAACTACTAGTTATTACTCATTAACATATTTAATCCACTCAAAGCTACGCTTTTCGTGAATTCAATAAGTTAATTCGTAAAAGGCGTGCTATATATATAACATAACATTTCGATGGAAGTTAATAGTTTTGAAATATATCGATTCATCCTATCAGCTGCCAAACTGTAGAATCTGAAACCCTGGTGACCATATGTTTAAACAAATGTCTTTATATGTTAGAAGTAGTTAACGTATAGCTGTGGTCTTATGCCATTATTATTTCTCTTTCCTCTGAACAAAAATGAAGTTGTAGATATCTATCGTTAAGCACTGTCTTGTGTTATTGTGATTTTAGTGCTTTAGTATCTCGAACTCAATATTTATCATTTCAAAGACAAACATATCCCTTCTCAAAGTTTTACATTTTATTTTTCAATTCATTCCTTTTATATAATGTTCAAATGTGAAATATTTCAACTAACTTAATAAAATTAACGGTACCAATTTTCTTGCACCAGATGCGCATTTCGACAATAAATGTCTCTTCAGTGATGCTCGTGGCCAAAATAATCCAAAAGGTCCAAAAAGTATTTCCAAATCCGGGAAAGGAATCAGAGCTTTGCATGAGGGAGATACATTCCTTAATTTATAATAATTTCTATCATTTTGTAACAGTAAATTTTAATAACACAAAAAATCCGTATTTTCATGCAAGTAACGAAGTACTGGCTACTGGGGTGGTTATACCCTCGGGGACTAATAGTCCACCAGCAGAGGCATCGACCCAGTGGTAGTAATAAAATTAACGGTACCAATTTTCGTGCACCAGATGCGCATTTCGACAATACATGTCTCTTCAGTGATGCTCGTGGCCAAAATATTTGAAATCCAAAGCTTATATAAAAGATGAAGAGCTTTAATCCAAAAGGTCCAAAAAGTATTTCCAAATCCGTGAAAGGAATCAGAGCTTTGCATGAGGGAGATACATTCCATAATTTATAATAATTTCTATCATTTTGTAACAGTAAATTTTAATAACACAAAAAATCCGTATTTTCATGCCAGTACCGAAGTACTGGCTACTGGGGTGGTGATACCCTCGGGGACTAATAGTCCACCAGCAGAGGCATCGACCCAGTGGTAGTAATAAAATTTACGGTACCAATTTTCTTGCACCAGATGCGCATTTCGACAATACATGTCTCTTCAGTGATGCTCGTGGCCAAAATATTTGAAATCCAAAGCTTATATAAAAGATGAAGAGCTATAATCCAAAAGGTCCAAAAAGTATTTCCAAATCCGTGAAAGGAATCAGAGCTTTGCATGAGGGAGATACATTCCTTAATTTATAATAATTTAAAGATGTTTATGATCTTTGTTTTCGACTTTTCAGATACACGGAATTCTTTGAGTTTTTTTATCCATAGCTTGCTATTTTGAATTAGAGCCGCAAATATCTAAAGCAAAATACATAAACAAAATATGAAATACCAGACAAAGGATACAACAATTACAGTTAAGTCTGTTCTAAATCGCACACGTACTAATCGATAGTGATTGTTATATATATAAGATATTTTTTGTACCCAGAAAAAAAATGCTATCGAGCTTTTAGGGAAGCTGAACTGATTTGTAAAAGCATTGGATTTAAAAAAAACCTTCTAGTCATATTTATTAGAAAATGCACATTTATACCCTTGAGGTTTGAAGGCAAACAATTCAACAGAATGCACCATGCAAACATATTTTGAAATGAATAACATTATCATGATTATACCAACAGTAAAAAACGTAATGCTGATGCAGGTAATCTTCAGCATAAACAGAGTGTATAGTATCAAATGATGATATAAAACGAGCAAGGAAACCCTCTTTTCACGAGTATTTTTGGCCATAACTATAATATTTGAAGCGGATTTTCTCTTTGTCATATTTTTAGACCTACGATTTACTTTAAATATTTTTTTAATTAGTTTCATTTAATTACCCTCTTGGCTTAAAATAATCTACATAAATGTTAAATGAATAAAGGCAACAGTAGTATACCGCTGTTCAAACTCATAAATCCATGGACAAAAAACAAAATCGGGGTAACAAACTAAAACTGAGGGAAACGCATTAAATATAAGAGGAGAACAACAACACAAAACTACAATGTAACACACACAGAAACGGACCAAGCAACAGACAAAATCCCACGAGAATAACAAATATAACATCAAAACCAAATACATGAATTTGGGATAGACAAGTACCTTGACACGTCTTATCGCAATGTGAATTTACACCCAAAAATATGAGAAAACAAACGACGCAACGTTAAAATGTAACACATACAGAAACAAACTATAATATAACAATGGCCATATTCCTGACTTGGTACAGGACATTTTTAAAGAAAAAAAATGGCGGGTTGAACCTGGTTTTGTGGCATGCCAAACCTCCCCTTTTATAGCCATGTGAAATATAACATTAAGATGACAACTCAACACCACAGGACTACAATATAAATAAATTGGAGAATACAATTGACAAAGAAACATACGAACAACAGCCAACAAAAGACAACAAGTTGAAAATTTTAAAACGCCAGAAGTGCATTTTATCCACACAAGATCTACTAGTGATGCCCAGATACAAAAGTTTAAAAGCCGAAACAAGCATCGAGGACCAAAAGATCAAAAAAGTTGTGCCAAAAACGGCCAGGGTTTTCTGTTAGTTACCAGAACATCCTTATCATTTAGAATAATGTATACTTTTGCAAACAGTAAATTTATAAAATTAATAAACAAAGGCTTAAGTTTTGGCTGAAATACAGTGCACAAATAAATCTTTATATTTGGGAATCCAAGTAAATAACCTCATTATTTATTGCACGAACATTTCTCGATATGTTATTTGGGTACTTTATAAAAACAGTGGCCAACAGTAGCCAAGAAGATTTTGTATCAACCTTAAATGTGTATTACTTAGTATAATAATATAGTAACATCAGGAATATAGATCAAAGTTTGACAAAGCTTCTACCAATTTTATCAAAAATATAGATTCTTATTATGGAATGACTGTTGGATTTATATAAATTTGATCTATGACATACCCATACTCAGATTCAAGATCAACATATGTTTAAGTGGTGTCGGTGGGACCCTACACCCTTATAAACTAAATAAAAAGGGAGATAGAAATAAAACAACAAAGTCCTATGTTTTTGTTGTTTTGGATTAATTTAGCCCATTGGATATTGGAATTAAATACCCAATAAAATTGAGAATGGAAATGGGGAATGTGCCAAAGAGACAACAACCCGACCATAGAAAAAAACAACAGCAGAAGGTCACCAACAGGTCTTCAATGTAGCGAGAAATTCCCGCACCCGGAGGCGTCCTTCAGCTGGCCCCTAAACAAATATATACTAGTTCAGTGATAATGAACGCCATACTAATTTACAAATTGTACACAAGAAACTAAAATTAAAATAATACAAGCATTTAAAATATATGTAATGTGGATTTGAAGCTCTATTTGGGCGACGTAAATGTATCACTGGTTGCAAGGTTACGACCTAATCTATGGTTAAATTTCAATGAAAATCTCACAAAACTACTTATTTCGTATGAAAATAGCAGTGCTCCGTAGGGACATGTGAATCGGTAAAGAAACTTTCAAGTTTTTGGAAAAATCAATTTAGTTTACAAAATAAGGACAGCAGGTACATCGGATTGAAGTTCGAGTTTTTATGCTCATAATGAACAGATAATTCACTTTTAGATTTGCACGAGTCGCATACGTGTATACATTTAATGTCGTCGAATTATCGTCTTGCAAGACAATACTGTATCTATGAAGTTTTGCTGTTTATTTATACCACAGCTTTCAACATATCGTTCCTATAGATAAATGTTTTAATTCTAATCTTTTTTTTTCCATCTACACTTTCGAATCCAAGTCTAATGTCCCTCTAAGAATAGATTTTTTTTTATAATAGACGTTTAAGATTAAAAAATAAATAATAATAATTTCATTTGATATCGCAAAGAATTTTTTTTTATAACTTTTATATTTGCATATTACGGCTTTTGAAAAATAAATTTTCGCTTTAGGAAAATAACATATATAATTTGCTTTCAACTCTTTCGTGCACAGAAATATCTGCATAGGGATCTTAAGCTGCACTTGGGACAATTTCAAAAATTAAAAAAAAAATGCATGAGAAAATAATATTTAAGAGAACCAGGATATGGTTATAAGGGTGTCTATCTTCCGTTGCGAAATATTTGTTTAAACATAAAAGTGTCTATCTTATTTTGATATTACGGTATGAAAATTATACCAGTAAGCACGGCACGTGCTTTTGAAGAACAGTAACCTCAATCATGCATGCATGAATAAATGAAATATTTTTTTAGTAACCGATTTACGAATGCCGATTCAGAAAACTTGAAGTGCTCGAAATTTTACAGAACAAAAATACTATAGCTAGCTATCACAACTATTCATTTCAAATGAACAATAAATACTTACAATATTCTTTGATTGGTTGATGAATATGATTGCCTATTTGTCACGTCGTGTAAATATGAAATATACACGCGATAATGGGAGGAGATATAACTGAATACCAGCTGTGCAAAAATGAAATCATAAGTGCCAAGACAACTATTTTCCACGTTATCTACAATTTATTAATTGAGATATAATTGCTCGGATTGTAAAGCGTTTGATTGACGAAGATAAGACTATTTTTTGATGGAACATATTTTTTGTTAATATGTCATACTGACATCTTATGTCTACATATTAACTTTAGAATATATTTTAATTATATAAGTTTATTTTTGAGAAGCGGAGGGCAAATGATATAACAGAATTTATATTGGCCAAAAATATAAGCGGAATTATATTTCATTTTAAAAACGTACTTGAATTTGAATTTGAGAAACTTTTTAAAGAAATACAACGAAGTTTTAATTAAAATGGAAAACACATTTTCCATGGAATATTCAAAAATGATAACAGGACAACAGTATAATGAACCGGAAGAGTATTGTTCTTATGAATCGTTCAATACATATGACTGTCACATTCCGAGAGATTATTGTGAAAGCGGCCATGTTAATACTGATAAACCAATGGACTGCAATTACACGGAATTTGCTTATGATCAACAGAATATGTTTTATAATACAAATAATACTTATTGTAACTCTGACAATTCGTCCGATTATTCTTGGGAATATTTATCAGAAGAAGACGTCGGTGAAAACCGAAAGCGGAAACCTATTCAGAAGACCGGAAGTGACTCTAAAGTACAGCCGGTGAAAGTGCGAGAGTGTGCAACGGAACGAGAACGCAATCGTATGCACCAGTTGAACGATGCATTTGACAGTCTTCGACAAGTCGTTCCCAAAACGAATTTAACCGACCAACAGAAATTATCGAAGATTGGAACTTTGAAGTTAGCAATTCAGTATATTTCAGCTTTAACGAATGTGTTACGGACAAGCGGCGTGGAAATATCGCCGATTCCAACTACCACTGATGGAGACAGGCGAGGAAGAAGGCGAAACTGCAGGAAACGATCATAAAAAAACTTATCTTTAATCTGTAAGACATTATTTAGCTGTATACCCGGTGAATGATATTTTCGATTACCTATTTATTAACATGAAAATAATAAAAATATCAATAATTTAATTCATAGTTCTGCTTATACGGCTTTATGCTAAAATGTAAAAATATATTATAATATGAATGACTTTAACAAATTCCCGAAGAAAAGTTTAAACCCAGACTGGTTTGTTTGTTTTGTTATGTACTTTAAGTGGTTGTGTTTTCCAACATTTCCAGTGTTTTGCTTTTTAAAAAATGTGAATTTAATCGTAACAAATGAATAGTTTAACCTGAAACGCATGTGGTACTATTCTACGTTTGTTGTTTCTTTTTGTTTGTGGCTGATTGTTTGAATCATGTGGAGCAGGATCTGCTTACCCTTCCGGAGCACCTGAGATCACCCCTAGTTTTTTGGTGGGGTTCGTGTTGTTTATTCTTTAGTTTTCTATGTTGTGTCGTGTGTGCTGTTGTTTGTTTGTCTTTTTTATTTTTAGCCATGGCGTTGTCAGTTTGTTTTAGATTTATGAGTTTGACTGTCCCTTTGGTATCTTTCGTCCCTCTTTTAAATATTATCATGCAAAACAAAAAAATCAGAGTTGCAATTATGAATGGATATTGAAATAATAACAAACACTTGTAAGTAACAAATAAATAACGCAATTAAGCATTACATGCAGCGATTTGAAAACATGTATGATACGGCATGTATATTAGTGGATTCTTTTGTTAGAATAGCATATATACAGGTTTTATCTTATTTTCTCTGGGTTTTTATCAACGACAAATATAAATTCGAGAAGCATATATACATAGTCTCAATTACCAAGTACTTAAGTCACGCTTATTTTGATATAAAAGCTAATAATTTGAGGTAATAAAACATACTAGGTTTACTTCACTGAACATTTTTTTATGCCCCACCTACGATAGTAGAGGGGCATTATGTTTTCTGGTCTGTGCGTCCGTCCGTCCGTCCGTCCGTTCGTTCAGGTTAAAGTTTTTGGTCAAGGAAGTTTTGGAAGAAGTTGAAGTCCAATCAACTTCAAACTTTGTACACATATTCCCTATGATATGATTTTTCTAATTTAATTGCCAAATTAGACTTTTGATCCCAATTTCACGGTCCATTGAACATAGAAAATGATAGTGCAAGTTTCAGGTTAAAGTTTTTGGTCAAGGTAGTTTTTGATTTAGTTGAAGTCCAATCAACTTGAAACTTTGTACACATGTTCCTTAGGTTATGATCTTTCTAATTTAAATGCCAAATTATATTTTTTTATCCCAATTTCACGGTCCACTGAACATAGAAAATGATGATGGGAGTGGGGAATCCGTGTACTACGGACACATTCTTGTTTATTATTTGTTTGACAAAAGCATCAACCTATGCGGAATTCAACATTTTCCCATGGAAGTAGGTGCTGGTTTTTATTCCTATTGAACAAAGATTTAAAACTCATTCACAAACAAACAAAACATTTTTTTTTATATAATAAAAAAAATCGATCAGGAAAAAAATGAAAAAAACTCCCTCCAAGGTGAAAATTAAATATTAAAAGGTGGAGCTATATATATTTATATATATATAGTTATTGGTTATTGGAAATAGTAACAACCGAGAGACTGTGAAAATATGTTTAAACATATGACACCAACCAAAAACACAAGAAAACGAAATAAATTAACATTTGTTGATCAATGATTATTTTTGTTAAGCATCTAAAAAGTTAATAATATATATATATATATATATTAAACTGGAATGTTATAAACAAAGTTTTCCATATACGGCTTTATATGTCCGAAGAGAATTTGCTGGTCAAATGATATATATGGACACCATGCCTTATTCGTTTCAGTTATTTGTACGAAGACAAACTAAATACCCCAATGAAACAGAAACCCATCAACAGTAACAAACAGACAAAATCGAAAACGTATCTGGACGTCAGCATGCAGACTGTAACAATAAACAAGGATTTCTTCAATATATCAATACAAGCTATTATAATCACCCCTAGTTTTTTGGTGGGGTTCGTGTTGTTTATTCTTTAGTTTTCTATGTTGTGTCGTGTGTGCTGTTGTTTGTTTGTCTTTTTCATTTTTAACCATGGCGTTGTCAGTTTGTTTTAGATTTATGAGTTTGACTGTCCCTTTTGGTATCTTTCGTCCCTCTTTTATTATAAATCGCATCTAGTTTATACTGTGAACACACATGACTCTTCCAGAAAACACCAAATGCTTCAAATGACCATCATATTAAGCAATAAAGAAAAGACGACAGTAGTAAAATTGAGAATGGAAATGGGGAATGCGTCAAAGAGACAAGTCGACCATAGAGCAAACAACAGCCGAAGGTCACCAATGGGTCTTCAATGCAGCGATAAACTCCCGTACCCGGAGGCGTCCTGCATGACGTGCTCATGAAGCACGACAAACAAAACAAATTCAACATGTTTTACAGTATTCGACCTCCGACCTTTTCCCGATCGGTGTAATCGTAAAATATGAAGAAAAAAAACGTACTTGAACGTTAAAAAAAAGATAGCTGAATGTTAAGTGTTCAAGCCCTTAATTAGGTCCTTTAGAACACTGACAACTTAATTTCTAATATAAAACCCATTAAAGCCAAACATAAATATATACGAATATAGTTTTTAACAAGTTTTATGTCTACCGTTGCTCTGTATCCTTGAAATTAAGGAGGTGTGGTATCCCTGACAATGTGAAAAAATGAAATTTGAAAAAAGGCAGGACAGGCATTTTGAGTATAAAAGGCAGGATGAAACACTTTCCAAAAAGAATGGCAGGGAAAAAAAATATATATAAAAAAAAAAGTCAGGATAACTTAAACTAATAAAAAAAAGGCAAGACCGAACAGAGTGAAAAATAAAAAGGCAGGACAGATTACAATTAATTTACAGTAAGTGTTGAACTCATACATATACTGATTTTACTATCGGTTGAAGGACGATTTAATATGTTCGTGTTTTTTATTATTTTGTATGTCACAAACTTAATGTTTAAAGTTTACATGGCAATAAATATTTGAATTGAATTTGAATTGAATTGAAATAAAATGAAAAATACAAATTAAAATTGAGAAAGGAAATGCGGAATGTGTCAAAGCGACAACAAGCCGACTATAGACAACAGCCAAAGGCCACCAATGGGTCTTTAATGTAGCGAGAATTTCCGCACCCGTAGGTGTCTTTCAGCTGGCCCCTAAAATATGTATACTAATACAGTGATAATGGACGTCATACTAAACTCCGAATTATAAACAAGAAACTAAAATTAAAAATCATAAAAGACTAACAAAGGCCAGAGGCTCCTGACTTGGGACAGGCGCAAAATTGCGGCGGGGTTAAACATGTTTATGAGATCTCAACCCTCCCCCTATACCTCTAGCCAATGTAGAAAAGTAAACGCATATCAATACGCACATTAAAATTCAGTTCAAGAGGAGTCCGAGTCCGATGACATAAGATGTAACAAAAGAAAAAAAGAAAATGACAATAATACATAAATAACAACAGACTACTAGCAGTTAACTGACATGCCCGCTCCGGTGTCTTCAACCTATGCCAACATTTGATAAAAATATATTCAACCTATGCCTACAAACAAAATACAAAAGGTGTTGTTATAACAATTATTAATTAATAAAAAGTAAAATACAGTCAGTATATTTAAGCATTAAATATTCCTCTTCAAAAATTCACAAACAAAAATAAAGTTTTTGCAAAATTATGTTGTAGTAAAAAATGGAATTATAAACAAATTCTAAAGAGACAAAAATTGTAAAATAGAAGTCTGAACCCTTGATTCTAGCAAAATTGAGTATAAATATTAAATAATTATAAAAATGAAATAAGACTAAATTACTAAAATTAATCACATAACAATACTTGAGAAAAAATAGACAAAAAAATGTTTCAATTGTGCAATTTTCTTTTTTCTTTTTTCTTCTTCATTATTTTGTTGTATTAAATATGAAACATACTTTAACAAGCAACAAAATATACAAATAGAACATACTTCAACAGAAACTATTTTTTAAATCAAATTAAGGTGGTACTCAACACCTTCACTAAAATTAATTTGGCTCGTTTAATTTTCATAAAATTTTGACAAAGTATTTACTTTGATCTTTTGACAAAAATATAAAAATTTCAAAAAACTTGAACCAACCGTTTGGTTCATTTATAGGCAGCAACTTTCCAGTTTGACAGTGCACTATTTATTTACTTTATTTTACGGGTAGTTTAGAAAATTCAAGTACTCTGTGATTGTTTTTATTCATTATATATTGAGTTGTGAGCTTCTGTCCAAGTTTGGTACAAATCCAGGATAGTATAAGAAAGTTATTAAAATTTTAAAAACTTAAACAATAGAGTGAATGTATTGTTTCCTGGCAGAAAAAAGTAAGTCCTTTGAAAAGTAAAATACGGAAAAAAATGGATTTTTTGTTTTACAAAATTTACCTCTGGATTCTATCTAATGATCATAAACAAGCTTCTGTCCAAGTTTGGTACAAATCCAGGATAGTATAAGAAAGTTATTAAAATTTTTAAATAGTTTAAGAAAGTTATTATTAAAATTTCAAAAACTTTAACCACAGAGTGAATTTTTGTGGTCGCCGACGGAATGTAGTATCGCTATGTATCGTTTTTTTACTAAAGGATAACAACATGACACCAGTTGCTTGACGTGTAGATGCAGCATCAATTCATATCTTACAGTATGACTTTTGAGGCAATCGGCATATTTGTGAAGTTTGTTTTATTCTCTGAATGTGTTGGAATTAATAGTGAACATTTAAAATAGATATTTTACATGAGTCAGTATCTATGAAATTCATGAGTTTCAATAGTGGTGTATGCCATTGTATTTGAAGGAATCTCTTTTACATAAAACTGAATATTTTTATCATAAATTTCTATATTATTCATGAAAATGACACTCATAGATATTCAATATGACTACATTGTGTAGATGATTGTTCCTTAAATAAAAATTCATAAAATCCTTTTTCCCCTCATTGTTTCATTATACTAATTTAAAACTTATTCCTTTATGAAATAGAGATACTCATCACACACAGTTACCTACATTTTCACTAGTACTTGTAAAAGAAATTGTATATTGAGTAAACATCAACGCTAGGTTTAAACTGGTTGTAGATTGATTAGCCCCTAATTAATTTATGTTTTTATAACACTTAATCTGTAACAAATTATTCAACCTATGCCAACATTTTTTCACACAATTTTATACCTAAATTTCAAAATGTTGGCATAGGTTGAATGAACCCCAGCTCCAGACATCAATTAAACTGATTGAAAGATTATGTCTTCATCATATGAATATCAGGCACAATCCCTCCCGTTAGGGGTTTAGTGTCATACTATCATAAAATATATGAGTAGAACATAACCCGTGTCATGCCAATAACTGGTGTTTTTTTTTAAATAAATGTGTTTAGTTCCGATGCAAAGACCCTATTAGTGAATCAATATTAAAGCCAAAATATGCAATCTTTATTGACCTGACAACACTATCGTAACTATATCCCTTCTTAATAAGTCTGTTTACAGGTTTTGCAAGCTTTTGAGGAGAATACTTGCACATTCCAAAGACTAAAGGCCGTTTGTTTACCTTTAATTGTACAAATCGTTGGTGTTGGTGTTGGGGTTTGTTTTTTTTTTTGTTGGTTTTTTGTTGGGGGGGGGAGGGTCTTATAAGGATAGGTGTCTCACTGGGGGTTATACCAGATCTTCTTATTTTCATTTAACTTATCTTCGAAGAATATGGGATACAAAAGGGTGATGAGAGGGAAATCGCAAAAGCTATTTTAACCTTCCCATCGTAGATGTCTGATGTAATATTTTAATGTTTTTGTTTTTTTCAAATTTGTCGTTTTAATGGTAGATCTTCAACTATTTCGGTTACTTTTATTTACAACTATTATAGAGACAGAACGTTTGAAAGGTTTCATCTACTTATTAATAATTAATGAAGACTGTGTTTTGCTCTTGATTATTGAGATCGGTAAGTGTTCGGTGTTTCAGTTCTGTAGTATATATTACATACTTGTTGAATATAAACCCCCACCCCCATAAACATCAAATGGTAGCTCCCTTACTGAGGACAAATGTAATTTTTCGATACATGAGTTATTTGTGAAAGTAAGGGGGTGGTAGTTTTTTTTCTAATTTATTGCTTGTTGTTCTGTTCTATATTTTGAAGCATGTTTTCCATATTTGTAATGTCTTAGACTAAAACAACAAAAGGGATTAGGGGGTCCTCATTAGGACTGGCATCGTGATAATTACCTGTAATTCAACTATATAAGGTCTTAACTAAAATATTGTAAAAAGGGATATATTGTTAAAAAATATTTATACTAAACTGAAAATTTCATAAAAAAATATGAAGAAATAATCTCGAAATTATTTTTTTTTAAAGATTTTTTTATCAAAAGAAACATGAAAAATCGAAATGTTCACTGACTGTTCCTCTATTACTTGATATATTTTTGAATTTGTGTTACGTGTAGATGTTAAAATCTAAACCAATGCAAAACAGCCAAGTTTTATTTATGTAAAAAGTCACTGAAAGCGATTGTCTTCTAGTGCGAAGAACCATATATCTACCTAGTCGTTCTGTCTGTATATCACTAGAGCCGAAGCCAGTTTTTGTGGTACATGTATGCTGTCTTAGCAGATGAAATAGTCAGTCGTATATCTGTCCACTTTTTCCACGAAAACGGAGCTGATACAAATTGGGTACATCACGTCGCGTCGTGGTCTATATAGTGTTTAACTGTGGGAACTGGCTTGGTGAATATTGTGCACTTCTATAGTATTTTCGATTTGTTACTTGAGCTTTGGACAATTAATGCAAGTTGACTAAGAATTTTGAATAAAACTGTATCGGTGATAATAAGCTGCGTTTTGTACTTTTATATAAGATTAATGATTCAAGATATTATTTTTATTCAAGATCGCAACATTGTAATCTATAATACATTATTATGAAAAATAGAGAACAAAATTATGAAAAAAGCAAAAAATTGCTTCCGGCCGTACGGTAACGGATACTTGATGTGAGTGATTGATAATTTAGTCTTCGATTATTTGTTGCTTGTTTATGTATGTTTTTGTTCAGTTCTTTTATTGTTCTGTTGCACCAATGTCTCAAGATAAGGGGGAGTGTTGGAGCCTGTAATTCGGTGGTTGTCGTTGCTGTGTAATATATCCGTTTTTCGTTCATTATATTGTACATAAATTAGGCCGTTAGTTTTCTCGTTTGAATTGTTAAACATTTGTTTTCTCGGGTCCTTTTAAAGCTGACTATGCGGTATGACTTTGCTCATTGTTAATGGCCGTGCGGTGATCTATATTTGTTAATGTCTGTGTCATTTGGTCTCTTGGAATAGTTGTCTCATTGGCAATCATACCATATCTTCTTTTTTATGTATAATTGTTAACTTCTGTTTCATGTTGTCTCTTGTAGAGAGTTGTCTCATTGTCTATCATACCATGCACATCTTTTTTTATATAAAATAAAAAAATTACATCACTGTGTTAGACTATATGGACTTTTACAATTTTGGGAGACTATTACAAAATATATATATCTTTAAAAAATATATACCTTTTTAACAATATTTTGGTCAAGAACAGGTGAATTACAGGTAGATATCAATATCCAGTCCTTAAGAGGACCCCATAATCCCTAATGTTGTTTTAGTCTAATTACCAAATGTTGGAGAAACGTGACCCGGCCCACGTGACCACACCTTAATTAACGGTCAATAAATGCGTGGTCTCAGAATAGAGTCAAAAAGACTTTGCACAACTTTAACTGGCAGAGTATTTAAAAAATAGGTTTTGATAGCAAACATCTCTTTACTTGCTTTAAAGATAAATGCAGATGTGGTATGAGTGCCAATGCATGCAAGTCACAATTTGTAAAAAAGTAAACCATAACAGGTCAAATTATGGTCTTCAACACGGAACCTTCAGTGGTTCACACCGAACAGCAAGCTACATGTACGAAGAGCCACACAATGACTTGTGTATATAAAAGTAAAAGGTCTACTCTATATAAAAAACGAAAACGAAAAACATGTATGAACCACATTAACAAACGACAACCACTTAACACTGAAGAACAGTTCATGACTTAGGATAGGCGCAAACAAATGATTTTTACAATACCTTCAAAATCATTATTTAAGTCGCCATTTTTGTTAATATGAAATTCATAATTTAATAACAAATGATATTATAATATTAAAAAAATTGCATTTTTTTTCATTTCAATTTATACTTGAGAATTTAAAAATGTTAATATTAATTTCTGTAACATTTTCTGGTCACTAAATGAAATGGTTAACCAATTTTTTTTTCTCTCGCAGATTACAATTTAAAATTGAGGCATACACATTCTTACATTTAAGGCCATCGTTTTTAATGTACTGATGTCCATATATTATAAAACAGACTCAATTGAATATCGCTTCAATAGGTTATTTATTTTCCACGAATTAAGATTGGAGATACGTTTTTTTTTTGATAATCATAAAAATGTATAATCTCATTTCATCATAAGGAGCGAAGATGAGATATAAGGCATTGAGTCAGAATCTCAAGATCTTTTCGAAAACACGGCTAAGAGCAAAAAATTCTCCTAAGATGGTCTTAGAACATGTCTTAATCCATCGATGACACGGCCCCTGCATGGATTATTCATTGTATTTACCAAGGTTCACACCATTTGGAGCCAGTTTTAGAAATTGTCTAAAACAAATATTCTATGACTTGAGTAATGTTGAAATTGTATTGGCAATAAATTGTTTTGGTGCACCTCCGAGTTTTTCAATTCTTAAAATCAATTTTTAGGATTAGGATTTACTTTTAAAAAAACGTATGTAAAATAAATTTAACTAGATTTTTTTAAAAGCTTATTTTAAAGGTTATATGTTGGAATTTAATTGTATGCTTTCGGGGCTTTGCTATGCTTCAGCTAAGCTCTTACATCTCTCCCAAAACTAAAGCATTCAAAATAACCAAAACAAAAGCAAAAAATCAAATAAAAAAGGACGTGTTTAATATTTCAGTTGCTAACGTCATTGTCCTATCGGACATTAGATTTACACAATTAATTATGTTTTTGTATATTAAAATTTTTCAAATATCTGTAAATTTTGTATGTTTTCTTAAAGACTTTATAAATAAAAAATGCGAATGATCAGCTTTCAGAAGCCGTGATTAGCTCTCTTGAAGAGCAATTTGACATAATCTTTTACATCTTATAAAAGTATTTTCGTGTTAGAATTCTTATCAAATATATGTATGTATTGAAATATGAAACTGTCTATATCAAATCGTCGCCATTTTCTAAAGCATCCCTCGAGATTAAGATCGAAGGATCAGTTTCGTTTAGATGTTTGAATCCCGCTGCTCCTAAGAAAACAAACACGTTCTTCAGAAAGACTAAACAAATACACAAAATTGTAAATCTTGTATAAAAAGTAACATAATATGATGTCTAAAAAAGTCAAAGCGGTCATTATTAATGCCGAACTAGCGTGCACCTGCAATATTAAGAAATTATGCACTTTCTGTAAATAAAGTGTTGGATATAGTTGCAAAAATGAAAACTAAACAAAAGTTGATTCTTAGGAATGAAAATATCAACAGCTTACGAGAAAGACTTTGTTTACATTTTGTAGCATTGTACAAGCATATAAAATTATTTTCTTAAAGCAATTATCAAATTAAATCCGTGCCACGATTACGCAGCTGCAAAAAGTTGTACTTTTATAAATAAAAAGGTATATATAATTTCACTGTTGAGTACTTAGTCTACGTCTTTTTTTTAAAGTAGATATTAAGAAATTATCCAAAATGAATTATATACATCAAAATGGAAAAAAAGGTATATTAATACTAGAGTTTTATTTTCAGTGACCAATATTACAAACATTAAAGACAAGAGTATTTAGGGAGTTAAAAATCCGAATTCGGTAACAAACTATTACTTTAAGAAAAAAAAGCGCCAAAAAAAAAACCGCAAGGACTCATCGGGATTTTTTGTAAGAGGTTTTTAATGTGCGTAGATATAGTTACTCTGACTCTCAACAAGAACTTTGGATTTCAGTATCTTGATTCTGACTTGACGCTGGTTGCGATTATGTCACGATAAGGGGTTGACAAAGGCAAAAGAATATTTCAGGAAAAGATTCTAAAATTCAAGTATAACTATCCAGAAAACTATTCTATGCTATTTTCTTATGTAAAGTAATGGTGGACATAAATGTCCAGTCCATTTTTGTTATCTTAATTCTACACAACTCGCGATGAACGAATCTGAATTAAAAAAATAAACCATAGAAAAAAAGACAAGAAAACAGGACCCTAAAATATGAAGAAAAAAAAATGTGGTATTATTGATTGTTATTGAGATACTTATTCATCAGAGACCAAAGGAGGTGGGTGTGAAATAAAGGTAACCGTATTGCCTTCAATAGTAAGCAAAATCATGGCCTTGACACATTTAGGGGGTAGAGCAAATAAAGGCAACAGTAGTATACCGCTGTTCAAAACTCATAAATCCATGAAAAAAAAAAAAAATCGGGGTAACAAACTAAAACTGAGGGAAACGCATTAAATATAAGAGGAGAACAACGACACAACATTAAAATGTAACACACACAGAAACGGACTAAGCATTAGACAAAATCCTATGAGAATAACAAATATAACATCAAAACCAAATACATGAATTTGGGATAGATAAGTACCGTGGTACGTCTTATAGTAATGTGAATTCACACTCAAAAATAAGAGAAAACAAACGACACAACGGAAACACAACATTAAAATGTAACACACACAGAAACGAACTATAATATAACAATGGCCATATTCCTGACTTGAAGTAAGACCATTCAGCTCGAAGTAAGAAAAATGTGTTCCAGTTAGGTGGTATATCTTTCTGCGAACTGTTGACTTGTATTCTGGCATGTTAAGAAAATATGGCCCCGTGTGTCGGTCTAGGAGATGTAAATGTGAATATTCCACATATAACATCAATATAAATTAAATATATAGTTCTGATATGTATGTAATCTGGTCGCCACTAAACGTGCTCCCAATTCATGATCATCTGCATTTCTAGTGCATCATTATTAATTATATATTTTATAGGCTTAGTGAAGTATTTTCTGAGAAAGAAAATGCGAGATTATCAATAATATTGTCTATCTAATATACAGGTCTATATCGGAGTATGATTGTATATGTTATCATGAAGAAATAAAGGGGATTTTTCGCAGGGACTAACATTGGCTAAAAAAAGTATTCTTGTATTTATATTTATATTTTAAGAATAGCCAATGCAGAAATATCTTGATTATAGCCGCATAAAAATCTCTTTCGTCCTAGAATAATGCAAGTAATTATTGTATAGATACTCCGATATATCTGTTAGAAACAGTTACATAAATTTGTAGAAACTCTCCAGTACTCGTATGTCTAAATTGAATTATTGAAAAAAATACATGTAGTTATATGATGTCACTGTACAAAAACTCGATTTATTTTAAAGATATAGAAATTTTAGAATTCTTGCTGAAATTTTCTATCAGTCAACAATGAGTAATTGATGTTTCAATATTAAATTTATTTGTCATTTCTTAAAACAGATAGGGTATTTTAGGTATTGAAAGTCGAAATTTTGAGATAACAAAAATCGAATAGCCATTTGTAGAAACTCTCCAGTACTCGTATGTCTAAATTGAATTATTGAAAAAAATACATGTAGTTATATGATGTCACTGTACAAAAACATATATTTCAAGATGTTAAATGTCAAATTTTTAAGTTACATGCAAAATTTCGAGTTTAAGTCAAAATCAGTTTGACTTTGAAAAAAGAGTTCAAAGATAATTTATATTGTATATGTCCCTAATGTGCTTTAACATGTAAACAAAAATAGGAGCATGAATTATAACTTAAAGAAGTAATTTGGTCCAGTTTGAATATGTCAAAAATAGGTATGTCTAAAGCTGTCAAACCGAATAACAGACCCCCTTAACATAAACGTATTCCTATCCTCAGTAAGCTGATACACTTTTCTATAATTTTGTTAACATAATATATAATTTAATTTGTCACAAAAATAGTTCACTACACTGTAAATATGATTTTGGGATTTTTTTAATTTGCATTTTTTGTCTAAAAGAATGCACTGCGAAATAACTCTGTTCTCGGGTCATATTTCATAATTGAGTGGTTTAAAATTTGTGTATACATGTACATGAGTTAACAAATAGAAAACTACAACTGAACAACAAAGTTCACGTTTTAAAAATCATTTTGTTTTTCATACATCGCATCTCTTTATATTTTACATCAAGCTCGTATTATTGAAAAGAACGTTGTGTTATATATCGTAGCGGCTATGATAGAGTTTGACTACTGAACGCTTATATGTAGCTTAGCGGCTAGATAGATCAAGATAGCCCCAAAACGTTCATGCTACCTAAAGAATCCAGAATGGTTATTACTAATAACGTCCCTTTGATAGGCTGCTTGGGTAGCATATATATTGTTCAACATAGATAGATATATACTAGCTGCTACGATATTGAAGGCAACCCTGTTAGTCTTGTATGGTTTTTTTTAATTTTAGTTCATTTACAGAAAATTGATAACAAAACTAAGAGTTAGTGACCATAATTTAAATATAGAAAAAGGTAGCCATTCTAATATTCCTATAGATGCCTTAAATGTTACTTATAAGAAGATGAAAAACAGTTTTTAGGAGATTGAATATTAAATAGAGAACATAGAAACAACTTTTTTGACAACTTTGAATTTATCTTTTCTTTTAAAGATTTGTCTGATGAAAAAATGTGACTGTTATATATATTCAATCCATCAACACCACCACAAGTAAATAAATTGGGGTCCTACATCAAAAAGTCATAAGAACTGAGAACAGGGGACACTTGACTATTTACAGCTGAAATTACATGATTCTGTATTATATATATTATGTGAATATTAGTTATATAGTCTACTTATTCTGTATTTGTCAAAAACTTAATATTAAAAAAGTTTATCTGGCAAATCATGTTTGTGGTGAATTGAAAAAATAATATTATGTAAAAGGTTGTTAGAAAAAGAATATCAGGTGTCTCAATCTAATTAAAAACCGATCTCTCATCCTCCCCATATTTTAATTCACACATTTTTCAACAATTAAAGACAACAAAGGTCCACAAATTAGAAATACTGTGGAATGATTGTTTTATATCATTTTTGAAGACTATTCACAGTCATGTAATGTATTTGAATGGTTAATATATATGAATAAAGCTTAAAAGAGAGATATTGACCAAAAAGCCAGGAGTGTTCAACAAAACACATCTGATTTTAAAAAAAGTATGTGTCAATTTTTTTTTTTCTTAAAATCTTTTTTAAATATTTAACAGGTGGAAATGAAATATGTAAACAAAATGTCCATAAATATTTTCGAGTTGTCTCTCTTTGTCAATAAAAACTAATACCATACAATTAATGTTCATGAGAATTTAATTTAGTTGACACGTAAATGAACAATGGCTGGCGTTTGGCAAATGTGTATAGGGAGACACCAACCCAACGAAACAAACAAACTCTTTAAATTAACAGTATCCATGCGTCTTTCAACATCGCTTATAATCGATTTTTATTATTTCTATTTTTTCAAAATTTTTATTTCCAATAAATTGTTTTCAAATCTTATATTTTCGGACGATTTAACGACAATTGGTGATATTAAAAAAAAATTACTTTTTGCTTACGAAATAATAAAAATTGAAGGAATCAAATCTTAAAAACAATAAAAATTAAAATATAAGAACATGAAAGATGATTTAATATCATAGCAGAAAGAATATAAAAATGTTACTTTAATAATCACTATATTAGCCAGGTAAAATACGCCACCTTGTCTCTACGATTTCAGCTATCTCATGCAGGGCTGATGTTCGATTTTGGATGACAATCTTCCTGCTTTAAAAAAAAAAAACACTATATAAAGACCACATATATATATATATACCAAGTTCATTACTCCATGTTAAAATTTTAAAAGCCTAGATTTTTTTAAGTCTAAGCACACTAACATACTACATATCATATAACCAGATATGATCAATTAAAAAGAAAACATGAATTATAACCTGTTGGCCTGAAGATTTTTGCAGTTTTTGTTTTAATCTCTCTAATATACATGTACTGTTTTGGTTTTCTTTTCTTTGCTATCCTAAAAACAAGTTATACATGAAAAATACAATAATCACTTGATAAATTTTAATGTGTGTAGTAAATAATCAAATACAAGATCAATTTAAAATATCTTTAGTCCTCTTTTCTCAGTTCTTATAGTGTATATATGGATATGGGTTTAGAACAAAGTTTCGGATTTCATCAGGGCACAAAAACTATTCATCATTTATTAGATAGCGGTACTTGACGTAGCATAATGTATTCAGAAATAATTAATGTCTGCGGCTTACAGCTTGATCTTTTGAAATCTTTAATGATCCCTTATTTAGAAAAGAAACATTCAAAATATTCTATCCAATATAGAAAGTTATTATTTTCTTTCTTCAACCCTCTAATAATACGTCACCACGCAGAGACAGCGATGTCCAGCGTGGAATTAAAGTTAGCATATTATGAACAATAATCTATTGTCCGGTTGTCGCGATTTCGTACAATGTCTTTGAAATGACCCATAATTAAATAAGTCCATCGGCAGGTGCCCCTTTGCACTCTGAATGCGTTATTATTTATTTTTCCATCATATTTGCATAAACATGAATTGTTGTTAAAATAATAATGCAGAAATAATTGAAAAAGTAAGCATCTTTGCTCTTCAAAGAAAACGCTCGAATTGATTTTGCAAAAAAGATAAATGGACAATTTAACGGTGTTGCAGATTTATAAGGATGAAATACTAGTTTAAATAACTTTAGCATTAGTGTATAAGGATATCTGATTTCATTATTTCGGACGGTTTTCCACCCTTTACTTCCACATGACTGCTTTTGCAGTTGAAACAATTTTGGATTTCAAACATAAAAGTCATTTTTTAATATTTCCCCTCAAAATTACCAAAGTATTTAGTTTTGTTTTGTATACAACTACAATATATGATCAATAGTACGCACTTTTGTTAAGTTACTAGATACTATTAAGTAAACCATCTAGATTGTTGGCTTCTTTATTTTTGCCGTCGCTCCCCCACAAACACATACAACCCGCAGTTTTAACTCCTGCAAAAGCCATGCTATGTTAAAAAATGTTTAAGAACATACTTTACACGGTTTGCATCTGAATTTACAAGAATATTTGAGTAGTTCTGATGTCAGAATCAGTTACTGATTTGGAAATGTGTATTTTTCGCTTTAAGGCTAGCTGCATTTTCATCAACTGTCGTCCTACACAAAAGATAGCTATACATCTCTTTAAATTGTAAACCAGTAACAAGCTCAAAAACACATGATGCACGGCAACACAAACACTCACACACCTAGAAACTAAAGGGGACGAGTAAGCATGGTCTGCTTTTGATATTTGGTATCTGATTTTGAGATTGAGTATCTGATTTTGAGATTTATAGTATCTGATTTTGAGATGCGGTATCTGATTTTGAGATGCGGTACCTGATTTGCAGAGTTCCTATTTGATATTTGATTTTACGAGTTGATTTCTGATTTTTAAGCTATCTTTTTCTTACTGGCGACTTCTGTGTTTCTCTCTTTAAGTTAGTCCAGCCAATCTTTCATAGTAACCTTTACTTTGAATTCTCCAAATCATTATCTTTATTGTTTCTTATTTCTTTAATTTTGATATCAACTTTCTAAGTTATTCATTTATTCAGTGGAACACGGTCGAACTATTATATTATTTGAAGAAAAAAATCTTTGTCCGGTTTTATTAAAACTAAAAGTAAAGTTTTAATGTCTGCAATTGCTTTTTCTTTGACATAATTCATTTTTTACCAAGCTCTTAAGCACTGACATAACGCCGCACCGAATTACTATTCTTACATTTAAAAAAAATAGTGCATTAATTTCTGCCAGTTTGTATGAATGCGTCAACAATATACATAATTACGGGGTCGTGCAATATGCATCGTGTAAAGAAAGTAAAGTTGAAATCAAACAAATTATAACATATTCTTTTTTAATCTAAAATTGAAGTGCAAGGATTAATTAGAGAAATCATCTTTATTATATTTTGTCGAGGAACGTGTTGACTGAGTCATGGTACTTGCAAATTTCAAGAGAACCACCGTTCAAAAATTATGTTTGTAGCCAAACCAAAGCATATCTTTATCGTTATAAAATAATTAATATGCAAAAATTTCCAAAAATTAACCAGAAATGGTGGCCTTTTGTTGGCTATTCTTTAAGATAAACCACGATTTCTTGAATTAAGAAACAAACGCCTTTGTGATGTTACTCGTTGCTTCATTACTCTTCGAGTACTCTTCAGATTTTAGATCCGAATTGCTACGGGCAAAAGGGTAAACAAATGTATCTTCAAATAAAAAGCGATGCTCTATTGAATTTTATAAATAGGGTTGTATCTTTCAAACACGTGCGCATTTTATTATTCAGTCTTCATGGGTTTTGACAAAAGTTTTAATGAGCTTAGATCCTGAAATTATAGTTAACGGAATTAGGATTTAACGGAATATTCACTAACGTCACAGAACCGATTATTCTTTTAAGCCATGGGTTGCAATTATGCCTAATTTATGTCTTCGGAATACGAATTCAAGATATTTCTCTTTGTAACTACAATGAAAAAAAAACATAATTCTAATTGCTTCTCACAAACTATCTTACTTAAAATGTAAATGTCAAATCAATCACAGACAAATAGACACAGTAAATTTTTTAAATTAAACAAATTACGAATGAAATCATGACTGTTCTTTTACTATATTCTTAATCATCACTAACTAGTATACCATACATATATATGTACTACTTAGGATGACCATCGTTGTTACCTTAAATCCATGATACAGTACACCGACTCATACGGCGTATATAATTCTTTACAAGTTGACGTAACTTAATTACAAAAAATATAATTTACAGCAAAAACAAAAAACTTTAATTAACATTCAATCACAATATAAATATGATTTTAAGGAAAATTTGAAGCGCATGCGATTTCCAATTAGCAATTATTGACAAAAAAAGTTATTATACCGTTAAATTACGCGATCTTTAGATAACAGCTATAATTACTATTTCATTATCATCGTTATTGTAACGAGTTATGGGTTTTCATTACTGGTAAAACTATACTATCAAAATTGACCTCAACGTAAAATTAAATGTTTCAAAAATTTAATGAAAATCTGCTCAAATTTATGAATAATAATTTTGGGGCCATGCAACGAAATGCGTAAAATACATAATTATGCTTTACATGTTAATAAATTTGTTTCAATTATCAACATAAAAAATCATTTAATCTTTATTTTATAATAATTTATAATAAATATTTAATCATGCGGTCATATTACCTGAGATTATATCATCTACTTTTAAATAAGTCCCCCGAATTGAGCCTCTTTTCAAAACCGCACAGATGGCTGCAATAACGGGATCTTTTGTAACTTTTGATTGTTCTTTTTTGCAATCACAAAGATATAAAAATTAAGAAAATATTTCGTTCATATTTCATAGATATTACAACTGATAACAAGAGTCATACCTGAGTTGTCAAAGAAGTGATGATACGAAACTGCGGCTAGTATGAATGGCGTATTTTGATCCACTGCTCGGAAGCCAATAACATGTTTTCGGATATAATAAACATAATCAAGCTTTGACATTTTTATTAAAAGTAGAAAATTATTACATATTGTTTCCTAAACTATTAGATATTTTCATAAAAAAACGCTTCCTAATTAGATTCGTATTTCCTTAAAGTTTCTCAACGTTACATCAACCATGCGTTTTACATTAAATTAAATGAGATAGTAATAAATATAAAAAAAGAAGATGTGGTATGATTCCCAATGAGACAATAAACAACGGATAACATTTTATAGGCTGTTAGGGAAAAAAAGTATCAGTTATAATTCCAGATGGCCAATTTCACAGAACCTAATTTAAAAAATAAAGTTTTAAAATGGATATGAATCGAAAGCTAATATTGTCCCACATCAACAAAGCGTGACGCTTCGAGGTAAACTATATCGTAATTAACGAATATAATTTTACTAATCATTAAAACTTAAAACCAGGCTTCTTCAAATTTATCCGTTTATTCCACTTTTAGCTATATCTGTATTTTATATACAACCATTTTACAATCTAACATATTAGTTAAATTATTAAACATGCGTCAAAAACTTTTACCGGAATAACCTATCATAGTTGGTGCGCTCTTCGCCTAAAAATATAGAAAAATGGCACTAAAAATACATCATATGATAGAAGGTCATTCGTATTTTTATTGCTTGCAATTTATTCACATGATAAAATTAACGATGTTTTATGTGCCGATTTTATCATCACCTCAAAATAAGCAAAAATTTGGCACTTTGCAACCGTTTCAATATCAAACAATTGCGGTCAATAAAAACTTGTAGTAGGGAGAACATTGTGGTAATTTTATGTCCTAGTTGATATTAATGATATAATGCTCTCAATAATATATTAACTGCTTTTTTTCCCCTGTGTTTTTTCTGCAAAATAAGATTAGCTCTTACGGAACCGTTTTAGATACAATAATTATTGACTATTCGTATTGGGAAAATGTTTTAGTGTGCTTTTTGTCGATTTTTCTACGTGACTTTAAGGATGTACTTAGGTGAGGTTAGGTAAACGTTAAGAAATTAAAATTGATACTATAAGCTAGTAGAGCATCAATTAAGGATACAGATTAGCTAAAAATGGTGATAGGTCATGGACCTCCTTTCGAGATAGTTGAGATTTAAAATATGGCTGGAAAAGGCTGACTCGGACTTTTACCTAATATTTGCATTGGTATTATTTGGGTCTCAAAACAAAAGAAAGAAAATCAAGAATCTTCTAAAATTTTGGTAAATGACCTTTCATGAGCTATTAAGTCTTATATGAACAAATAAATGTGTGTTATGGGGCAAAATATTTTACATTGTATTGTATGGAAAATCACCAAGGAATCCGAACATTTGACACAAATGGCAAAACCTCACCTAAGTACATCCTTAATTAAATCAAAATATATATGTGGTTTCGTATCAGGTAGTACTTGCAATATTGGCAGTTTAAAATTAAGGAGATGTGGTGGGATTGCCTGCTAGATCCTTAGTATATAATTAAGCCCCAGTCACACTGTCACGTTTCAAGAGCTACGTTTTGAAAGCGTAACGAAACGGGAACATACGTATAAACGAAGCGTATCGAAACGTAGTAGAAACGTAAAAAAAAACGTAGTAATCCTTTGTTTAAAACGAGGTCTGCCCGTATGTTTTGAAAATTCAACAACAAACGTAGCGAAAATTGAAACGAAACTGAAACCTAGTAAATACGTATCAAAGCTTTGCGGAACGTAACAAAACGTGCTTACTACGTAACGACACGTATCAATGCGTGATGGAAATGTGGGTCTACTCGTACTCTGCATACGTAACAAAACGTGCTTACTACGTAACGAAACGCATCAATGCGTGATGGAAATGTGCATGGTCTACTCGTACTCCGCATACGTAACAAAACGTGGTAAGAACGATTTACAAACCTAGTAAAACCTAGCTTTCAAAATAACAGGACATTTTTCTTCAAAACGTAGTTAAAACGTAGCATTTTAAAACATAGTAAAACGTGACAGTGTGACTAGGGCTTTAGGTTGTAAGCAATTTAAATCACCGCACGGCCTCAGACAACGAGAAAAACTCGTGTGTCATATAGTGAAAGGGGCTATAACGGACAACATGTTTTAAATAAAAAGCATACAATAGATAAAACCAAATGCGTGATTTATACCAAATTACTAAACGTAATATGGTAGACATGAACCATGTACAGGCCCCTGGGACGGTCACTAAACGAATGTAATAGGGAAAGTTTGTTTGTAGTAGATTGCACTGTGAATTTATGTTGTGTTGCGGCAAGAAAACTAGAGCATTGGTTACCAGACTTTCGTTTTCTTTCAGGACGTGTTCGAATTTACGGAAGCCGATAAGGGCCATTAAAAAAAATTAATTATGTCGTAATTACGACATAGCATGTCGTAATTTCGACATAACATGTCGTTATTACGACATCCCTATGTCTTTATTTCAACATAACATGTCGTAATAACGACATCACTATGTCGTAATAACGACATCGGATCACATCGCTATGTATATAAAAGAATATATAGTATGATTGCCAAGAGACTACGACATCGTTATAAAAGAATATGTATTATGATTGCCAAGAGACTAAATGACACAGAAATTAACAACTATAGGTTATATCATAATGCCCCCAATAATTTAAAAAAAAAAACGCATAATCTGAGCTATAAAAGAGGGACGATAGATACCAGAGGGAGAGCCCCCGAAATGCTGTGTGGCAGACAGTGTTACTAATTAATTATTAGCTCCCTTGGTAAGAATCCTAATTTCATATTTAATGTATTTCATTGTTAAATAATTTATATGAAGCTTAATAAGTATATATTTGTTAATTGCATAGATTTTGCTATTTGAATCCATTGGTTAAAGATATTTATTTATATTGTAAAGTTTAATATTTGTATCGTCGCAAAATCTATGGTCACCTTCTTTGGTTACCTTCTGTGAGAAACTTATATATTTTATAGATGCCATCTACAGGTTTTAATGTAGAGAAATACCGACCGTTCAGTTAATTGAACCTTGGCTTGTGAATTATTTTTCCAAGTCATCTATAGTGATAACATCTATCATATATATACTTAAGAATTGAATGCTTCTCTTTATAAATTTATTGGGGTGTAAAAGCGTTGACCGAAGTACATTTTGTATGAAGCGCTTCATTCTAAAAATGTGCGCACGGTCAACGCTTTTACAACCCTATAAAGTTACAAAAAGAAGCATTCAATACTTATAATTACATTTTTTAGCTATGATCATGAAAACACGAATTTTATATTTTTTTTTATTTAATTCACCTGTGCACTTTATTGTTGGACCACGTGTTATCATGAATGAAAAGTTGTATTGAGCATTGCAACTGCTTACGGAATAACACGTGATGTGCAGTTAGCCAATCAGAATAAAGTATTATAATGAAACATACATCTAATGTAATTATATTAAAATATAGTAACTTACTCCTGGACGGCTTATATAATTCCGGGTTTTTATTAATTCGATGATACGGTTTTCGTTGCTGTTTGGGATTTGCCTTTCAATCACCTCCATTTCATGCACAAGTTTATATTGACGAAAAGTTCCGGCTTTGCTAGTACAGGAATTAATTTCATCGCGACAGTTATAACATGAATAGCAGGACAAATCGCGAAGTAAAACATTCCGTGAACTGATATAAGTCTTTTAATATTGGTAATTGCTCCTTATTGAAGACTTTAAGTGACGACTTTAAATGATCTATTTCGGAGTTCTTCCACAACATAAAATTTCAATTCGCATTTTACATTAAGAGGACTGTCTTGGTGTCTCCAATTTGTCTTTGCAAAACTTGGACGAAGTTCATGTATAATGAGATTTTTTCCCAATTTCCCCATTCTTTTAAATAAATCGTTAAAACCTATAAACGATTAATAAAAATTGCAAAATTTAACCTGTGTCGAACCTATGTACCCGGGTGGAGTCTATAGCAATATGCGCTATTCTTTTTTTTTTCGGCAGCAATCATCAACCTCTTTTTCCAAATTTCATAACACGATTTGTTTTACTGAATTATCATGAACATTTAATTGAAACTTTAGCACATGTAACGACAGAAATTAGTGTCTTTCGGATTTTAGACGTTTGGACAAAAAAGCTACCGTTTTGTAATGTGTGGAAGTATTTTATTCCTTTAAGACCCAAATATGTAGTTTATAAGAAAACAATCTTGGCATTTTTTACTTTTCGTGTATCTAATTTTTGTTTTGATCAATTATAAAAAATACACGTTAACTGCTTTAAAAAATGAAATATCAACTTTGACAAAATGGCTACCGTTTGAAAAAAAAACGACTGTGTAGAGAAGATTTTATTGAATCAGCAATATTTGAACTCACGAACAATGAGGCAAATATTTGTACTTTGGTAGATATAATTATTGTCTTACTCTTTTTATTCATTTTCTGCTATATCTACTTACAAAAATCACTTTCAGTCGCTGAGTTAACGAAAAACGTCATTGGACATTTTTCTTATTCCAGCTTAATATGAAGCCACCGAGTCAAATGAAATTTGGCAAAATAACGGCTTTAACGCCACAAAAAACCGACACATGTCGCTGTTCCTGCCAATAATCAAGAAGATCAGAGAATAAAAAATAGGATCACTATACATAAGAGTTAAAACAGTTTTTCATAAATGTAACGTTTGACATCCGTTATTTTTTCACATAGCTTTGTTAATCTTATCCTCAAATATACTAGATATTACTTAGTATATGATCAAGAGCTGTAAAAACATAATTTGAAACATATATTGAATTTGTTTTAATATTGGTTCGTGTTTTCTAACATTTTTATTTTGTTTTGCGGATGAAATTTCGAAGATTCTGTTTTAAATCCTAGAGGTTGTAGAAACATCCTGTCCAACGTTTCAAAGTAAAAAAAGAGCAATCAATACTTCAACTCATCCTTATTACAAGGAGGCATGTAGTTTGCGCTTATATATAGGGAGGTGGAAAGCTTGTCTTGCCTTAAGTGGACAGAATGTCCGTCCTCATATAATTCCACACATAATTCTTCCAACAAGTAAAGTTTACTTAGACTTTGACTGACTCTACAACCCTTCCACGGACGTTAACTTAATACCCTTAAATGGGATCTATAAAATATATAAATTTCTCACAGAAGGTAACCAAAGAAGGTACCATAGATTTTGCGACGATACAAATATTAAACTTTACAATATGAATAATATCTTTAACCAATAAATTCAAATGCAATTAACAAATATATACTTATTAAGCTTCATGTAAATTATTTAACAATGAAATACGTTAAATATGAAATTTGGAGTTTTACCAAGGGAGCTAATAATTAATTAATAACACTGTCTGCTACACAGCATTTCGGGGTTCTCCCTCTGGCATCTTTTGTCCCTCTTTTTTCGCTGACTATGTGGGGGCTTTTCTAATTATTGGGGGCATAATGATGACATATTGTTGTTAATTTCTGTCTCATTTAGTCTCTTACGGAAGCCGATAAGGGCCATTCAAAAAAAAAAAATTATGTCGTAATTACGACATAGCATGTCGTAATTTCGACATAACATGTCGTTATTACGACATAGCATGTCGTAATTTCGACATAACATGTCGTTATTACGACATCGCGATGTCGTTATTTCGACATAACATGTCGTTATAACGACATCGCTATGTCGTAATTTCGACATAACATGTCGTAATAACGACATCGCCATATATATAAAAGAATATGTATTATGATTGCCAAGAGACTAAATGACACAGAAATTAACAACTATAGGTCATCATAATGCCCTCAATAATTAGAAAAAGCCCCCGCATAGTCAGCTATAAAAGAGGGACGAAAGATACCAGAGGAGAGTCCCCGAAATGCTGTGTGGCAGACAGTGTTATTTATAAATTATTAGCTCCCTTGGTAAAACTCCAAATTTCATATTTAATGTATTTCATTGTTAAATAATTTATATGAAGCTTAATAAGTATATATTTGTTATTTGCATAGCTTTTGCTATTTGAATCCATTGGTTAAAGATATTTATTTATATTGTAAAGTTTAATATTTGCATCGTCGCAAAATCTTTGGTTACCTTCTTTGGTTTCCTTCTGTGAGAAACTTATATATTTTATAGAACCTATTAAAGTTCATTCAGCTACCTACGTATCGTGAAATAAAGATAATAAAAAAAGGCTTCATTGCCAGTCAAGGACGTTAAAAACCATATTTTGAAAGAATAATATGTGGAACTATATGTGGACTGACATTCAGTCCTACCAAGGCAAACTCAGCTTTCCACATTCCAATCAATAAGCGCAAACTACATGGCTTCTTGTAATAAGGGTGAATTGAAGTATTGATTGCTCTATTTCTACTTTCAAACGTTGGGCACGATGTTCCTACAACACCACGTTACACTTAAAATGCGGCGTCGAAGAGGGTTTTTGACTTCGATTAATTTTTGCAAGTTTTATTCGTTTTTTTATATGTTGGTTGATTCTGGTTCTGTTCGTTTTGTGATGTCATTTTATCATAAGTTACATCAAGTTGTGGAAATGATTCGATTTAATAATGTTTATCCTTTAAGTTATTTCAACAAAAAATGCAGAACTGTCGCAAGTAATGTAGGAAGGAAAGATGGGAGGAAGTACATGTATACGGTTTTCAATAAAAAAAAATAGATGTACAAAACTTTTATCATAGGATGTTTAACTTTCAATTTAGGTGCATATCATCTGTCATGGTAAAATTTCTATATCTTAATTCAACTCCAATTCAAATATATCTGACACTGCAAGTAAATCGGACATTTTTACCCTTGGTTAAATTTGAATAGAATTGTATTTTCCCTGGCACACAAGTTGTCGAAATACACCCCTTCAATTACTTGAACCTTGGCTTGAGAATTATTTCCCAAGTCATCTATAGTGTTCAACCTCTGATATACATTTTAAAATATATAATCTACTCCTGGATCGTCCGCGAAAATGGCTAATATAATCCCGGGTTTTTATTAATTCGATGAAACAGTTTTCGTCGCTGTTTGGGATTCGTCTTTCAATTACCTCCATTTCATGCACAAGTTTATATTGACGAAAAGTTCCGGCTTCGATAGTACAGGAATTACTTTCATCACGACAGTTATAACATGAATAGCAGGACAAATCGCGAATTAAAACATTCCGTGAACTGGTATTAAGTCTTTTATTATTCAGTTTGGTGATTGCACCTTACTGAAGTGACGACTTTAAATTGTCTATTTCAGAGTACTTCCGCAACATAAATTTCAATTCGCATTTTACATTTAGAGGACTGTCTTGGTGTCTCCAATTTGTCTTTGCAAAAGTTGGACGAAGATCATGTGATTTTTTCCCCATTTCCCTATTCTATTGAATAAATCGTTAAAAGCTATAAACGATTATAAAAATTGCAAAATTTAACCTGTGTCGAACCTATGTCCCCGGGCGGAGTCTATAGCAACATGCACTATTCTTTTTTCGGCAGCAAATCATCAACCTCTTTTTCCAAATTTCATAACACGATTTGTTGTTAATTATCATGAACATTTAATTGAAACTTTAGCACATGTAACGTCGGAAATTAGCGTCTTTCGGATTTTAGACGTTTTCAGACGTTTGGACAAATTGGCTACCGTTTTGTAATGCGTGGAATCATTTTATTCCTTGAAGACCCAAATATGTAGTTAATAAGAAAAGAATCTTGGCATTTTTTACTCTTCGTGTATCTAACTTTTGTTTTGATCAATTACAAAAAATACGCGTTAACTGCTTTGAAAATGAAATATCAATTTGGACAAAATGGCTACCGTTAGAAAAACGACTGTGAAGAGAAGATTTTATTGAATCAGCAATATTTGAACTCACGAACAATGAGGCAAATATTTGTACTTTTGTAAGATATTATTAGTGTCTTACTCTTGTTATTCATTTTCTGCTATATCTACTTATAAAATTCACTTTCAGTCGCTGAGTTAACGAAATACGTCGTTGGACATTTTTCTTATTCCAGCTTAATATGCAGCCACCGAGTCAAATGAAATTTGTCAAAACAACGGCTTTAACGCCACAAGGAACCGACACATGTCGCTGTTCCTGCCAAGAATAAAAAAAGATCAGAGAATAAGAAATAGGATCACTTTACATATGAGTTAAAACAGTTTTTCATAAATGTAACGTTGGACATCCGTTTTTTTCACATAGCTTTGTTATTTTAATCCTCAAATAAACTAGGTATTACTTACTAAATGATGAAGAGCTGTAAAAACATAATTTAAAACATATCTTGATTTTGTTTTAATATTGGTTCGTGTTTTCTACACATTTTTATTTTGTTTTGCGGATGAAATTTTGAAGATTCTGTTTTAAATCCTAGGGGTTGTAGGAACATCGTGCCCACCGTTTGAAAGGAGATATAGAGCAATCAATACTTTAGTTCACCCTTTTTACAAGAAGCCATGTAGGGAGGTGGACAGCTTGGCTTGCCTTGGTAGGACTGAAACAAATAGAAGTTGATATTGACCTTGACAGGCTATATAGTCCTTCCACGACCGGAACTTTGTTTAACTTCAATGGGATCTATAAAATATATAAGTTTCTTACAGAAGGTAACCAAAGAAGGTACCAGAGATTTTGCGACGATGCAAAAATTAAACTTTACAATATAAATAAATATCTTTAACCAATGAATTCAAATAGCAAAAGCTATACAATTAACAACTATATACTTATTACTCTTCTTGTAATTATTTAACAATGAAATACATTAAATATGAAATTTGGAGTTTTACCAAGGGAGCTAATAATTAATTAATAACACTGTCTGCCACACAGAATTTCAGGGACTCTCCCTCTGGTATCTTTCGACCGTCCCTCTTTTATAGCTGACTATGCGGGGGCTTTTCTAATTATTGGGGGCATTATGATGACCTATAGTTGTTAATTTCTGTGTCATTTAGTCTCTTGGCAATCATAATACATATTCTTTTAAATATATAGCGATGTCGTTATTACGACATAGCTATATCGTTAAAAACGACATAGTGTATGTCGTTAAAACGACATAGTGTATGTCATTAAAACGACATAGTGTATGTCGTTAAAACGACATAGTGTATGTCGTTATTACGACATGTTATGTCGAAATTACGACACAGCGATGTCGTTAAAACGACATGTTATGTCGAAATTACGACACAGCGATGTCGTAATAACGACATGTTATGTCGAAATTACGACATGCTATGTCGTAATTACGACATAATTTTTTTTTTAATGGCCCTTATCGGCTTCCGTACCTTAACGCAAATCTAGATGACATTTTTTTGTAACCGAATTTATTGAAATTGAATAATGTAAAATATAATGTAAAAGAAATAGTCGTATTTTAAAACATTTTAAAGCTCCAGTAATCATGCTGAATATTCAGAATGGGAACCCCCCCCCCCCCCCCCCTTTCCCCCCAAATGAATGCCAAATCCCACTTAAAGCGAATGTAAACGTCCCAAAAAGCAAGCATACTTCTATCAAGCTAAATCTATAAAGATATTTATGCTGTACCCCCATCAACACCTGCCGAAGATGTTTATTACAGTCTCTAATTACAAATAAATGAATTATTATAAGGAGACAGTTTACATTAAAAATAATATTTCACCGTGTAAACTAATTTACTACATGGTTTGTCGGACAAGGATAGTAAATTATCCAGCTTCTTTTACATTGTTTAAAATTATGTTCTGCTGTTTGCGAATAATTTATTGCCAACAGCTATAAAAGCAAATTTACCTAACACGAATCTAAAACTTGTTACACTCGTATTTTTCGCTCGGGGTATACATTCACCTCAATCTATCTGATATGCACAATATGCAGGTTAAAAATTGTGTCAAATTACGAGGTGATCAATGTTTTGAATAAAAATTGCAAATATATACGCCACGCTCAACTTGACAATAGAAATGATAGTACCATATGCGTTCAGATGAACTACATCAATGGAATTGTTAAACCCGGAATAAATCATGCACCACATAACTGTTATAATACAATTTATAGCTTCATTCTGGTTAATCATACTTTCCCAAAGGCTTCTTTTCTTTATATTCGTTGATCAGGGGCACTATTTCACCTCTACTTTCCTTTTATATTGTTTGCTATTGTGATTTACTTATTGTTTTAGTGGATAAATTATTCTGCTTCTGCTTATATGTTAATATATCCCCCCCCTTTTTACTTGAAGAGAAAATACAGGTGCTAACTTATCGGACGTGGTAGAGTATTTATATATCCTGCAAGTGATCAGACATGGTAGAGTATTTATATATCCTGCAAGTGATCAGACGTGGCTGAGTATTTATATATCCAGCAAGTGATCAGACGTGGCTGAGTATTTATATATCCAGCAAGTGATCAGACATGGTAGAGTATTTATATATCCAGCAAGTGATCAGACATGGTAGAGTATTTATATATCCAGCAAGTGATCAGACGTGGCTGAGTATTTATATATCCAGCAAGTGATCAGACGTGGCTGAGTATTTATATATACCCTGCAAGTGATCAGACGTGGTAGAGTATTTATATATCCAGCAAGTGATCAGACATGGTAGAGTATTTATATATCCAGCAAGTGATCAGACGTGGCTGAGTATTTATATATCCAGCAAGTGATCAGACGTGGCTGAGTATTTATATATACCCTGCAAGTGATCAGACGTGGTAGAGTATTTATATATCCAGCAAGTGATCAGACGTGGCTGAGAATTTATATATCCAGCAAGTGATCAGACTTGGCTAAGTATTTATATATCCAGCAAGTGATCAGACGTGGCTGAGTATTTATATATCAAGCAAGTGATCAGACATGGTAGAGTATTTATATATCCTGCAAGTGATCAGACATGGTAGAGTATTTATATATCCAGCAAGTGATCAGACGTGGCTGAGTATTTATATATCCTGCAAGTGACCAGACGTGGCTGAGTATTTATATATCCAGCAAGTGATCAGACATGGTAGAGTATTTATATATCCTGCAAGTGATCAGACATGGTAGAGTATTTATATATCCAGCAAGTGATCAGACGTGGCTGAGTATTTATATATCCAGCAAGTGATCAGACGTGGTAGAGTATTTATATATCCAGCAAGTGATCAGACGTGGCTGAGTATTTATATATCCAGCAAGTGATCAGACATGGCTGAGTATTTATATATCCAGCAAGTGATCAGACATGGTAGAGTATTTATATATCCAGCAAGTGATCAGACGTGGTAGAGTATTTATATATCCAGCAAGTGATCAGACGTGGCTGAGTATTTATATATCCAGCAAGTGATCAGACGTGGCTAAGTATTTATATATCCAGCAAGTGATCAGACGTGGTAGAGTATTTATATATCCAGCAAGTGATCAGACGTGGCTAAGTATTTATATATCCAGCAAGTGATCAGACATGGTAGAGTATTTATATATCCAGCAAGTGATCAGACGTGGCTGAGTATTTATATATCCAGCAAGTGATCAGACATGGTAGAGTATTTATATATCCAGCAAGTGATCAGACGTGGCTGAGTATTTATATATCCAGCAAGTGATCAGACATGGTAAAGTATTTATATATCCAGCAAGTGATCAGACGTGGTAGAGTATTTATATATCCAGCAAGTGATCAGACGTGGCTAAGTATTTATATATCCAGCAAGTGATCAGACGTGGTAGAGTATTTATATATCCAGCAAGTGATCAGACGTGGCTAAGTATTTATATATCCAGCAAGTGATCAGACGTGGCTAAGTATTTATACATCTATATATCCAGCAAGTGATCAGTCGTGGCTGAGTATTTATACATTTAGCAAGTGATCAAACATGGCCGAGTATTTATATATCCAGCAAGTGATGAGACGTGGCTGAGTATTTATACATGTATATCCAGCAAGTGATCAGACGTGGCTGTGTATTAATATAACCCTCAAGTGATCGGATTCGCCTCAGTTACGTGGTATAGTATTTATACATCAAACGAATGATCAGACTAGGCTGAGTATTTATACATCCAGCATGTCTGATCACTTGCTGGATATATAAATATTCAGTCACGTCTGATCTCTTGCTGGATGTATAAAATTATAAACTTATAAACACCTGATCTCTTGCTGAATATATAAATACTCAGTCTCGTCTGATCACTTGCTAGTTATATAAATACTCCAGTGACCAGTGCTGAATATTTATATATTCTGCGAATGATCAGATGTGGCTGGGTATTCATATAACTAGTAAGTGATCAGTCGTTGTTGAGTATTTATATGACACTCAAGGGATCGGATTTGCTTGAGTATTTATATATCCAGCAAGTGATGAGACGTGGCTAAATATTTATATAACCAGCAAGTGATCAGTCATAGCTGAATATTTATATATACATCTCGCAAGTGATCAGACGTGACTGAGTATTTATATATCCCACCAGTCATCAGACGTGACCGAGTATTTATATATCCCACCAGTTGAATATATAAATACTCAGCTTGAGTATTTATACATCTCGCAAGTGATCAGACGTGACTGAGTATTTATATATCCCACCAGTCATCAGACGTGACCGAGTATTTATATATCCCATCAGTCATCAGACGTGACCGAGTATTTAAATATCCAACCAATCATCAGACGTGATCGAGTATTTATATATCCCGCAAGTGACCAGACGTGACCGAGTATTTGTATATATCCTTCAAGTGACCAGATATGGTTGAGTTGTTATAAAAACCCGCAAGTGATCAGAAATATCTGAGTATTTGTTACATTCAGCAAGTGATCAGACATAGCTCAGTATTTATATATCCAGCACATGATTAGACGTTGCTGAGTATTTTACATCCCGCAAGTGATCAGACTAGACTGGGTATTTATACATCCCGCAAGTGATCAGACTAGACTGAGTATTTATACCTCCCGTAAGTGATCAGACTAGACTGAGTATTTATACATCCCGTTATACCTCCCGCAAGTGATCAGACTAGACTGAGTATTTATACCTCCCGCAAGTGATCAGACTAGACTGAGTATTTATACCTCCCGTAAGTGATCAAACTAGACTGAGTATTTATACATCCCGTTATACCTCCCGCAAGTGATCAGACTAGACTGAGTATTTATACCTCCCATAGACTGAGTATTTATACCTCCCGCAAGTGATCAGACTAGACTGAGTATTTATACCTCCCGTAAGTGATCAGACTAGACTGAGTATTTATACATCCCGTTATACCTCCCGCAAGTGATCAGACTAGACTGAGTATTTATACCTCCCGCAAGTGATCAGACTAGACTGAGTATTTATACCTCCCGCAAGTGATCAGACTAGACTGAGTATTTATACCTCCCGCAAGTGATCAGACTAGACTGAGTATTTAATATATAGCAAATGATCAGCTGTGGCTGAGTTTTTATACATACAGCAAGTGATCAGACGTAACTGCGTATTTATTTATCCCGTAAGTGATCAGACGTCGCTAAGTATTTATACATTCCGCAAGTGATCAGACTTGGCTTAGTATGTATATATCCCGCTCTGTCAAACAGAAGCTTACTCGTGTTGGGTCTTCTTACTGGACAAACGCAGTCAGGTTACCATGTTCCCTGTTAAAATAAATCGTGGTGGTCTTTGGTCTTAAGGGAGCTACTTTTTTTTATTGTAACTGGTGGAGAACTAGGATGGAATTTAAAAAAAAGAGGGTCGGGGACAGTAGTTTTGAGTGAGTAAAAAAGAGGCAGGATGACAATTAATGTAAAGAAAAGTCTGGATAAACTAATACGAAAAAGGCAGGACAGATAATAGTGAAAAATGAAAAGGCAGGACAGAGATTACAGCTAAAAAAATGCAGGACGACCCCCCCCCCCCCCCTTCCTTTTGACAAAAATCAAAAATAATCTACTCTCAACGATATTTTTAAGACATCTAAATACACTACAGTGTATCCATATTTTCTTCCACTTTTCCTCTCTTACTTTTTTCTTATGTTTTAGTTTATCTCCTCCATCTGTTACTTTTCTGTTCTTCCTCTTTTCCTCTTCTAGTATAGTTCAGCGTCTGATTAAAACTATTTAAGACAGACATAATATCGTAAATTCTTCATAAAAGTCTATAAAAGCTTAATTTATGATTTGAGTGGGCAAAGAACGCTATTGATATCTCTTAATTAAAGAAACAAACATCTTTAAGAAAGTGACATGGAATGAACATTGATGCATCCATAAAAGTTGCGATTTTATGTCCACAATAAAATATTTATATCTTAAAGCCGGTGGTTACTGGACCTTAGCTATTGACGTTAATACTAACTATCAAACAATCAAATTTCATTGCAGAAAAACACGTCAACATTTTATTACTAATTTCGTTTCAATAAAATAAATCAGATAAAGTTTCAAATACTCCCAAATCTTTAGAATAATTTGTGTATTTTCATTAATTATCTTAATCAAATTTATAAGATTGGTGT